>JAODKK010000038.1:4289277-4310566 GCA_026774405.1 Petrocephalus microphthalmus
CCCAACACCCCCCCCCCCCCCCCCCCGGTCCTGTGTCAACTTTACAATTTGTCACTATTAACCAGGATAACCTATCGGGGTTTGTGCTTTGGTGGTAGGGAAGTCAGGGCTAACAGGCTGCACCAAAGTGAGTCCATTGACCTGTCAGCACCCAGGAGTCTTTGCTTGTTAGCCCCAGGGTCATACTGATCATTGATTAAGATCATAGCTCTGGGGTTACTGTGTGTTAGAGTAACAAAAGGTTAAAACTGGGTTGTATATTGGAAAGTACTAGAACTGAGATATAGCAGTACATGGTTGGCACACAACACATTAAAAATGTAGTACTCATGATTAAACAAGGCCATGGAACTCTCTTAGAAACCAGATAAGAAGGAAAGTCCATAGTCTCTTTCTGAGGTCTCATGAGGTTTTTGCCACTCTGAGTTTAATGGAGCATAGATGAATCTAGCCGACAGGCACATCATCTTAACCGCGAGAAAAACGTTCCGTCAGGTGAAAACTGTACTGCTGGTCCTTCAAGAAGGTGAAAATTAGAAAGAAATGGCTGTGGTGTTTCTCAGCGGATACGGGGGTTTTGTCTGGGGGAAGCACAGGAAAAGTTATAAAGCTGAGGGTTATTAGTGACCTCATGGTGATCATCCCGTTTGAAACCGAATTTGTTGGTGCAGAGAGTAATCTGATTACTCGGAAACCATTCCCTTTATAAGACGAACAATTGCCTTGAATATCCTTGTTGAGAGTCATTAAACACTGGCCATAAACACCAGAAACTGGAAGGGAAGATTTATCCCTGGGACAAGTTAGGCATGATTAACCCTTTAAGGAAACATAAGGAAGAAAACGGGTATGTGTCCACATGGGGGGAGGCTTGAGAGGCACTTTGGGGTTTAACTACAGAAATGTGATGGTTTGGTTGAAATTAAAAAATAAAATAAAAAAACAGCCTCATGACAGACTGAAAGTGAGCATCAGGGGTGTGAGAGTAGGAGCCTTGGCCATGAGGCTAAGAAAGGGGGGGGGGGGGGGATGGGATATTACCTGCTATACAGTGACACAAAGCCAAGCTGTTACATGTGCAGCCCTGACTAGCTGGTCATTTGAGGACACGGCTTTAAAACTAGCAGCCGATTTGCTGTTTGAGGTGCCCATTGTCATGACCGTGCATTCTGCTCACGATTTTTATGAAACCGTCAAGGCGAACGGGTGTAATGAGCAATGACGGAACCTTCCGGAGAATCTCTCTCAGAAGGTCGTCTGTGCCTGAAGAAGATGTTTAAAATGCGTGCGGGGGATGGTACTGATCAGCGTGGAAAAACACGGCAGCACTGCGTTTGCGAAGCAGCTGGCCACCAGCATGTACACTTAACTGCCGAAATAGTCAAAGACCTTCGAAGGTCTTACGATGACTTCTTGTCCCGGGACAGTGTAAGCCGAACCTCTCTGTGTTCATTGGTTTGCTTCTTATAACCAAAGGTAGCTGTTTAAGTGCACCGGGTGAGCAAAGGCCCTGCAGAGCCAGGCAGGGAAAGGCGAGGAACGGCTGGAGAAACATCCTGGCATCAATATTTGAAACGGTTACTGCTGCCGTGCCCATCCAAGCGGAGATAGCTTCGTGAGTGTTTAACATTAGCAGTGCGGGAATGTCAGCATTCTCATTAAGGCTTAGAGGCTTCTCTTCCACAGAAAGCAGTTGTAGGCCTACAGCAAAATAAGGTACCTCATCTCACCCCTACTCGCACGTGCGTCTACATGTGTCCGTGTCTCCTCCAACAGGAGAAGATGCTTCTGGGACGCATCTCCGACCTGCAGGAGGAGGTGAGCCGCAGGAAGGGTCACATTGCCGACCTGGACCACGAGATCCACTCTCTGAACGAGAACATCAGCACCCTGACTAAGGAGCTGGAGCTGAAGGGGAAGGAGGTGCTGAAGGTCCGCAGCGAGGCCAACCAGCAGATCAGGTGCGACGGGTCGCCAGGCTGGTGCTGTGTCTGTCAGGGGATGGCGGGCTGTAGTTACCTCACCACTACAGGAGCACTCAGTCACATGACTCTTGGTCATTTGATTAAGATTGCCTAGGAATATCAACCTCCACCCCACTTGATTTAAAGACCTTGATTTCAGTAAACCTGCCCAGTTAAAAAATAAAGTAAATAAAATCACTTTGTCAAAAGCCACTAGACAAACGTTTACACTCAAGTGTGTTAGAGCAGTGGTCGCCAACCTTTTCGTGACCATGGGCCGGTTTCATTATCATTTTTAGTTTCACACAGCACGTGCCGCGTTCGGTCTGAAAGCGCCTTTATCCGTTAGGCGCAGCTTGGCACAAAATGCGCAGAGCGGTAGCGGGCCATGGCCCGGTGGTTGGGGACCCCTGTTAGAGAATTTTCTGACATTTAAGCATTCCTGCATGTTGTGGGACAGATTGTCTCAGAATGTGCATGCAGAAGTGTCAATTGGGCAGGCAGGTGGCCTTCTCAGTTGGAAAGATTAGTTTTAATTTCCTTTTGATAGTTTGCTGGAATCAGAATTTTATTTTTCCGTTCCAGTTAAATCCTGGGTAATTTAATCGCACGTGCGCGGCTAATAATAATCTGGCATCAGTTTTCTGTTGAGCCGACGTCAATTTCAAAGGGGTGGCATTGACAAATTACGCTGGTAGAAGCTTCTCGTTAGAGTTACAGGTGGCGTTTGTTGAAATTAAACTGGCCCAAAACCAGTTGGGTCTGAGAGGAACAGAGCACACATCGCCAGCCAGGACCTCAATCCCTCCAAGAGCACGTTTCATTTCCAATTGTGTAATATTCTCCGGAATACTCGGGCCAGAGATAAAAATATCAAATAAATAAATAAAGCCTGTCCCTTGGTGGGTGGGGGAGGGGTTTCTCCGGGAGAGTCCACATTTCCTGCCCTCCCTTCTGTGTGGTCTGGGTCGGCTGCGGCCTCTTTCTGGATGGGGTGCCTGTGCTCTTACCCAGACCTAAGTGCATTCCCACAAGCGCAAATCCCTGACCGGCATGACAATAAATCAATAAATAAACAGAGAAAAGCGCTTTCACTTATGAGGGGTGCTGATACGGCCTGCCTGAGATGCCCGTTAAATTATCGATGTCTCCCTCGGAGTGGACAGCAGTATCAGTAACGAACAAAACAGGGGGATTAAAATTTAATGTTCAGAGGAAAAGCGTCAGAAGTGATGGGTTATTTATTGTGGACGGTCACCAAGTCCCAAGACCGATTTTAGCAACGCTCAGCTATGGGTTTGGGTTTGGGGAGCAGTCAGTTTGGATCTTATGCATTCGGTTTCTCCAGGGCCCTCGAGCAGGACCTGATGAAGAAGCACGAGAGGGAGATGATGGAGGTGAATATTGGCCACAACCGCGAAACGCAGAACATGCTGTCGGACTTCAACAAGGCCCAGGAGCTTCTGAAGGACAAGATCTCCGCACTGCAGATCCTGTATGTGTGTGTGTGTGTGTGTGTGTGTGTGTGTAATAGAGTACATTAATATAAACGTCTCCCTTGCTCACAATAAAGGACACCGATGGTGGGACACATTGAGAAAAGAGTGGGAGAGAAAGAGGGATGGTGCCCTGGGGTGGTGGATGACATGGCCGGGGAAGGTGACCCTTGGAAGAGGGCCCAGTGGCCCCCCAGGCCCCCTCCCCCCTCTCAGACATGGCTCCCTCTGGGCCCTTCTGGCAGAACGTGACCTCTGTGCCAATGACGGCTTCCCGCAGCCTTGTTTATGGCACATGGGAGGGTCGTCTCCGGCCTCGGTCCTTTGCAGACTGGCAACACGGACCGGGTCACGCTGGAGAGCGAGATCTGTCAGAGCAGCCAGCTGAAGGCAAAATAGCCAAGTGAAGGAAATCACTTCATTTCATCACTGAGAACATGCAGTATAATGATTCTGAGAGCAAAGGCTATTTATAAACAGAGCTCCATGCCAGTCTATGTAAATTGTCATTGATTTTTGTGTTTTCTCATGTATGTTGGCTGTATCTGATGTACAAACCCCAGATGGGGCCTTGGGAGCGGAGATTTGGATATTAGGGATTGCCCTAGTTTAGTCTTCTGTGAATGAGAGTGCCATCTAGCTGCGGGTCTGGAAACTGTGGCTCCATTCTCCTCTGTTTCGCACTCCGTGGTGCATTTCCCTGGCTGGCCAGAAAAGCTGCCACAGCCTGCAATTAAGCCACCTTCACTCATCGCAGAGGCTATGGGTCATTTGGCAGTCTATTGTCTAGCAGTCATCTAGCTGCCCACGGGGGGGGGGGCACAGGTGGACGTCGGAGCATTTCTGAAACCGTACAAGGTTAATGCTTTTAATCTGCAGCAGAGCCAGACTGGTTAGTCCTGCCTGTCCGTAGGAGACGGCCACATGGTAGCTTAGCGGCTAGCGTCTCGGTGCTTCCTGTGGTGGGGGGGACACGTTTATGGCCTGCTAATGAATTTCGACACCATTCCGTATTCATGGCGGCTCCCCCCCATTAATCATTCAATCAGCCACTCAAATCAGTCCCTAACCACCTCGCCTTTTCCTAATATTAAAACTTCACAGGGTATTTATTTCTGTGCAGCTGCTCAATTATCTGCTGATTTCTGGCAGACGTGCCGTGCTCCTGAGCCCCGTCGCTGTGCTGGCACCTGGCTGTTTGTTTGCGCTTCTCGTGCCCCTAGTTCCCGCTGAATGGAGGTGGTCCTTGTTGCTGGTCATGCCAGCCTTGAGACCAGCGGTACCTTTGCCATGGACCAATACTCGGACCAATTTCATTTTTGAGGTGCCTGTTGCTGGGAGGGAAGCTGGTGTTTTACTCTAAAGCTACCGAGGCTGCAAGAAGCACAGAAGGGCTTTGCTGGGGGAGCTTCTGCTTCTTAAAATGAGAACATAATTATTTAATTTACAATGAGCCATGTCAATTTCATTTTTTCCCTAATATTTTTGCCAGAACTACAAAATAAAACAACAGAATGACGCTTTTTAAAAACATACACACCTCTGAAAATGCTATAAATGTAAATTTAGTAAAGGTACTAAAAATATGTTGACACATATTTGGTTTCTGGGCACTGACTAACTATGATACAAAATGAAAGTGTCCAGCACAGTGAATTTATGCTCAGAGAATGACCATCAGAAGGTTTTATTTAGTGGGAAAGTGAGATGTAGGAGAACATAGATCCCAGCATCATAGATCTTGTGCCTTTGGTATTAAAAGATGGCAGGGGAATGAACACAGAGCTGGAAATCTTTCAAAAGTCACTGAGAACTGTGTTCCTTACCCTGTTCTTGAACCTTGTGCCAAACCCAAATGAACAGCTTTTGGTCAGGGAAGAGAAGGTGGTTGTTCTGTATTCCGAGACCCTTGGGTTGGGGGGGTTAGATGGAGCCAGTATGGAAAAGCTACCTTGAAACAAGCTGAGATGTCTGCTCCCTCACCCAGTTTGGAGGGAACGGAGGAAAAGTTCCGGAACAGGGAGAGCCGCCCTGAAGACCTGCAGGTGATCGCTGAGCTGAAGGACATGGTGGCGGAGAGAGAGGCCCTAGTCAAAAAGCTGGTGGTAAGCGTTTCAAGAAGCCATCTCCCCCAGGCGGTAGACCCTGCTCTCCAAGCAGAGCTTCACCACACCATAGGGATCTCTAAGCATTATCGGAAAAGCACTTTGGACATGGAGGTGTTTTTCTTTTTTTTTATAATTCCATTGACGCATTTCAGACCTGATTTCACTGTAACTATGACAACACACTGGAATGAAATGAATAAAAAAACTCGAATGAGCATGGAGGATGTATTTTCAGAATATTGCGTAAATGGCCCTGAGACCAGCAAGCACAGACCAGACAGACTGAGGGGTTTTGTTTTTTTTTTTTATCATGGAAATGGGCAACTTTTTAACATTTATCTTGAGGTTTGATGCACGTCCTTCTTTATTGGAAGGTGATCATAAAGAAGGGTAGTCCGTTTCTTCATGAAACTAAACTCACTCCAGTCTCCCCAATTGTTTTTCGGACAGGATGACAAAAAGTTCTACCAGTTGGAGCTGGTGAACCGAGAGACCAACTTCAACAAGGTGTTCAATGCAAGCCCCAATGTTGGCGTCATCAACCCCCTCATCAAGGTGAGCCAGCCCCTCGCTTGTTCATGGCACGTGGCCTTGGGTAAGCTTCTTGTCCATCCCCATGCTGTAATAACACACCACTAGTTACTAACGACCCTTGGATGTGGAGTTCAACTCTTTTGAGTCCAAATTTTACAATGAATACTAACACTGAAACCAGTTCTCCAGTCCACAGATTCTTGAGTAGCCACATATGGCCCACAGGCTTAGAACTCAGACCTTAGCAGTAGCATGTTGGCTTTGCTACAACAGTCACTCGTAGCAAGGAGCGCGACATCCACCGTATCCCATTCCCAAGTAACAGCAGGGACCCAGGTTCTGGTGCTATGGACCACCCTGCATGACTTACTTGTCAGCGTGTCCCTCATCCATGCTGTGAAACTTCAACATGTGGACTCTGTGTGTGTGATCTCTGTCGCCTGTGTCCTTGTTTCTTACCCCTCCGCCCATCCGAATCTACTTTGCTTTCCAAGCCATTCTTTTGTACCTTTCGGAAGTCTTAGCACCCTCTTACTTTGATACATGTTCTTGTGCCTCATATATCTTTTTCACGTAGCCTGGAGCAACTGTCATGTCTGTGGCCGAGCGGCACGAGGCTGACCTTTTCGGCAAGCATTGATCCAGATATGACATTTGACCGTGATGAAGCTACGTAGCGTTAAACATCCAATCCGCTTTTCTGTCTGTGTTCTGTTTGTGTAGCAAAAGCGAAAGAGTGACAAATCGGCAAACAGATTCAGCAGTTCGCCAAATCTAAGGGCTCTGGAAGCCGGGGGCCCTGGGTGTGCCCCCCCACCGCCCAGCCGCCTAGAACCCATCCCCAACTCCCCCATTCACCACCTTGAGCTCAACACGAGCAAACCTCTGCCCCCACCAACCCCTCCGGCAGAGCCCAAGAAATTCATGAGGTGAGCCGCACCTCGCCGCTGGCGTTGCCGTCTGCACGTGGCGGGACCGGAGACGAGCACGAGCGGGCCGCGGGCGCGGCCGGTCTGCACCTCGGTGCGCTTGTCTTTTACGCTCTCTCTCTCTGTAGAAGCAGTTGTAGTATCCCTTTTTCAGACAGGTGACACCTGGGCCTACTGTTCTGTGTCCCTTTACCGTTAACCGGCACGAAATCAGGACTCACAGCTTCAAACTGCCTGAGTTCCTGGTCCCGGCTAGGTTCACCCTAGGACAGTCCGCTTGATCGAAATTTCATTGGAAGGGCAGCTTGTTTTTTTTTTTTTGTTTTTGTGTTAGTCTCTGTCAGGGTTTAATTGTGTCCTGGGACAGAGGCTTGGAGAGTGCTGAATCTTTAAACACTTTTATACCTGCCCGCTCTCTCTTCAGTTATTTATAAGATGACGGGGGTGGAGGGGGGTGGTGGAAAAAAGGGATATTGCAGTTTTTCTACACAAATGATAATGCTCCATAAGTTTGCTTTGAAAATGGCGTTGGAATGCAAATGGTACCATGGCACCTCAGGGTGCCCTGCCCCCCACCCCCCATGCACCTGTGACTGTCTGCATGCTGGTTCTGTCCTGCGTCTACCTCGTCCTGTCCCTGTGTCACACTTTTGTTTTGTGGTGGAATATCAAAGTCCTTGATTGTAATTGTTGTCCCTGTGTCCTTTTGAATGCTTGGTTTCCGCTCTCCACATTTAAAACCGCTGTCCACATTGCACTAAGTCCGTCATTTTGTGTGTCTTGATTTATCATCTGTTGACTCGATTGCACTCAAAGCCTGTAACTGATATGCATGCCCTTGTGCCCTAACCCTCGTTGCCTGTGTGTGCCAACGTGTCTGTCTATGTGAGGGTGGGGTCTGAAGGTCTTTCAGTGGGTGACACCTTTTTCTTCATTCAACCAATAAAGTTATTGACTTGTGCCTTGACATTGCTTTGCTTGTGTTGTGGTGTTTTATACAGTTCCAACATTTGCCTCTCGATGGTGTGTGTGATGATGTTACCCGTGCATGGTCTGAGCTCCATTCTTGGGCTGCCGATGGATTGGAAATAAGGGTGGGGCACTGTGATTAGGGGAGGAGCAAGTGAATATGGGTGGGGTAAACTTGCTGTCTTGCTGTTCTGCATGCTGATTGTCAAGGGACTCTCCTTCCACTAGCCTCACACACAGTCTAACTTGGAACATGGAGCTTCCTCACACTGGAGTGCGGCTCCCACTATAGACCAAGTGGGTCATTTACAATTATTTAGCAGCGGTAGAAAGTGACCTGGGGGTGTTCCACAAAGCAATATTTCTCAGTTACCTGGGTTAATTTAAGCTTGAAGTCATGATTGCTTGTTAAGGATTGAAGCAAAGAGCATTCCTATTGGACAGTTGTGACTTCGAGTTTAAGTTACTTTAACTAACTGAGAAATCTTGCTTTGTGGGACACCCCCCTGCTCCCTTATAGGAAGCACATTACCACAGAACCAAAACCAATTATACTCAATTCACACTGGTGATGAATATCTGCTCCAATCCAAGAACTGGGTTTGCATTCTTTCCTGCTTTTCAAGGTGTTACTATGCTGGCAGTGAAGTGTATTTTACAGTCGTATTATAAGGTAATTTCTAAGTATGCTATTTGGTTGCATCTGGGAATGAACATGCTTGGCAAGGGGCGGCCACAGGGTCACTGGCCAGAACTGAAAGCTGATTGGCTCACGGAGTGCCCACTTCCCTGTCACACCCAGATTCAGAACTTATGATTGGCTAATAATAAGGTCTGTATGAATTATGCCCCTGCCTTAAGAAAAAAACCCTGGTTCTAGTATATTAAAAGGTGGTAGAATGTCTTGTCTTTTCTGGAGAACCCCCAAGCAAAAGGTGGAGCTAGTCTCAGGGGGCTGTGAGTAAAATGTCAGAGGTATGTGGCCGGGTGAGAAACCGCACAGTACCAGGAGCCCATGTGTCTGTTTACGTAAAGCATGGACAAATAGCAAGTTTGCTAGTGACACTCTGTGCTGTGCTGTCGCTTTGGGGTCACAGGCCAGAAGCTCTTATTGTAAGTGCTCACATTCAAGCTGCTGTAAATGCTGAAAGATTTGCAAAAAAAACACATACACACATCATTCGTGACGTCAGAAACCTGCCACAGTACAGATGTATTATATTCAATTCAGTGAGGCCCTAATTTCCAATCACAATTTCAGAATAACAGTGAATATCATCTCTTAACCTTTAACTACACTACTGATTAAAAAAAAATAATAAGTTGAGTGACACCCCTGTGGTACTTAGGGGCCAATCAGCTTTCAGCTGGGGCCAGTGCCCCTCTAGCTTCGCCCCTATATAAATGGAGGATTTGTATATTTTATGCAGGCATAGTTGAGCTGTCAAAAGCAGGACACTGCAGCGGTTCAACAGCTACTGCCAAAATATGAATTGTATTACTCTTATCAGTCAGAAGAGCAATAACAATAATAAATGATTATTGGTGTAGGAACATGATGGCCATAGATGATCAGTTACTTTTTATGTTTAATTTGTATTTTAATTATGTAACTTTGTTGCAGTTATCATCACTGGTACATTGAGCATCTTTGCCATAAAAGCCATAATGGAAAAATATGTAATATAATGGCAAACATATAAAAAATATAAAGCAATAGCGGTTCTAAAAACGAACTAAAATTCAGGATGTGGTGATGAAATAAAGCAGCTAGAGAGGGGAGTAAAAGCCTGACTGGCAGCCTAATAATTCTTCTCACACTGTCCTCGGGGATACGAGCGCCTCTTCCGATCCGATGCCACATAAAGAGAACGGATGCATCTGGCATTTAGGATTGTAATAGATTCCCCCACCATTTGTTTAAATGGGAGAACATTCCCCCTCAGGATCCACCAGAGAGGCAAAATGAAATGTTAACGAAATAAATATGCTAATAATCAGCCACCCAGTTGATGTGCTGAAAATGGTAACATCGCAAATGTCTTAGCAATTGTTTACTTTGCCTTAAGGTTTCATGTCACCCGTTTTTTTTGTTTGTTTTAACATGTCCTGCATTTTACAGTTTTGGAAAAGAATTTATCTTCTGGATATATCAGAGGTAGATTCATTTGTGTTAAATGAATGGGTCTATGTTTTGAAAGGTATGGAAGCTCACTGACCTTAATTTATCCCCTTGTGGTTTGTTAGGTGAAACCCAAATTTCTGACAGGCTCACTCAGTACCAATATCATCAAATGCATCAGAAGCCAGTTCTCCTTAGGATTAAACCTGACACCGACAATAACATTGGGTGACAATATGGTTCTAATGGCCTGGATCCTTGTCTGAAACCTGTAACTGGGTATGCAGCTGTAGGTCATTATCAATGTAATTCAGTTTAAGGGCGTAACTCAACAGCACAGCAGCAAAACCCATTCTGGGATTTATTCTAACTCTTGTGTATCTGTCCTTATTCATGTCCATTCCGGTGCTCTGATTACTATATGAGCTTCCACTCTCCCAGTGTAGTGCCCCCTGCAGTATGGGGGGCAGTTTGTGGCTCAGGATAGGGTCCGGAGCCTATGTAAAACACCGTTTTTTTTTTTTATTATAAATGGAATATAACCTAGTCAAATTTAGCTTGTGATTCTCGCCAGTGCTGATGAAGGGTTTTCTGCAAGCAGGTTCGGAGTCGAAAAGCGTCTGGCTAAGCAGCCAGGGAAATGCATAAAAACAGACGCCACAAAGGGTTAACTTGCAGCATTCTGCAAACCGACATGTGCGAGGGCACCACCAGAGGGCGCCAGCCCCCGAGGCCGTGCCGTTTGGTGTAACCACTGTTATCCCGACCTGTCCCTTTGTACAGCCCTCCTGAGACGGACGACTCGCCTGTAGCCTCTCCGGATCCGCAGCGGCAGGAGTGGTTCGCCCAGTACTTCACCTTCTGACTATTTGGAACTGAAGAGCATGTCAAAGCAAACAAAGAAAAAGGGAGAGAGATCTACTTAATTACACATCATCACATACTGTTTATTAATTCACTGTGAATGGATTTCTTGTTTGTACAGTGACAATAAGTACATTTGACATTTTCTTTGATGCATCTTCTGATGAGTGGTGGATAAGCTGCTACGTATTATTTGTTAAATGCAGTATGCAGTATCGTCTGTCCTCCGTACTTTACTTTAGATTGACGCTGTAATGACTGTTTGTTACACCTGCATCGCTGCATCATTTTGGTAGAATTAAACTATTTGTATGGTTGTCTCAACACAGATCTAATGATGTCTCACTGATTTTAAAATAAATGGTATATTTTATATTTATATTATATTGGTGTATGCTATAAATAAATAATTGTGACATTTACCTATGTATTGTGTATTTGTCAGATATTTAATGCAAACATTTCTTGTACAGTCTTCAATTGTAAATGTGTTGATGGGAAAATACTGAAAATCAGGTCAGAAGCCAATACTTAAAATAATGTTCCCTATGTGTCTAGACAATGTGTACATAAGTTGCCTTTACAGAGGTAGTTTTTTTCCATTGTACTGAGAAAGCATGATAACTACATTCTGTTTCCTGAGAAATAGAAACAGAATCAGATTTTCCTCCTAATTGGATGTATTCTTTTTGGGTAGAAAGCATAAAAATTATTTTGAAAGCCCATACGAAATGTCTGTCATTTGTTTCTGTTTAGTCATTTAACCCATCGGGGTTCATTCTGAATAAGAGAATGTCTCGCTGAGCCACGCAAAACATGCCCTATGTGAGCCGCACAGTGACCTGACGTACATGCATTATGAAAAACTAAAAATGTACAAAAATATCCATCTATCCATATCTTACCGACTTGCCCAGCATAGGGTTGGATAGCCTGTAGGACATGTGAGGAAAAGAGCACTCGGTTACTTTATGCAATTAGCGGCCCTTTAACTAGCCACACCTGACTACTATCCGGCCATTCTCATCTGATCTTCCACGAACAAGCTGCGTTTTGGCTCGCATTCGCCCGTAGACTGGATTTTTTATTTAATGTGGTTCAACTCGCGGTTCTCTGTAAACTCCAGACATTGTGGTGTTTTGAAAATCCCAGGACGGTAGATGTTTCTGACATGCTGGAACCACCGCGAATGGCTCCAGTAATAACAGCCGCACTGAGAATCGCTTAGATCAGGCATTTTCGCTGCTGTTTGCCTCGGCAAGCAGGTGCAGCCAATAAACGGGCCACTGACTGTACGCTTTATAAATCACATTAAGTGCGACGCTATTTTAATAAAAGGAACAGTGTAAGGTGTTTTGTTATACCTGAAACATTTCATCAAAAACTAGTTAACGAGTGCTACTCCCTAGCAGTTTTAATATCTCATAACGGAATGTTTGCTGTTATTTTTACCAAAAAATGTAACCTTTAATAATCTTGCAAATCAATTATGAAACAGTAAACGTAGTTTAAAAAAATTATAATAATAGTGCATATGTACAGCGGGTAACCTAAGCCCGTCTTATAAAAGGACCGGTAAGTCGCGGTACGTGTTGGCCTGCGAAAACGCATTCGGCCACGCATGCGCACATTGAAACTGATAGGAGCGTACCATTAATGGGAAGGGTAGTACGCACATCTGATATGTTTTTGACCTACTGTGTAGAGTAGACTAGGTGCGAGTCTAATGTGCAATTATATTGATACATATTATAATAATTTTTATGTAGAATGCAATTATATTGTAACAATTCTTAGATTTATTCTTTATTTAATAAAAGTACCCTTGTAGAAAAGTTGAATAGTACAGTCTGGCGGCAATTCCGAAATGGACCTCGAGCCTCTACTTCCGCGTTGCGTCACATGCGTGGTTATCCGAAAGTGCAAAGCGGCATTGTTGTTTATTTTCTGGTTACCAAAATGCGCCGATAGCGTGCAAATAAGCAGGCAGGTGTAGCGTTTTCTGTTTGCCTGCGGAAACTTGCTGGGGTAAGATGACCTTAATGCGTCTTTTAGGGGCCGGAGAGTGACCAAATGCGAATATTACAATTAACAGTATAACGCTATATGTATTATTCGCTACTACGAGTGTCTTTTTTATTACACTTACAGTTACTTTCCATAAATCATGGAGTTTGTCGTTTAGTACACAATTCTTAGGCGCATATCATGACTATTATAATTAATGCTAAAAGATATGTCTCTTATGGTTACATTAAGCTGCATTAAATACTGTGGGGAATAGTGACACTGCGCTTGCTTTTTAAACGCAAGAAAATACATTTTGAGAACACCTGCACATAGGACATGCGTCTCTGTATTGCCACGAATTGATGGTTTGACGAAGTTCCTTTGTCGTCAGTAGGTGTGATTATATATGATTACAGCAATATAACTGTCTCCATTAAAAAAAGATAAAAGTATTTTGCTGATTTCTGCAGAGAAAAACAAAAAAATCTAATATCTACAGACAAGCCTCGGAGGATATTAAATCTACATCTAATTTTCTGCCGTCACTTAAGGGAAATGTAAGAAAATGGGGAAAGAAATAACTAGAAACAATATGCCTATTCTCTAGGGGAGAAAAGTAAGCTCATTATTTACCATGCATTTTTCTTCCTGGAGTAACCTTGATTAATTATCTAATACCGTTAACTTCCTGAAGCATATGCTGTACACTGTAATTACATTTCATGTTAACGAGTCCATGTTTGAATAAGCATGGTGCAATTTTAGCTATATAAAATAATTTGAAGTTGGAGTAACATTTGAGCATTTTACATGTAGTTGTTGTCACGATGGCAGTAAGTGGCTAACGCTGTGCGTGTGATTGACTTGTCTGCTTTTTTGCAGTCCTGCAATGTCAATCCACCCGGACCAGGTTGCGTTTGTCGGGCAGGCTTTCGAGGCCTTTGTGATGGAACACCACCGGAGCGAGCTCATCCAGATCCTGCAGGAAGCTGAGCAGGATGCACACCACCCCGTCGTGGTCAACGCCATGACACTGTTTGAAGCCAACATGGAGGTAGCTGAGTACTTCAACGCCTTCCCCAGCGAGGTCCTGCCTATCTTCGACAACGCCCTGCACAGGGCGGCAGCCGTAGTCCTGCAGTCCGTCCCCCAGGGCTCGGGGTGTCGTCTCAAACAGAACCTGCACACCAGGATCTCAGGTGGGTGGCCACACTAGACGTAGGTACCTCTGCTGGGGGGAATGGTGATTGCTTAAATTGTAACCTCAGTACTCAGAAAGAATGCTAATTAGGTTTATTAGGGATCAGTACGCAAGCAATTTTCTTAATTGCTTAAATAGGGGAGTAATCCATGATTTCCATTGTTTAGAATCTATGCTGATAGAACGTCAAGTTTTAGTTTTGGTGGTCTGCAGTGTGTTCAGGTTTGGGGGTCATTTAGTTTTGGTGGTCTGCAGTGTGTTCAGGTTTGGGGGTCATTTAGTTTTGGTGGTCTGCAGTGTGTTCAGGTTTGGGGGTCATTTTCAGTTACTAACGGTCTATATGCTGATAGAGGTGGAAGTTAGTTTGGAGAAATCTCCGTGGACACAACACCACCAAGGTCTCTCTTAGTACCTTTTATGATCTGTCCTCCGAAGTACATGCATGAGTGTTTCTGGGACCTGCATGACCCGTGGTCAGCTGTGGTGTACAGCATCCTTCTTATTTATTGCTTTTGGGTGGTATAGCTGAAATCCCACTATGGGATCTGAGATGGCGTGTATAGGTAGTCTCTGACAACGGAGATGCGTTCCGATGACCCCAGCATAACTTGAAAATACACCGGAAACGCAGAAAAAAGTACACGCTCTAACACAGAGACAGCTGAACTCTGTCGATCGCTGGCGAGAGTGAGGCATCTCACATCCCAGCAGCATCCCAATGTATCGTACTGCAATCGCCAAACCGTCGTTCCTTGGGGGGCATTTGTATTCTGCTATCCAGCACTGCTGAGCAAAGCCCTGATGGCGCGGAGCTGGGGTCCAGAGCTCTGTTTCTTCAAGGTGACCTTATAGGGTCTCTCGGGACAGCCTGAGGACATTATTAGCATCTCGTCAGTGCATCCCACACAACAAAGGAGCCAAGTCCCCGGCTGCCCATTAGCAGGATAGGGGTGCAGTGTGTGGAATGCTAATTGGCATACCTTTTGAATGCGAAATGGCATCTGATTGGCACGATTTAACGGCAAAAGCAAAGCATTGACTTTAGGCGGTCTAAAATCCACATGCAAAAGCAGAATTGGAAAGAACTTACCTGAGTGAGAGCAGATCGGCCAATTAAGGATGGGTTAGAATACATTACAAATGCTTTACAGCGTTTACAATGCTTTGTTTTTACCGTCACTATGTACTATGATACCAATGACTTGAGCCAAATGTTTACCGGAGATCGCCAACCAGTCCAACAGCGATCAAAAACTCGATCTTCCAAGTACTCATAGTCGATCGTAAAGATCTGAAAGCCTCGACCCCCCACCCTCGTCGTAACCTTTCACTGTTGCGTCCCCGCTACATTATTATAGTATCTCAGTGTAAATGAGGTTGGAGGCCGCCAGTCTAGACATTAGATGCCGTTTACTGTTCTGATGGGAGCTTTTGGGTGATACGTCTTCCATCTCTCATCCTTCTGCCATCAGCCATAGATGCTGCTTGGCTAAGATGGGGCGGATGCAGCAGTAGCAGCCCTTTGTGTACATTCAGAGTGGGCTTAGCCCCAGTCGTGTGACCCGATTGTGGCGCCGTGCTCCATTGCCGCTCCAGTAATTCCCCGGATCCCTTTCTGGCTCCAGCGGAGACGCCGTGTCCTTCCGTTTGTTCAGTAGCTTTTCTTTTATTCCCCCAAGTGTTCGCACCACGAAAACTGTTTATATTTAACAAGCCCGTGCAGGCGAGCGGCTTCAGCCTGGGCTGTGTTTTTAAGGAAAAGCAGCTTGTCACGTTAATCAGATCTGGCCCCATGCCTGTATCTCCCAGCCTGCATCTCCCAGCGGCCTGTGGACTTCTCACTTGTACTGTCGGCTGTCGCGTAGGAACACGCAGTGAGGAATGTCCTTGTGTTTTACCCGTATTCCTCATCCCTGGGAGTGGACGCGGTCCAATTACACGCTTTCAACTGGATCGACTGTGTTATTATTTTTATTAGGTTATTCTCTCACACTGGTCCAGCTACTTTCCATGACCATTTTTCTACTGCAGGGTCCCAGTGAGCCAGGAGCCTGTTGCAGGAGGCACAGACCGCAAGGCAGGGCTCTTAGTAATATATGTATGCTGTGTTGCGTTCTGGGGCTGTGCAGTGGCTTGGGGGGTGGCACTGTTGTCACACACCATCAGGGTTGGGGTTTTGAACCCTACTTTTCTGTGTTTGTGGGGTTTGCGCGTGAAACAAGGGTCGGTGTCGCTGCGATATCCTCTCGCCTGGTCAGGATGCCAACCCATCACAGGACACACTCACACCTATGGGCAGACTGTGAGAGGAAGCTAGAGTACCCAGAAGAAACCCCACTATGACACGGGGAGAACATGCAAACTCCATACACATGGAGCCATGGGGCACCACCGTGCCACCCAAGCTTAGTGTCCGCCCATGACAGTAAATGTGTTCATCCGTTTCAATATGTCTGTGCCCTGCATTGGACTACCCCCCCCCCCCAGGCTTCTTGTGACCTTGTATTGCATTTGCAGCTGGCAGATGGATAGAAAATGACATAATCTGTTCTCTGAATGCTATTGCTAACACGTCAGGTCTTTACACATTTAGCATAGCTTTTAGTTTATGATAGGAATAAATATTAATAAAACAAAAGCTAAATATAAATGTCAGTCCCTAAATGTGTTCCAAGATGGTGTACGAAAGCATGACATTGAACAATGAGAAAAATGAGAAACGTGTACCACCTAGTGGTCATCAGGTGTTACAGCTGGTCACCATGCTCCTATTGGTGCTTTGATTGTTTCAGGTGGTGAGTGTCGATTCTGCTACATAATCATCCACCGCCAGTCTTGATATGGCCTCCCTCTGTTTCTCTTAGGTCTGCCGGTTTGCCCTGAGCTGACACGGGATCGCATCCCCAGGTCACGTGACGTGGGCCACTTCCTGTCCGTAACGGGCACCGTCATCCGTACCAGCAACGCTAAAGTGCTGGAGTTCGAGAGGGACTACATGTGCAACCAGTGCAAGTACGTGTTCTCCGTCCAGGCCGACCTGGAGCAGTTCTACAGCTTCAAGCCGCCCACCTCCTGCCCCAACGAGGAGGCCTGCGGCTCCTTCAAGTTCACCTGCCTGTCGGATGGCTTGTCCTCCCCAGCTGGCTGCAGGGACTACCAGGAGATCAAGATCCAAGAGCAGGTAGCCAAGGCTTCAGGAGACTGAGCGTATCTCTCTTGGCTCATGTTTGCTAATGTAGCGTGAGATTGCCGTCTTGGTACTGCTTATTGTGTGTAAGTATAATGCAATGCATGGGAACCAGGAGAAGAAAAGGTGATATAAAGTACAAGAAGTTACAAGAAAACCCACAATGTAGGCCTGAAATGTTTAAGCAATAGATGGAATTTCTGCATAAATTTGTATTTCCAAATAACCATGTTGTGTCATTTCACATTCTATACACTAGGTGGCTGCAAAGAGCCAGTTTCCAGTGCCTGGCCGGTTCAGTGATGGGTTCTGATGTTGTGGGTAGCTGAGGTTTGTGACAGCCATTCATGCCCTGTATTTGCCGTTTCCCTCCCCAGGCGCAGAGGCTGTCAGTGGGCAGCATTCCCAGGTCCATGCTGGTGATCCTGGAGGACGACCTTGTGGACAGCTGTAAATCAGGTTAAGGACGTGCTCCTTGAATCCCTTATAGTTGACCCAGATAAACAGTTTGTGTTTAAGGATGTCGAGTCTTTGTTCTCATGAAGTGTCTTGTGTACTGCAAGGTTTCTAAGGATACTTCCCCTTTGCAGCATTTTACATATCAGAAATTCTTCATCCTTGCCAGCATTTTCCAAACATCTGGAATCCGATGTTTCTTCTCCTCTGTGTCTTTCTTGCCAGGCTGTCTGGCTGCACTAATGGAGACCAGCTTTTACTTGCTCTCGAGTGCCGTTTGGCCTTACAGTCCACAGGAAATGACCTCACCGGCGTCATGTGACCCGCAGGGGATGACATCACCGTGTATGGCGTGGTTCGGCAGCGATGGAAGCCGCTGTACCAGGACTCCCGCTGTGACCTGGAGATAGTGCTCCAGGCAAACTTTGTCGAGGTCAACAATGAGCAGTCCACCGCGGCACTGGTCCTGGAGGACATTCAGAAGGAGTTTGAGGAATTCTGGGAAAAATACAGGGACAACCCTTTAGAGGGTAAACAACAAATACTCTCTTTAACACCTCTTTAACACCTATTCAAAAGTTAAGGCTTGAATTGCACATTCGCCACCAGTACATGCACCGGATGGAAAACTTGTTGTGCATCATTTTTGAAAAATGTTACTCTGTCAATTTGTGAAATACTGGCCATTTGGGCAATAAAAATAGTATCACTTGCATTTTTGTCTTTGCGAAGGCAGGAACCAGATTCTGATGAGCCTGTGTCCGCAGGTGTTTGGCATGTATGTTGTCAAACTTGCTGTGGCCCTGGTGTTGTCAGGTGGGGTTCAAAGAATAGATTCTTCTGGAACAAGAGTCAGAGGTCAGTATGTCCACCGAGAAAACCGCACTCTTTCATGGGCTAAACAGGGCCAAAGATTAGAAGAAGAATAATTTTAGTAAGAAGGAGAACGTAGTCTTTGCGATGACCAAGGACCAGTTATTATCCACAGGGTGTTTAGGGTAATCAAACAAAAGCAGTCGTTCTTTAAAATCTCAGTGGTGTATTTTAATTCTTGTTCTTTTCAGCTTACACTTGGCTGTTTGACGAAAACGAGGGGTTAGTAAACCCACAGGAGGGTCAGTAACTGTACCGGTAAAGTCAGGCCAAACACTCAGACTTGCTAACCGAGGTCTGTTCCCCGTACAGGTGAGTCCCACCTGCTGCTGGTGGGTGATCCGGGCACCGGCAAGTCACAGTTCCTGAAATACGCCGCCAAGATCATGCCGCGCTCGGTGCTGACCGCGGGCATCGGCTCCACCAACGCAGGTCCGGCCCGCGCCGAGAAACCCCGCGCCGAGCACTCCGCAGTCCAAACGGCACTCCGCGGCCCCTTAGCGGACGTACTCGTGACTGTCAGAAGTGCATAACACAGCTAACGCGTAGCTCAGAAACAGCTGGATATTCCTCGGTTAGCAGCTCTAATAGATAATTTCTTAAATATTCCCGCAGCAGTGCAGCCTTAGCGGGCTGACCTCCCTGCTGCAGCTAGGCTTGGCCGGCATCTGACTTTTCATACCGTCCAGGCGTTATACCACAGAACAAGATATATTGTCAGCATATTCAAAAGCTGTGCTACTCTGTTTGCTTTTTTTATGTTGCCGATAAAATTCAGTCCCTCTGAAGCCTTGGACCCTGATACATTTGCATATGGCCGTATGTTTTAAAGGCTGCTGCTGTGATGGGTGCAGATTGTGCCAGTCACTGCTGCATTCTGGATTGCAGATGGACTGTCATCTTCTACCTTATATGTTTACGTGTTATATTGGAGCAAAAGAGGTGACGCGCTTCGGCTGAAGGGTATGAAGGTGCAGTCTTGCTCCGGCAACCTTCTGGTGCAGTCATGTGCCTCCCTATCTATGACATCACCCCCCAGGGCTAACAGTGGCAGCAGTGAAGGACTCCGGGGAGTGGCACCTGGAGGCAGGGGCTCTGGTGCTCTCTGACGGGGGACTCTGCTGCATCGACGAGTTCAACAGCATCAAGGAGCAGGACCGCACCAGCATCCACGAGGCCATGGAGCAGCAGACCATCAGCGTGGCCAAGGCCGGGTGAGGACGTCGGCGGGGTGGGGGGGGGGGCTGCCGTGCATCATCGTTACATCACCACATCCCCTTCGCGCCTGCACGCCCTCAACACCATAACGCTCACGGCTGTGAGAGAGTCTCAGGAAAACCAGAGGGCGAACGCCGCCACCATGTGGCAGAGTTTCCTGTTTTTGGGGTGTGGATGGGGATGCGCCCTAATGGAAAGCAGGAGCTGATGGGAACGGAAATGGTCCGGACAGAGTGGGGGAAATGATCACACGAGAGCAGGCCGTAGGTCTGACGGTGGCATCAAACTGGTATCCGGGATACCGCAGGGAGATTAAATGGGGAAACGCCAAAATACACAAGGGCGGGGGCAGGTGGATCGTACCAATAACAACCAGGCGGGGGCCCGTCGCGAGGGTGGCAGCAGCGGGGCCTTGTGGAGATTGCTGCACCTGTAGCATGGAGGTGACGGGCTGTCTCCCTGACGTGCAGCATGGTGTGTAAGCTGAACACCAGGACCACCATCCTGGCGGCGACCAACCCCAAAGGCCAGTACGACCCCAGCGTCCCCGTGTCGGTCAACGTGGCGCTGGCCAGCCCGCTGCTGAGCCGCTTCGACTTGGTCCTGGTGCTGCTGGACACCAAGAATCCCGAATGGGACAGAATCATCTCCTCCTTTATCCTTCAGAACAAAGGTCTGTCTCATCCCATCCTTCGCCACCCCTTAGACAGATCCAGGGCACACTTCTGGGGTGGGGGGGGACTTTAAGTCCCAGAGTGAGCAAACTGCACAGTTACAGCCCTGAGCAGAGGGCGCCACTGTCTTGCTTGCGTAAATATCCAAAGTGAAGCGTGAGGTGGTATGTAGCGTGAAACCCCCCTCGATTGGCGCCGCTTCCTAGTCGCCTACATCCCACATAAAGCATTACCTGTGACGTCAGAGACTCCTGAGTGATGGGTGGGTCACTCTGGGATCCCTCAGTATTCATTGGAACGTGTTCCTAGAAATTTGGGGCTCAGCGTTTTGCCTGTAGAATTTGCATTTCGTTAGCAGCCAGATAAGGGAGTGTGTGTGTGTGTGTGTGTGTGTGTGCATGTATATATTACACTGAGGGGACATTTGGTCCCCACAATGTGATGAAAACCTGTTATTTTGACATAGAGGGAACAATTTTAAGCATTTTTAAAAAATGCGTAAGTCTTGTATTTTGTTAGGTTACTGAGATTAGGGTTTGGTGTGGGTTAAGGTTGTCATAGCTGGGATTTGGGGATTTTCCCCATGTCCCCGCAAAGATATGAATAGAAGTGTGTGTGTGTGTGTGTGTGTGTGTGTGTGTGTGTGTGTGTGTGTGTGTGTGTGTGTGTGTGTGTGTGTGTGTG
>JAODKK010000038.1:4314211-4341793 GCA_026774405.1 Petrocephalus microphthalmus
CACAAAGGCTCTTTCTGTATTTCCCCCGCCAGGCCACAAACCCTTACTGGACGGAGGACAAAATCTCAGTTCTGGCTCTGACATTTTGTGCTGATGGCTTGTCGCGGGGTGAAGTGCGCCGTTTGCAGATGGATGTGTCCTTCCCGAGGGACCCCACTGCAGCACGTACTGCATGCCGCCGTCGTCATGGCTACACTGGAAGAATTCCACAAGGAGGTGCTAGGAAGACAGTGTGTAGCTCAGCGCTTTAACGAGATCGGTTTTAATGGCAGGGCTGTAACCAGACGCAGGGGATACCCAGGGGATGAGCTTTTGGAAGCCGAGAACAAGGTCAGACTTGTCCCAAGATGACCGATGCTGTTGAGGAACGTCCAACACTTTTCCTTCCCGGGGTGTTTTATAGGCAAGCAAAAACACAAAGAAAGTGGCCAGTTAAATATCGTCAGTCACACTGACGAGTTTGAGTTGAGTTTTCAGCTGCATTTGAATTTGCGATGTTTCTAAGGAAAATCTAAGAAAATCACTGGCCTGCTCACTGGGATAATGTGATATTTCATGCAGTGGACTCTTACCATTGTCTGGCCTATGTAGGTCAATGCTTGGCTATCAGAGTCAGGAGAGATAGCCCCGGGAGGAGAGGATGGAGGAGTTTATGCAGGGGGCATGGTGATGGTTGGAAGCAGAATGGCAGCTGTAATGGACCTTAGCTTCCTGCAGATGAGGCAATGGCCTTATTAATAATGAATCGTTATTGATCAGAAATATTTCAGCCTGCATGGGCTGTCCTCTGTAACTCAAAGAAAAATCATTAAAGGATTTTCCCGAAGCCCTTTAAAGAAAATAAAGACGATTCTTCCGAGAATGTGTAGCTGTAAGTTTCCCGACCTGTCCACAGCCTCTTGGCAGACGGTTCCCTAAATTGTGGCTATTACCGGGTGAACAGACTGCATTAGCTGCATGCTGCTAGTGGGCTGAGTTGTATTAGCATTGATTTTGCATATCCTGCATTGATTAGGTGGGTGTCTGAATGCATGCAGTAGAGTTACACAGCCAGATCACTTACTAAACTAGTAGTAATACAAGTAGTAAGAAAACCTAAGATTAGATCTACTCAACAACTTTTTTATGTGCGGTCCTGTAAACTTGTTTTGAAAATTCTTTCATTGGTGGCTTTTGCTTAAATGAACTTCTGAATCTGTTTTTCCCCCCGTTTGATATTTACACTAGAACTGAATCTGTTTCTTGGAAAAAACACTATTTAACATGCTGCCTTGGGAATAATACTAGTGTTTTTCAGTGTGAGTTGTCACGGAGGCCGTGTGTGTGTGTGTGACTGCAGTAGAATTTTTAATGGGACCTCTTAAGTTTCCATGTTACATGGAGCCAGGGCTGAAGAGGTGTGTGTGGTTTTTAGCCTGAATTACTGTCTGAATTGCGTGTCTGAAGAAAGTGATTTTTTTTTCCCCACACTGAGTAAAAGAAAAAAATGACTAGAACAAAAATCACACGACACAAACTCTATGAGGACTATTACAGAAATGTTTTATTTACACAGATTTAAATATTTATGCAACAGGATACTTGACATACTTACAAGGTCCCTCCTTTGGGAGTTTAACCTATGTGTTCTCTTGTTACTTCCTAAATCAGTATAGCACTTCACCCTATTATTCTGAATGTTGTTCACTGCGGGCCTTATCTCTGGGTCCTTGTCAGCGCCACAAGTTATCACTGTAATTTTTATTGGATTAATGTGACTCAGACACTGTAGCAAAGCTGTGCTAAAAGCCTCTTAACTGATTGCTGTGGCAGCTAATACAGACACATGGGGTCATGCCAGGCACACGTTTCTGTATGGGTTTTGCGTGCTGGCCACCCATCCCGTGTTTGTGTCCACACCGACGCTCATACAAAGAGCATGTTTGGTGCATTAGACATACAGTGAGATTTTTTCCTGAAATGTTTGTGAATTTTTGTGAAGCGAAAAATACCTCAGGTAAGAAATGCTTTTAATGCATAAGGGATATGAACTAAATATTTGCCGAGTTAATTACACACTTTTATTTGATGGTGAAGACGATGTAATGTCCACCAGCTCTGTAAAATGTTTTTCCTTCTTAGAGATTGAAGAACAATGTCTTCACGTTTATTCACTGAAAACGTTTGATCTATGCTTTCATGATTTGAGGTCATAATGGTTAGTGAGGCTGGATCGTTGACAATATAGGTTTTGTGAAATTTATTTTTCAGAATTGTACAAAGCCCCAGTTTGGTAGTATAGAATCAAACAAACATTTGAAGGTTTAATTTGCGTGACGTTCAGTTGCTTTAGAATCAGCCCCGGGGACCTCTGGCAGGCGTGTCCTTACATGAGCACTGCGGGGACCGCATGTTGTCTCTGGTACATTAGTGGCACTCTGGCTTGTTCATGGGTGCAGAACCGGCGAGCTGAAGGTCTGGACATGAGGGGATGCCAGAGAGCAGCAGCGTGCCGCCTGTAGCTCCGAATGACCTGCACACTGCCCCAGATTCAGCCCTGAACTCACTCAGTCGCCTTACATCCTCTCAGCTTGTGAAATTAGATTAGAACTGCTGGCCTACTTCTGAATTACGGAGTCACACTCTTTTTTTTCAGCTACTAAAACATTATATGTCAATCTCTCCAATTTCAACTGGGTCAGAACCACAAATGCTTTCTTAAGAAAATGTAACCAAGGTCTGCAACTCCAGTGTTACGGTTGGGGTATGTACCAGAGGCGGGGAGGATGGATCCAGCCTTTCAGGGCTGAAAGATGTATATTAAATGGCATGAACTGACCAAGGATGCTTGGCCCTGACTAGCTTTATGGCCAACTCCATATCTATACAGGGCTTGACATCACGTCCTACATCTACAATCATGTCATTTTCATGTCGGCAATAAATTTAGCAGATGGAATGTTCTAGAGCAGTCTTTCCTTCAACACAGTTCTTGAGGACCCACAGATGGTCCACGTTCTTTTCCCCAGTGGGGAGCTGGGAGGGATGTGAAAATGTGGACCTTCAGGGAGGGAGCAAAAACGTGAAACGCCATAATCATGACAAATGAATAGAAAAGGATACTTCCTTAATATGTTAGGTTGTAGTCATTAGATTATTAGATAAATGGTAGGAAGTATGTCTGGGTACTGTGCTGGTCAAGGGTGAAGCTAGCAAGCACCTGCAGCTACTGTGAGGAACAGATTTCACAGGATGCCCTAGTAAATATATAGGGATACTCTGACAATGTCAGCCTGACTGCCCAAGGTTGGCTGGTGGAGCCAGAGTTGATGCTGGGGTTTTTGTTCTTTTTAAGACATTAGCTTAATTCAGGTTAAATTCAGTTTATAGTTAGAATTCTACTGATTGTTGACTGATTGTACATGCACAAATGCATTACACTGCATTATTAGCCAAATAAGAACCTGATAAAATTAAATAATCCATCGCTGGAACTCCGGATGGGTAAATGCAGATGGGTGGCGCTGTGGTATGAGTGGCGTGACACCTTTTCGTGCTGTTTTTTTGTTCTGAGGTTGTAGGGAAGGTGGCTGGCTGTGACAGTTCCTGTGTTGTGTTTCAGTTATGATATGCTAAGCTGTCACCACTTCCTGGCCCAGCGTCTGCCTTGCTTGCTGAAGATCTCATGAAGAAGAACGCGCGTAAGTTAAACGCTCTCTGCAAGCATTTTTTTTTTCAGTGGAGATTTTTTAGGTGAAATCTGTAACCTGTAACTTTAAACTGGATTTGAATTGATGCTAACAGTCATCTCCTGAATGATTATATATCTCTGTGAGATGTTTTTTATTTCACGTATTTCACATTTGATAGGAGTCTGTGACTTCATATTATCTAGGTGTCAGGGACAGAGCAGAAATGGTAATGCTGTTGTTTCTTTGCTGTGGTAAGATGTTTAGTGCCTCTTGACGTCTTATTTTGCAAACGCTTCTTATTAGTTCCCCAGTCGATTTGAGGAACACGCTTTTTTGTAGCTTTCACGCAGAAGGATGGTAGCGGCACTCGAGCCCGTCTGCTTTGAGGTGGTGATCTGCAGGCACAGGGCACAGCCAGACTGGGCTGGTGGTTAGCTGTGTCCAGCCTTAGCTATTGACTTCCTGGCATTGAGACAGGAAGTGGGGGAAGGGTGCAGTCTGTGCAGGGCTGATAACGCACACAAAAACACAGATTCAGCCAGCTGATTGGCTAAGAACTACGGCTGCTGTAATGCCCCTACAACAGTCTGGAAATTATTCATAAAAAATACTCGCATGATGCCAACAATTATGCTGGAAAAAGAGCAGGCGGACATTGTTGTCAGTGGAACACTGAGGGGTTTGGAGTCTGTTGAGAGGAAATGTTTTGTTTGTGTTGAGTGGCAACAGCATTTATTTAGCCCCAGTGAGGGCAGAAAGCCAAATGTGGCTTTGTTGTAGAATCCGGCACTTTCTTCTGTGTTGCAAATGAACTCTGGGCCTCCTTTGGCTGGCTCGTAACTCACCGTGTTATGCTACTGGAACGCTTTCAGTTTCGTTGTGTCTGTTACAGGTGTCATGCTTTGTGATGAGGCTAGCATTTGAACTGAACCATAGGTTGGTTGTTGTGATCTCAACTTCGCAATTAGACATTTTTTCATTTTGTTATTCAGCAGTGAGTCAGGGATTAGCGTTGTGGTTGTATCATAGTGAAGGTTTTGCCAGGACGTACTGCTCAAAAGTAATCTTGCCGTGGAGGTGGCTCTGTAGATGGAACTCTTCTCCATTCAGGTGGGCTTCTATACAAAGAAAGCCTACCCAAGCTCTGTTAATGTTCAGGACTCACTGCTGTGCCCATCATTTGATTTAATGCGCCTTGGATGGGCAAAAGGTTCATAATTCCATCCATCCATCCATCCATTCATTAGATGGAAGTCTATCCCAAGTAGCATAGGGTACAAGCCTGGGGTACAACCTGGACAGGATGCCAGGCCATCACATACACACACATACACACACACACACACACTTGTTTGTATTGCTACAAGCACCATGGGAATGGGAATAACCCTAGTCCCAATCACAACACCCTTAACCCCCACCCAGCCCTAACCTTAACCACAAGTAACCAAACAAAAAAGTCTTTTGACATTTTTACTTTTTTGATTGCATTCACAGATGTTTATAAACTGACATCTGTACTAGTGATAACTGAAAAAATGACCTCATTAGTTACATTTTTTGAGGATTTGCTATACTTGTGAGACTGTTTGCTCCTCACAGGTATAACAAAACCTGTACTCACACACACTACAAGCAATTTGGAAACACCAAGTACCGGTAACTTAACTGCATGAGCACACCAGTGTATCCAGAGGAAGTCAGATGCAAACTACACAGAGTCAAAATTCAACTCCCCGACCTTGAACATTTTTCTCCATTCTGTCAACTGGAGTTTTTTTTAATAGGATTTTTAATCAGAACCCTTTTACAAACTTTTGCCTTTTGGTGTTTAAGGTGACATACAGTTCAGTTTGAAACACAATTGAATTACTTTCCTTTGAAATCTTGGCCCCCTAAATGCCTACTCTACAGAGGAGAGGCTTCATTCCCAAGGCACATGATTAGTGTTTTTCCATAAGAATGTCTGCCGTGATGTATTCCATACAGAGAGATGACACGGATGTCCTTCATTATACACATTTCTTCTTATTCCCACCTAAAAGGTCAAGCTCATAATTGGTCTCATTGTAATCAAATTGTTTCAGCATCCCTGAGTTTTGCTATAGTAATAATTGAGCTTACAAGCAGAAACAATAAGAGTGGCTTGTGATTAATTCCTATGTAATGGGCAATTGAACTGGAATAATGCAGTATGCAAGCTTGATTATGCAAACAGGCTGCTATTCTCCAGCCCAAAGCAGTGGCGTGGTTATTGAGGCCGACTTCGGATTTAATTAGAGTCGTGACTGATCTTGATCAGCGCTTCGTGACCCTGGACTCCTTTTGCCACCGAGAAAGTGCCAGTCTCACTCTGTGGGTCTTGCCTCCGCTTTTATACTTTGAAGGGAGCAATATGTCCGGTAAACAGATTTGTGTAAAGGAAGTGTGGGTCTCTAAACCTGCATGCCTACTCCCATCACTCGCAGGAACAGCTATTATTGCCACAAAATATAAAAACTAGTAAATGTTAGTAGTATTAAAAAAATGTTTTTATTCTTGCTTTTAGCATTTTTAGCTCAAATAGAAGGAAGGTAACACAAGCTTCACCACTTTATCATACTAAATATACCTTCTCGTTTGTTTACAAACCATCAAAACAGCTCATTTGTATATTACAGAAAGTTTGCAAAAGGTTAGACAATGAGCTTGCTTTGAATAAACAGTCATAATTTGATATTATTATATTACTAGTATTCAAATATAGAAAAGGGAAACAATATACTTGTGTAAACAGGAAAAGCTGCACAACAGCAATTCTGTCAAAAGCTGAAAAAGGGAAGCCCAAAGAGATAGCAGGAAGTCACGCTGAAGTTACATCTCACTGTTGGTGATTGTTACCGGCAATGATAGTGGAGTCTTCCCTTAAAATAGTTAGCAAGATAAAAACAGATAGAGTATTGTTGTTTTTGTAATATATATTGTTGCAGATTACACAAATCATTCTTCCGCTCACTCATACGTTTTTGGTTCAGTAAAAAGACTATTAAATTTGGTCAGCGTCGAGAGCGGTTATCTTCAATTTCATATTAAAAAGAGGTAGCTTTTCTGTCTGATGTCCAGAGCAGTATTATTTGTCATTCATAATTAATAAAGACACTTAATAATTGTGGGATTCTTTATAAGGACAGCGCAGTGGCCACAGATTTCCGTGGCTGGGGGTTCGAATCCTGCCTCGGCCATGCGTGTGTGGACTATACAACGTCTGCCTTTATTGTAAGGGTTTGCCTGCGATTGGCTGCTGGAGAAGCAGCTTCAGCAATGGGTACAGGGTAACTGTGAAGGGAGCCGAAATGAGGCTACGATATGCAGGATATTAATGCAAGAAATGTAAACTGCTGGTTAACATTTTGTTTAAAGAGTTTTATTTTTAAAAGACCGAGGCTGCAGAGAGTGCTAATGTAATCCCCAGAATTTCATCAGGCCAGTAAGCAGCGGCAAGCCCCAAATGGTGCCAGGCAGAAAGCATTTGCTTATGAACGATATCGCGGCTGGGAGACGGACCAGGAGCTGGGAAATAGTTAGGCTAAATGTCTGTTGAAAAGGCGACAGCTGCTCCGAGGAGGAACCCTCGCTCAGCCATGCTGATAGGGGATAATAATAACGTTTTACAGTTATGGACTTGCGTTTTGCCGAGGAAACATTTATTTGTTCCATCAATAGTAGTGGTGGTAGCTGGAAACTTCACGTATTATTATTATATTTCTTTTTGGCTTCGGCTTAACAGCCAGTGCCCTGTTCTTAAAAAATTGTAGTTTCTAAAGTTTTAAATTGCTTTTTGGACGCAGCCGCTATAAAACTGCATAGACATAAATATTTCATTTTCTTTTGTAATCTACGAAAATTTATATCTGCATGTATGTACACGCATAAACAAAGAAACGTTTTATTCAAGACACTAGATATGGCATTTTGTATACTTATCAATTTTAATAAAAGTTTTCAGAGTTGAAATTACAATAAACTTAATACAATAGAATAGAATGCAATATAATAACTGTCACCTATTAAAGTCCGTCATTGTTTTATTAAATACAGATATGTATTACAAAGCAACTATATGTATAACGCAATATTAGAAAGTGAGAAAACCGTATATCGGTAGACACTAATTTCCCACTGTTACAAATATGTAGATGCTCTTGGCACGATTGTTTATATTAAGCCTAGGTTATAATCGGATAACGGCATGCAAATATTGCGCTGCAATTTCAAAAACCTCTTTATTAATTTGAATGACAGGCTTACATGAAAACTATTGGTGATTTAGTGGATTTAGAAATACAGACGTAGATACGCTGGTACATTACTACACTTGGGTGGCTTCTCCAAAAGCGAACGATCTTGGGGAATAACGACGAAGTAAGGAAAACAAGCGAGGTCTACGTGCGTCTCCCCAAACTCTGCGTTATTTCAGAGATACCGAACCATCTTTAAGCAGTACTACAGCCTCCGGGTGAGAAAAGAACAAATTGTCGATAACAGGAAAATCGATCCCTCATATCTAAATGGTGAAATGTGTTATATGATTGTCACACCAGACACATGCAAATAAAAAATAAACTAATTAGAAAGTTAATTAAAACACACCAAAACAACCAGAATTACGACCGAAATAAAATGACCAATTTGCTGAAAATGTAAAAATGGGCTCAAAATATGATGTCGCAATTGCCGGCAGAAGTAGGAAAAGGAAGTCGCACTTACTCAAGAGAAGCCACAATGTTGTGCAGCATTTTACACATATCAGCACATCAATATTGAGGGGGAAATCTTGTGGACTACACAAGGACTTGTGTAGGCACCAGAAGCAGTGCATGCGCTTTGGTATGCGGTGTTATACCTCTCCTCGGCCAAGGTTTCGGGAGTCAACACGGGAGATGGCTGGTGTCTCCCAATAACCAGCCAGCAGCAAACGCAGAATCTTTTGCCATATGACACTCCAAAGTTGGACAAGATATAAGCATCGTTTGTACTCCCAGGCCACTTGGAGACAATATCTGTAAAATGTCCTTGATGGCTGCATATCATCTGGACATTTAGGCCTAGTGCCAAGAACCTTTTTCGTCAGGTGCAGGTGGGATTTAAAGGGATTACATGTATGAATAGGACTGAGGGTTCAATGTAGTTGAATGCATGGCGCAAAAGAAATGTGATCAATGTATGCAGAGGCAGGACACAGCAGCCGTGCTGGGGCCATGTGCATCTGTAGGTCTGCAGGAATCCACCAGTGGTGTGCTGGTAGTGAGGGGTAGCTTACTTTTGGGGGTGGGGGAAATATTCATTGTATGCCATGTTAACATGCTGTGCAATTCATGTTGAAATATTAAGCTGTATTGTTAAAGCTGCACATATGCTATGTAAATGAATTTATGTTGAATTAATTACATTTTAATTCTACTTTCTTATATTTAACGTCGAATTCCGATTCTGCACCAAGTTTTCAACAAATTTTTTAAATTGAATTTGTCTTTCTCAAGTCACTTCTGAACGGTGCACAACCATGTTATGTACTCAAATTGCATGCAGGTGTTACAGCAAGAAGACCATTTTGCGCTAATTTATAGTCTACATTACAGTTTTGTATTGCAATACTGACCTCATATTATATCATCAGCATCACCACGTTATCTAACAACGACCGTCACTGTGTTTTTGTCACCTATTTTGGCCGATCCGTCTCTGTGACAGGACAGCAGGCAAAAGTTCAAACGACGAACGACGTAGAAAATGACGAGTAGGTCGGGGCACCCGTAAATTTACGAGTAAGATAACAAACCGCGGTTACGACGCATTCGGGAAAGCCACCCCTGGCCATTTATATTTTGCAATAAAAAAACCATATATTTCACTCTGAATACTGAAGTGAGTACGTCATTTGCACCCATACCATACTGCCAGCAAGGCTTGTCTCTGCCTAGTACTACGGACCCAGCCAACGTGATGAACCCGTCGTGCTGTACGTGATGGTGCACCGAGCTCCAAACGCGACGTCCCCAAGTGCACGGAGGAGCCCCGCGGTCTGAGCCGGTACTTGTCGGCCGATTATCCCCCCAAGTCGCCGTGCCCCCGACTGGCCCTCCCCGGAGCTGCAGCGGCGGGGGGGTCACCCCGGGGCCGCGTGGGAGGGGTGTCGCCCAGATTGAGCCTCGCTCTTCCCCGCGCGGAGCGGCGACTCGCACCCCGTCAGATCACGTCCCCGCTCGCTCGCGCGCGCTGCGGCAGCCGCGGCGACTCCCCGCCGGCCTTCGGATCGCCCTCAGCCGGATCTCCGCGTTTAACGGAGCCCGTCTCCCCGACAGCAGCCGCAGAGAGCTCCCCGAGTCCCCGCTCGCATACGCGGATCGGCCGCTTGCCACGCTCGAACATGGGCTGCACTTAGCCCCCCCTTTGTGGCTTTGAGAGGCTTCCTCATCTCGGTTGCTGGGATTTGCCCGTCCGGACCGCTGCATATTGGGGAGCAGGAGCGAAGCCGCGATGTGGGCGAGGAGCGATTACGAGGATGGCTTTCAGACCTATAAATCGGGTACGACATTTTCGTTTTGTTACTGGAAAAGAAGCTACGCGGCTGCGTTCCTGCCTTTAAACCGCGCCGTACACTACGGAGAAATCAGGGTTGATTCATTCGCGTTAACTGTCATGAACATACCATATAACGACGGGTTAAAATATTGTAAGATAGTAGTTTGTATGTGCTTCTTTAACTGACCTGGACATTGGTAATTTAACTACCTCGTGAGTGTGATTTCGGTGTCTTACACGGCCGTCGTGTTCTCCTTGGTAGACATTTTGGATGCTGTTAGCCAGTTAGCAGTGCGGATTCGCGGATAGTTCATGCAGCGGCGCGTAAATGTGGGTTTATGTGAGTTTTTTTTTGTCGTTCCGGTTAGTGGCAGCGGAGGGTGCGGAGCTTTGCTCCGGTTGTCGGAGGGGGGGAGGTTGAAAACGGCCCCGTGGCGGGGGGTTTAAAGGCCGCGAAGGCTCGGTGCCGGCCGGCCGTCGACCGCGCGCGTTTCGCCGTTAGCCGCCGCGCGCCGCTCTCTCACGAGCCCGGCCGAGTGTCGGACCGTTACGTGCGGACGCGGCGCGGCACGTGCAGCCCGCGCCCGGCGCCCTTTGTCTCGCGGCCGGTGACGGAGGATAGACGACGGCGCCCCCCCCGCGGCTCGAAGACCGGTCTCTCGGGCGGTTCGGTGATAAACGACAGCAAATTGGCCAGGGAGGTCATTGTCAACATTTGACCGTCTCCTTGTCATTAAAGCGCGGCGTTTTCCGAACGTTTGCCAGAACGCTGACTGAACACAAGGCGCATCTTGTATTTCTCGCCTAAACGGCTGAGGCTGGCTAGGCCCGAATTTCGCAAGTGCGCATTTTAGAAGTTTTGCAATAGTACGGCGATGTTAATCCTCCCGGTCCGCACCAGCCGGTTCCCCCGGGTACCGCTATTCGTGACGGTGACACTGCGGTGAGTAGGAATAGGTGATGTCTGCTTCCTGCCGCCTGGCTTCGTCAGCAATAGAGTACAGCGCATAGCCCGGAGGCCAGAGAAACACAAGAGTGCGTTAATTACCTGTCACCCATACAATCAACATTACCGTGACGTGTTTTTTTTTTTAAACTCTGTATGCCTTAACTGCGTTAATAATTGATCGGACGTTGCATAACAGCTGTTTCATCGAGAGCTTACTTCGTTTCCAAAGAAATACAGCGCAGTGATGCAAATTGTGCGACGATTAAGTAATACAAAACTCTTTCTGGTTAACCAGCACGCAAGCTCCTTGCAAGTGAGGTATGACTGAGCAGTCGCCATGGCACCAGTTCTTGTTAGGGTAGGGTTAGGGTTAGGGTTAGGGTTATATAATGCACTGCATTGAGCCAGTTTGCACTGTCACTTGTAGTAATCTATGGAAGACTGCAGTGTTGCACTGGCATGTGGAAAAGGACTTGGGAGAAAAAAAAGTTCGGGCTGCATGAATTTCGTGATTGATTTGTAAGGGCACTTTTAAGTCTCCATTGTACTGCACTTCTCCTAGCAGAAGCTTTATGAAAGTGCCTATAAACGTCTCTGGCTGTTGTTGCACATGCTTGCCCTGCATGGTGATGCTTTGTCCTTGAATACACAAATCTCAAGTTGCTGGTAGGCGGGCTGTTTGGCTTTAGGGATTTTTAAAGTGACTGGATGTGCTTGTTGAAGGTTTTTGTCATTCTTCTGGGTGGTTTCTGTTGCTTCATGATTTGTTTTGGTGGTAAACTGTTCTGTGAAATGTTTCTAAGGTGTATGAAAGTTCTAGGTTTTTTATGTTTGATTATAATGTCTGTTACTGAAACTTAAGACCCTGGAAAGGTCAACTTGCATGTCTTAGCTTTTGAGACAGGATTTATTACTTACCGGTAAATAATCTGTATACTCCTAATTAAAAGAGCCGATTGTGGTAGGAGGACCTATTCAATTTAGAAGTTGATGTAAAACACCACAGCTTAACCTGATCAGCTTTTTGTGGGGGAATGTCCAGGAAAGATTGTCTGAAGTCATTACATTATCTGCCTTGGAAAGCTATAGAAAACTGCCAGTGTTTTTCTCAGTGCTAAGTATGAATACGAGGGAAAATGCCACCAACCTAAGGAAATATGAGAAAGTTTGTTTATAAACTTCTGACTTTCCAAATTTTATTATAAATAGTTTTATTGCAAGTAAACAAATTGTCTCATTGTCAGATGAGTGTTGAGTGCAGAGCAATTAGAATGGAATACCTCTCTTTACACTGAGTCCTGGCTTCTAACTACTAACTACAGAGCTGAACATACTGGAGAATAGAGAAATAGGACATTGACTATTTTGACTGTTCCTCATATTGTAACACATTGCTATATGTTTCCCAAAAGAGAAGCCAGAGAGAACCATTCTGCTCCCATTTAGTGGTTTTGGGTAAAGTTAGTGTGTGATTGTCAAAGTTGGCGGAGAGGGTGCTTGAAAAAAGAAGAAAAATACCTATGGAAGTTTGACCTAAATCAGGTTCTTAAACATGCTGTTTTGACCAAGTAGTATTTTCTATAATGGCTGTGAAGATTTACAGTTGTGATTCCTCATTGTAACTTAGCCTTTGCTTTGGCCTGCAACCATTTTCTAAATTAAAAGAAATTAGAATGATATAGATGACTGCTTATCAGCTAGTTCTGTTAAGACTTGAATAAGATTTTTAAAGTACAAATCTTCCTGTCTGGTAACTGGACAGCATTTCCCCCTCACCACTACCACCACCACTGTGACCCTGTAATTCGATACAGAAAAATATAGTCCCTTCCTTGGTGAGCTAATAGCATTAACAGCCTGATGTTGTCCTCAGAATGGTATTGGAACGCATGGTCTTGGTTGATGTAATGCTTGGGTTAGATTCAGGTGATGACTTTCCATCTCTCTGAGCTACAGAAAAACACCCATGTGTAGTAACAGACAAGTTGTCATGTTTCACTAGTTTTAAAAGTGTATTAAATAGCATACTGTAGTAAAAAATGAAAAACAGACCTACAGTACTACAAATGCATGAAAAAGCAGTGGAAATAGGTCAAGTCAAGTGATATCCATATACAGGTACGCGATGGCATGAAATAGTGTTCCCCCAGGACCACGGTGCCGCATACAATAGCAGTAACTGGGAGGGTTTTCATAATGCTTGAAGTGCAAAACCCAGGATGAAATATATATAAACTTTGATTGGTTGTTTTTCATATTATGATTAAAAGTTAAAATGTGGCTGTAGCAAGGTAGGGATATGCTCTATATATGTATAATCAAGCACATTTAAGTATATTTCTGTTTTGCTTCTAAAAATTTAGATCAGCAACAATGATAAAAATGTATATTATTTACAATTACAAGGGCGTTTAATTTTGATTAATCTGGACATAGCTCTGGAATTCTACAGGTATTACTGAGGTAATGGTTTGTCTTTCTTTTGGAATTTTTTCTGACCATTTTTCCTGGACTTGCCCCCTAGGCTCCGGTGCTGCCTCTCCATCGTGGGCCCCGGGCTGTGACTCCTCTTGGCAGGCTGGCACCTCCTCTGCTAGCAGCAGCAGTAACCGGGGCCGGCGCCACAGCACGGCCTCTGACAGCGCAGACACAGGTATTGGCACGTCCTGCTCCGACAGCGTGGAAGGTGAGCTGCAACACCACCCTCGTTTAGTGTACATACAGTACATACACCTACTCAGTTATGTGTGTCAAAACATTCATGTTCCTCAAGCCTGTGCTTGTTCATCTTCTGTCAGTTAGGTTTTGGCAAATTTATAGCTGCTGAGTAGTCTAGAGGGCCAGTTTTAGGCATTCTTAAAGATTTATCTCTCTGGACTTAAGTTCACTTTAAAAAGGGATATTGCACTGGTTCAAGTCAAGACCATCTTCTGCTTAAGCTCACAAAGGCATTAGATGAGAGAATTTTCGAATGAAATTTGATTGATATTTACTAGTGAATTATGGATGGAATTTCTGTGTTCAGACTGCTTCAGTCAGCTGTTAGTGTTGAGTTTATTTTTGCAAATGTGTTATAGAAGTAAACCTCTCTTTTGTTCTAAACTAACTTTCATTTAGTTTTTTTCTTTGTTAAATAAGGAAATGGTTGAGTTTATTCATTGTTACTTTTTGTTGGGCATGCAACACTCCAGTGTAACTGGTGAAGATGACCTTCTATTTAAGACGAAGTACAGCATGTCAGTGGTTAAGGTATCATGTTCTTGCCGGATGTAGTTGGCAGCTACGCTCTCGGTAATTGGACAAATGGTCGCCTAACAACTGAACTGAGCATCAGTTTGCCCCAGAGAGCACATAAATGTGACTGGAAACGATTACCATGCCACCTCCTGCCCCCATCTCCCCTGTTTGGATGTTTCATCGTGGTGTGTGAGGCAATATGGAGCCATGAAAATTGAGAGGACCCCCCCCCCCCTTCTCAACATTGCCACATGCTCTTTGATGGTGTTACAGCTGACACTCATTGCTGAGGGTGAAGTGGGGGATGGGATGGAACCTCTGGGCATACCGCCCATCATAAATGCCTCACCATTCAGGGCCCATGCTGTTGTAGACCTAATGGGCTGTTCTCTGTCATTTGAATAACCCTTATTGAATAACTGTTGTGTTTCTGTACAATACATGCTGTATTTGTAGTCAGTAGTCCAAAATCTTTGCGGAAATCGACTGTTAAACAGTACTGAAAGACACACGATCTCTTCATGATTTTTCAAATCTGTGGAAGGTGGTTGTACGTTTTGGGTTTAAGATTTGGGACGCCAGACTGATTGAGCTAAGCATGGCCTGACCTTCTTCCTCCTATGATTTTAATGCTGGGACAGCCCTGTTAATATACAGTTGTCCTTTCAAAGTCGTCCCCCAGACACAAAAAAAGCTAACATCATGGTGGGGGGGTCGTCATGGTTGTGGGGAGTTTTGGGAAAACTTCTGCAGGAACCTGAACTTCGCTACAGCAATTGTTGGTGTTCTGCCACAGTCTAATTCAAATTGATCTAGGTTTTGGTCAGTGGGGATCAAGCCTCTGGTGGGGGAAACTTGGCATCAGATGTTTTCATTCTGTTTACTAAGTCTGCTTGTTTGCCCAACAAGAAGTGGTTGCCCAGGAGACAACCAGTAGACTTGAGACTTATTTGGTCCCATTGAGCTTTCTAACAAGGTCTGTGAGACAGTGCTGTTATAAGTGACAAGCAAATCACCTTTCTTTCTTTTCTTTTTATGTGACCTTCACAACCCCACCTTTTTCCATCTGAATCTTATATATCAAATGTGATGGGAGGAGTTGCTGACTACTAACTAGGGCCAACAGCAATGATCTAGTCAGACCCAGCCTGAGCAGGAGCCTGCAGCTGGCACCTCTGTGCCCTCTCCCTGATTTCAGCACCTAGCTCTCTGTTTGTATCACTGGATGTTGACTATGTCTTGGTTTGTCTAATCTCAGTGCTGAGGGGTCTGATAGACTATGGGTTGCTGAGAGCCATGGCTAAATCACATTAGGCCATTTTTGATCACTTTATCTGTATTCTTTTGTGCTTCAGTGCCGATACCTTCATGTGTATTTAACGTTTAAATTTTTTCTGGTTATTCTTTTGTTGTGACTTTAATTCTTCTGTGGGATGACTTGAAGTTGTATTCTCATTTCTTTATTCAGGGTAATTAGTGTGAAACTCTGTTGTCTTTTAAAATAAACCCTATTTTCTATGCACTTCCCATTGGAGGTCTGGCATTGATTGTTGTTTGAGGAAAGAAAAATGTACCCTGCTTTGCCAGAGAAATTCATGCTCATATGGGGTTTGGACTAGTGTTTCTGACCTTCTTTCACCTTTTTATCCCCACAGACACATAAAGGTCACATTATTTTAATGTGCAGACATGGTATACACACATGGGTGTCAGTAACAGAAGAATAAAAATGATCACTCGTCTTTCCCATTGTTCCCCTATTCCTCAGGTCAGCTAATATAACAGAATGTGTAAAATCAATCAATTATATCCTGTGGTATATAGTTGTAGCTGAAACTTTTATCGTAGTGTTTTGGATGCTTACTATTTTAATAGCTTCTATACCTGTTTATTTACTAAAACAGTCATGTGAACAGCTTTTCTGCAGAGTATGTTATGGATCTAGCTAGTTGTTACTGGCAGCATTCATCACAGTGTACTTCGCAAGGTCTGTCCTGGCAGCACCCTGTAATATCACCCAGATATGATCACCACCAAAGGTACCATTTTCTGAAGGGGGTGGAGGTCCTGTGCTTTCACTCTACCCACCCCCTCTGTAGTTTCACTGGCCATAAATCTATACCATAGAAGGGACTCTATTCCTGGAGCAGCCACATAATTGGTACATTGGGTCTAGCCTGTTTCCATTTTCCTTACAGCACATTGTGCCAGTGTGGTTTTAGCAAATTGAGTCTGCCCCGTGATATATCCCAGTGTCCTCATTAAGTCTATCCCAAAATTATTATTTTGTCCTTCATTTTGCATCACCTGCTTATCTAAATTGAATGTCTGTGATTTCACTGGTTCATAACAGGAATAAAGTTCCAAATAGTGCTTCATGCTTCTATGGTATTTCCAGTGCAACTAGTCACCAGACAAGGCATAGGCTTATACAGGATATTTAGAGGGATTTTTTTTTTTATTATTATTAAATACTGGCCAATGCTGGAACTATCAAGGGATGTTTGTGTGTCCACTTCTGTGATGACCTCCTGTTTGTGTTTTGACATATTGACTACATGCATGTTTTCTGGGCACATGATCAAATTAGTAATGCTAAAAATCAGCTTTGTCTTGACTCCATGGTAACAGTCACGATGATGAAAGTTTTCCTGTCCTCTAATAGAATCTCTGGTATTGAGAAACACCTTTCAGTGCTCAGGAGGGGGGAGGGATGTTCCTGCTGGGAATGAAAACCTTTTAACCTTGAGCAAAAGGATGTTTCATTTATTTGACCAGTGGTGAGGTTTATTCTAGGGAGGGAGGTGGCTTGGAGGAAAATTCAAGCCTCATAAAAATCCCTGTCAGCCTAACTGGCTTCTAATCCCTGACCCCAAAAAGACAGAAATGCCTTCTATCCAAAAGCAGGCCACTGTGTCTCTAATTATACATCATAGCAGCAGCACCCTGCTCCTTCTAATTACCTTCAGAAGCTTCAGGTTTCATGGTTATGTTTGTGCGCTAAGCTCATTATGTTTGTCATCTTACACTGGATAGTTGTTAAATTGCCCATGGTCATGGGCATTTTAACTCTAGGTCATGGCCCTACAGGGTGGATCAGGGTTGTAGGATTTGAGTGTCCTTAACTCTAATTGCTTTTGTAGATAATTTGTGTTTAGTTCATTTGCTGTGAAACACTCACCGCAATTGTCATTTCATATTCAACAGTGGCAATACGCAGAACACATTACTCCGTAGTATTATATAACAGGCCGTACACGGGTCTTGAAAACCAGATTAACGGATGTCATCTGGCTACAATTGGCAAAGTGGGTTTATTTAGTTATTTTTTTTTCCCTTTAGTCTCATCTTTCTCTTAGGGCAGTCAAACCCTTGTTTATCCCTCCTCTCCCCTGCAGTGTTTATATCAATGGAAACTTATTTTGGATGAGCACTTATGCAACATGGGCAGGACTTCAGTGTGAGTGTTGGGTTGTAGTGCCAAGAAATGGGAGGTGTTGAAAGGCAACCAGATACTGGTGACTTGTAGGCTGGGAATAAGCACTGAGGTAGCCCAAGACATGAAGGAGAGGCATGCCAGGAATTCTTGGTCCATCTAATAATATTGGTTAGTGTGTAGCTCACCTTACTCTCGAATGACGAAATGCTTGGACCAACATCTGACTTGCATGCTAACAGGCAGTAGCACTTGGCCAGCTCCTACTCACACACTTTGGTTTTTATTTTACCTTTGAACCAATCAGAATGGGGATTTTGAGCCAAAGGATGCTAATGAAGGCTGACACATTCAAACAAGCTTTGGATTAGCTTTGGGCAGTTTGAGGGAAGAGGTGGTTCAGGGGGTGGGATGGTCTTCTTTTTGATCAAATGAAATGTTAATTCACAAGTTATTCCAGCCCCCACCATAAAGGTGCTAGGAAACGGGTTTCTTTGAAAAGAGATTAATTTAAAATTTGCAGTCATCATTGGATGCTAAGACAGCCAAATTTGGATCATCAAGCGTTCAGCTGTGTCAGGGGTAATTGTGTTAGGATTTGATGGGAGGCCCTCCCCCCACGCCTTATGGCCTAGTGTGAGGTCTGAGAACATATCCATCTCAGGGACCAGTCCACACACCACCTGCTCCTCACCCATTACTTTGATGGTGGTGTCCTCAATCATTGCCAGTGTTCCTGACCTGCTAAGTGATTGATACCCTTTTAAGTAGGATACTATAGGCTCCGATCACAGAGGGAACCTTTCACTCATCTGAAATATTTCACTGATGGTGCGGGGTATATGTTATGTTGCTCTTCTCGCTTGTGATTGATAGATGGATGTAGTTTTTATTTTGTGAGGGTAGTATTTTTCATAAAATGCTGGATAGCACTATTATGTAGCTTCTTTGTCAAAAGCATGCCTATTTGTTTTAAAATATCAATTACTGTTTTTAATGAATGAATTTTTTATTATTTAAATATTACATCTACATGGATGGTTACCCAAACTGCTCACGCATCCAGTTCTGTCTGGTACTCTCCATTAAATTGCTGGTTGTCTTGGCATCGAACTGCATATATTTGGTGCTTCTCCCACAATAGGGATGTTTCTACAAATCAACACTGCTTTAAATTGCCTTGCTGAATTAGAAAATGAATTAATAGTAGCAACGCGCCGATAAGGAATTTTCAGGCCATTGCCGATTTAAACAAAAAAAATAATAATCATTTTGAGTATTACTTTTGAGTAACATTTTTTTTTAATTTCTGCTGCCTATACAGATTTGTTTTGCTATCAAATGCAGACATTTTTCTGTTTAGAGTGCAAGTGTGCAAAGCAATATGGGTCACCATTTTAAAGGGAATGATCGGTAAATATCAGCTCATTTTTATATCACATAAATTTTAACCGTGTGTGTGTATATAATGTGTGTGTGTGTGTGTGTGTGTGTGTGTGTGTGTGTGTGTGTATCTATATGTATAAATAAAATATACACTTTGGGGTGTATGTATGTATGTATGTATGTGTATATTAGGGCTCGGCCGATTATCGGCCTGGCTGATTATTGGGGGTTGATTATTAGGCATATTAAGTAATTACACTGTACACTACCGTGGCTCAGCTGCCATCTCTTCCTCTTTGCTCTCATCACGCTGCTGCATTTAATGTCCTGTCCACAGCAATCTCCGATTGGCTATATGTCACATGAGTAATAGCCAATCAACAATGAAGCCTTGCTGTCACTCACACATGAGCACAGTGTCACGCCCCAAGGAGGAGAAGAGGAGAGAGGAGTTTCAGCTGAGCGTGAACTATCGCTGAGATTGGATGGTGTAGCGGCTGATGTTTACCCAAATTAAAACATTGCAGTCCTACACACTGAAGTTAGAAAACACCACAGAGCTTCCTAACATTTCTGAATTCTCTGTGCATTATTACTTTGTGGATTTCCCATGGACTGAATTTTACTGTTGACTTTCGTTTTGGATTTCACTGGATTACCCTTATTGGATGGGTTGCTTTTTACTTGCTTTCCTGGTGAATTGTCCTGTTGTTTTGACAGTGTTGTCTTTCGTCTGCCTGCCTGCCCTATTGCATTCTCTTATTTGTTCAATAAACCCCCCGTTTATGTTTTTATGGCTTTGTCTGTGCTTGTGCTCCTTTGCCGGTCCTGACAAGCAGTCACAGACGAAGTGACAGCACTAAATTGGGTCTTAAATTACTTTGAACTTTTATCAAGCATTGGTTACATTGACATTGAGAAAAACTTATATGGTAATAGTTATCGCTTTATCACCCAGCCTTACCTAGATATATGAATTTAGTTTGGACTATCTGTATAAAGTCACATTTAAAAGAATGTTTTGTACACAAAATAATAGCTGTCTTCAGAGACTGCTCTCTCCCCACGCCATGTGAGTTCTTCAGTTCTTGCTGGTTGTCAAGGAAACCCAATGCTGCTTCTTCCGAGAAAGCTGAGAGAGCTCAAAGACCCCAGTGTTTCTTTTCGTTATATGCGAAACATGGAGCTCATCTCTGTCAAGTAACACTGGTCCCTGGTATCACCAGGGCTCAAGGCTGAATGCTTACAGACGGGTGATGAAAGGGGATAAAAGGAGCAGGTCACATTTCAGAACAATTTAAAAGGTGATTAGGGGCATGCTGTTCACAAGTATAGCAGTTGTTTTAGATACCCCCAACCAGGTGATTTTCTGACATGAGGACATTTCTGGTAGCTGGGTTTCTAATCAAGTAATGTTTTATTTAAAATGTACATAATTTGGGAACATTTCCTGAGTGCAATGTTTAAGGACTGTTTAAGTGACCTCTAGAATCGCTCTTTGTAACGCTGCATTATAACCTTTTAATAAAGAAATTAGTTTCAGATGTAAAACAACAAAATTAACCGACTTTATTTTAATCCCAAATTTTTTTCAAATTTCCTTTGTACAGATACTGCTGTTTTTTTAACCCCCATCAGATACCTTTTGATTACTTACCTCTTGCGTATCTATCCAGGTAATTTCATCCCAATTATCTTTATGGCAGCGTAGAGTAATTTACTTACTTCAGTATGCCAACATCAGCAACTGGATAGTTCCGTATTTGAAGAAGCTGTTAATGCATAAGCCTTTTTCCCCAGTGGAATATCAATTTTTTTTTCTTGTTATAGTGCTGAAAGTATGAATGTTTGAGTCATCTAGCTTTGCAACTTGAATGAAGTTATGAACTTCGCCTTTCTGTTGAATGAACTAATTATCAAATCTGAATAGCATGAGCAATTGTCATGAGAAGCAGGACAGCCTGCTGGATCTGTATGTTCTTCAGTAAGTGAATGTACCATGACATTTAATGATTTTGCTGGCTAATACTAGCTCAGTGGCATTTAAAGGGACTGCTTTATTTCTGCACTTCTGGTACTTCCAGGCTGTAATATGACAGATTTCCTTGACATTTTAGGGTGGGTGGTATATAGAGATTTTAAAACATACCAGGATATACACTCACCAGCCACTTTATTAGGTTCACCTTGCTAGTACCGGGTTGGACCCCCTTTTGCCTTCAGAACTACCTTAATCCTTCGTGGCATGGATTCAACAAGGTACTGGAAACATCCCTCAGAGATATTGGTCCATATTGACATGATAGCATCACGCAGTTGCTGCAGATTTGTATTTAAGTAGCCTTCTCATGAAGCATGATATTCTTTTTAAAGTACCAGTAAAAGTATTGCAAGTTATCATATCAAATCAATTTTTAACTTGGTAAATCGCAGATGGTAGGGAAGTACTTACCAATTTTTTTCAGCAAGGGCTAATTCACAATATAGGTTGGCTTTACAAGCTTCTGTTGTTTGCACAGTTGTATACAATATGTTATGGAAAACCTAAATGCACGTTATAGGCTACAGTTTATTAACTTGTTTGTTAAAACAATGGAGATCATGTAAGTGATTTGCCCGTTTTTGTTTTATAAATTTTACATTTGTGTTGTAGGCTACATTTCCATATAATTTCAAATACATTTGCAGAACACTTAGACCTGCCAGATTCTGTTTACATTTGCATTGTGTTCTTAACTTGTAGCCTAATTGCATTATGGAAAGCACTATCTGATACTGTAGACCTGTTAATTATAAATGAATTTGTTGTTGACTACAACCTTTATTTTTAGTGTTTTGTGGCATATTGTATTGCTTTGACTTACAACTTAAAATTTTCTCCAGTTAATAAAAATATGAAAATAGATATCGTATATCACCATTCAGCCAAGATATGATTTTTTTTTTGTCCATATTGCTCAGCCCTAACATATATGCAGTACTGCTATTGTACTCCTTTCTGGGAGTCTCACACACACACACACACACACACACACACACACACGTTCTTGTTTGCTTTGCCCTGGGGGCAGTCCCTCCTGTGGTCCCACTGAGCGGGAAGCATAAGGCCACAGGCTTCTTGCTTGTCACTATCCACCCCCTCTTGGTGGCAGGTGGAGCAGACATTTGGCACATTGTTGGTTTATTCTGCTCATAACTAGATCTGGATTATCTAATGCTTTTAAAGCTCATTAAACATCTCATTCCTGCCCTTCAAGGCCTAGATGTGCTGCCTCCTCTCCTGTTCTGTGCCCCTTAGCACACTATACCACTAAGGATGGCTTTTGTGTAATGCCCATCCAGTCTCAGCACCTGCCATTGTCGGCATGACACTGGGCCTGCTGCCTCAGCCTTTGCAGCCCATTGAAGCAAACGAAGTGTCTGCCGATGACTTTCAGGATCCTCCTTATGAAGCAGAGTGGGTCTTCCTCATTTAACCTTGCTAGGGACAGTCAGTTGATCCTGGCTATAATGCTGCAGTGGGAGTGAGGCAGCAACCCAGGTGTGTGTCTTTATGTGTACACTGTACATGCTAGACCTATAGAAACAGATGCACTGGCCTAGCAGCCTGGGAAAGGGGGACAGTTTGGAGAGCACATGGGACCATCTGTCACCTCCGCTCTCCTCTGTAAGCAGAGTGCGCTTCTGACCCAGGAGTTGTTATGCAGAGAGTATAGTCAGAGTCAGTTTCATTCACCGGTGGATGAGGCACTGTGTAGTAAGCAGGATCCTTTACTGATTGGATCGTGTCTGGCTTAGGTTTTTCAAATTCATGGTTTGGTACAGTAGCAAAGAAATTATTTTGAAATTGTATTTATTATTAAAACTACAAATACAAACACAATTATGAACAGATGTAAACCAAACCAATGACCCATTACAAATGGTCACTTATATATAGTATTGTATTTGGTGCACCAGGCTGACCCACATGTTTTTACTTAAAGATGAAGATCCACCTGTATGTCCTGCATGTAACACTCTTTGACTATCAAGCTTGTTTTATTGTGGTGTCCTTCTAAAGCCCTTTGCTGTATTTATCATTTTGTATATCATATAATTTTATATATATATATATATATATATATATATCTTTAACTAAACTTATATCGTATATGCAGAGCTCATGCTTTTGATTTTTTTTTTTACGTGACGAAAAGGAACCAACACTAAAATTGCAGAGCTGGCTAAGCTTGGTCTCCTATAATTGAGCAAAAATGTTTTAGCGCAAATTATTGGTTGTTTGAACCGAGCAGACCACCTCAATCCTTGCAATGTGCCAACTGCATGTGCATGAAATACCATGTTGATACCAGGTTTAGAATCGCACACTGTGCAAGCCTACGGCATAGGAGCGCAGTGGGTAGTGGTGTTGCCGCATACTGCTGCTTTGTATGTAGGGAGTTTGCATGTTCACCCTGTGTGTGTGTGTGTGTGGGGCTTTTTGGCAGATCCATGCATCTTAGGTAAATTGGAATGCATAATTTGACTGTGTGACTGAGTGTGCACCAGTTGTGATTTATTCATCCATCCATCCATTATCTACCGCTTATCCGGGATGGGGTCGCCGGGGCAGCAGTCTAAGCAGGGAAACCCAGACTTCACTCTCCCCGGCCACTTTGTTCAGCTCTTCTGGGGGAATCCCGAGGCGCTCCCAGGCCAGCCAAGAGACATAGTCTCTTCAGCGTGCCCTGGGTCTTCCCCTGGGCCTCCTGCCGGTTGGACATGCCTGGAACACCTCACCAGGGAGGGGTCCAGGAGGCATCCTGACCAGATGCCCGAGCTACCTCATCTGACTCCTCTCGATGCTGAGGATCAGCAGCTCTACTCTGATTCCCCCCGAATGATTGGCCTTCTCACCCAATCTCTATCTCTAATTGTGATTTATATCCATCCATCCATCCATTTTCCAACCCGCTTATCCTGTTCAGGGTCGCGGGGGGTGTGATTTATATATTATATTATATTATATTAGTTTTATATATTATAGACGATTACTTGAACCGTCAGATTCATCTGTAGATTACTCAATTTATTCATGTAATCCCAAGTGATGGCCCTAATTAAGAAATAATTTTAATATCCACTGTTTTATGTTGTTATATATTTTGATTCTGTTATGTTGACCTAAAACAGCATTTATTAATGTTCAATAAATGAGGGTTCAGCACCCAGATATGTCCCAGCTGTAATGCCAGACGGAGATCTCACCTCTCTTATCTCCAGCCTTGAATTCTGATAGCAGGCAGACATGGTCCTCCAGGCTGCACATATTCCAGGCTGGCGCCCTGGGTCTTTGGCTGGTTACGTCAGCAGATCTCTCTGAAACTAGAGGAATCTGCAGATCTGCAGCTGGTCAGATTACTCTGAACACCAACTTGCTATTGCTTCTCTATTAGGGACTGCTGCTGTTAACTTACAACTGAATGAATGTTGGGGACATAAACGCATTATCCTACTAGAACTATTTAGCAAAAATTATGTAGAGTAGCTAATGGTTTTGTGGCTGATCTGTAATTTGAAATTTCCATGAAAATGCATGAATATGTATTCTAAGATAACTGGACAGAACCCATGGCTACTAACACTGAGGTCTGCACTGGGTCTACAAACTGGGGAGTTAACAGAACATTAAGGCACTGTGTGAATTTACGGACACCATCAAAACTTGATATAGCTTGTAGTATGTTTAGTAACATGTCACAATTCAGGCACTTGCCTGCATGGGATCAGAAAAATCAGCCAGTAGGAGCTCCCATTTCTTCCCTGACTTCCCTGACATTTTGGGATGTATAATTTGTTATAACCCCCCCCCACCCCCCATAACACTCAAATAGACTTCATGGAATCAAGGCCAGAGTGCTGTGTTAAATGTGTGCTAGCGTGGCAGTATCGTCCCCCCACCCCTTCTTGTTCCCATGTTGCTGGGCTGAGCTTCCACAAACACATGTTGGATTGCCTAACAGCACCCCACCAAGAATACTACACATCACAACACATGTTATGGGCTATTAAAAGATGCTCCTCCCCCTATTTCATAACATGCTTTTGTTCTGATTTTTTTTTCTTTGTTTCTGTCACTTGTACAGCTTATTTCATTGTACCTTTCTACCATTCCTTGGCTGCTCTACCCTACATAAGCTAAAATCCTAATTCAGTTTGCTGGTTGTTAAGCTCCTTGAATGCTGTCCAAGATCTACAGTTGGGTTGGGTAAGCCTTTATAACAATGTGGATGAGCTGCCTCAAGGAGAACCATGAAGGAAACCATAGTCTTAGTGAAGTTCAATAATAACTTTGTCTTCTTGATTATTGTGCATTGAAGGAATGTTTGTCACCTCTCAGCACCATGCTTGTATACATCTGCTAGTTAGTTCAAGCTAGTTATTTATGGCTTAACCCAAATAAATGTCTAGAATAAACTGGCAGATGGTGTGAGATGCTGCTGGGAAAATGAGGGTTAATTTTTGAGCTTTGACTACTGTAAGGCTGACTTGAAATAACCAAAAATATGGCTGCTGCAGGGTCAATCTGATTACCATAATGTGTGTGCAGTTCTTTTAACTTTTGGGTTACATGTAGGTTTGAGGAGCTGTGTGACACATATCTCAGTTATGCTATGGGGTGCCGAGGAAGTGTGGAGTTCCTGGCCATTCTGGGATGAGGGGAAATGCTGTGAAAACATATTTATATTTATATGTGTACTGTCTGCTGTAATGTGATGCATGGAGCTGCTTCTTGACTTACAATTGTATTATGTTCCAATCAACCCTATTGTTAGTGGAAAATCCATCCATCCATCCATTTCCCAACCCGCTTATCCTGTTCAGGGTTGCGGGGGGTCCGGACCCTATCCCGGAAGCTACGGGCACGAGGCGGGGAACAACCCTGGATGGGGGGCCAGCCCATCGCAGGGCGTTAGTGGAAAATATATGTGGAAAATGAATATCATAAGTAAATAATAGCCATCTCTGATTAAGTAAATAATTTCTGTAAATAACAAAAACCAGTAGCTGAAAAGTTAGTAAGTGAGTTTATCTTGTTATTCACAGGGGAAGAAACAGTACAATACGTTTTTAAACGCTGTATGAAAATTTACACTTGTGATCACCTACAGAGACTGGAAGCATGGCTATGTGGATGCTGCCATTGTCCAGCATCGGTGATTGTATCGCTAGTCCGGGAACACATCAGAGTTAACTGCTGAATGAATATGCTTTGCTATCTCTCCAACATACTGTTCAAATATGTTGAACCATCGTAAAGTGAGGAACATCTGTATGTGGAAATCTGCTCAAAGCAGACGGCAGACTGGACTGCTAGTGTTCTGTTCCAGAAAATGGGGGAACTGATTTATGGACAGGGGTGTTGCACCTGGGAAAAAAGGCGGGGGTTGGGTTAGACATTGAGTTAATGTGACCTATATTCCAGCAGCGCTGCCTGTGAACAGTGCATCCACTGCAGGTAACGCTAACCTTGCTTCTGAGAAACCCTACATACAGTGTGAGGTGATGGTTCTGTCAAATAAAGGGAAAAAAACAACAGTAATTTGCCTCCTATGGTAAATGGACAAGTTTGGCAGTGCAGACTTTAGGGCCTGCTTGGGCCTCTCGGCCAAGACTGATGGCATAAATGAGAACCAGATTAGCTAGCTTTTCTGGACACTTTTCTGGTGCTTGGAATGTCCCCCTTCTAACAAGATTTCCATAAAACTAAGATGTTCAAAAATGTTTCTGCATCCATATATAGTCAGGAGCTGAAAGACTTTATTCTTCACCCTACTTCTATTCTGTCTATTGTGAAATTTAAACTCAGATAAAAAGCTGTATGTTGTGTGCTCTCATAGGTAAAATGATGCCATACTAGAGACATCAGTGTAAACCATACTATTTCTATGCTGTTTTCTAGGTTTTTCTAGGTGGAGCCTTGTCATTTAGTGGAGTTATGTTTATATTTTAAAAATTCAGGTAATTGAATACCCATGGCTAGGAAATATTGGGGGCTACAAAAAGGCAAAGGAGAATGTGAAAATGTGAAACTTGAATTAACAGCATCTCACTGATCAGTGAGGTTACTGTGGGTTCTGGTGAAGCTGTAACTTTCCCCCCTATGTGTTCCTCCGTGGCGAGTGTTGGGCAGCTTCCAAGGGTGGCCGTGCCCGGTGCAGGATGGGAATGTGCTTTCTTTTGGTTGATCCGCCCCTGCCAGCTGCCCTGCAGTTGCCTGAAGGACAAGTGTCAACAAAGAAGCACTTTGAGATGAGTGGTTGTAAACTGTACCCCCCCCCCCCCCCCCCCCCCCCCCC
>JAODKK010000038.1:4341893-4353921 GCA_026774405.1 Petrocephalus microphthalmus
AACTCTAGAAGTGTGACATGCTTGCAGTGGGATGAAGTCTAATGGTGACAAAACGGACAGAGATTTTATATGCTGAAAAATCATCTGATAAAATGACATGATGAGTTGCTTTTTGACTGCCTCTGATTTGTTTCTCAGAGCAGGACCTGTACATTGTTTTCCTAATGTCACTGCAGATGTACTATTTGGTTTGGGTATGGGTATTTGGACATTGTTAATGTGACCACTGGCTATAGATTTGATAGGAGGCCTTTGGGCATTGTGATGCATTTTATGTTGTTGCTTGATAGCTGGACATTTGCCAGTAAAATGAGATCTAGTAAGAGTTTTCAAGACTTTGTTTGGAGATGCAACAAGGTTAGTTTCTTGTGTTTTCACATTGGTTTCAATGCTGTTTTCACATTTGTTTCCTGAAGATGGGCCTGTTTATACACTGCGTGGCCAAAAAGACTTTGTGCACTTAAGTATTTCATTGGACCGCATTTAGCTTTGATTATGGTACCCATTCACCATGGCATTGTTTCTACTTGTTCATGCAACATCTCAACATTTTTTTGTCCAGATTAGCATTAATTTCTCTTGGAGACCTTGTAGTGATGATAGGTGAGTTAAACCACTGCAAAGTCTTCTTCAGCTAAAAGACCTTCAGTGGGGTTAAGGTCAAGACTGCGATGACCAGTTCATGTTTGCCACTCCTTTACAGTTCAATCCTGATGAATCTTGGCATTCGTGTCCTAGAATATTCCCATGACATTAGAAAAGAAGAAATCCATTGATGGGATAACCTGGGCATTCAGTAGATTCAGGTACAGATGACGCATATCAGCACACAACAACAAAATGTGTCCTTTGCATTTAACCCATATGTGACAGCAGTGGGCAGCTAATTCAGCACCCGAGGAGCAGTACTTGGGGGCGGTACCTCAAGCAAGGCTTTCCTAACCATTAGGCCGCCACCTGCCCAAATGTGACTATGCTGTAATTAGCTACTGATTTAAATTCAAATGGTGACTTTTTTTTTAAGCCCGGCGGTATATAAAACCATAGAAGGCAGTCTGATAGTCCTCATAGAAATCCTTGCCTTTTTAGCAAGAGAGACCAACAGTCCAGTAGTCTGTTGCCCTCTTGTGGTGAGTGCTGGGAAATAACTCTTGTTATTGTCAACTGTTCAGTTATAGTGGGTCAGATTATATGTGTCCTTGGTGAGGACAAAACCACATAAAAATGCAAAAAAAAAATAAAAATCAGTTTTTAATTTAGAGTGTTATTTATAATCCAGTCTGCTTTTGCGGTAAGAACAATCTACAGTATTGCCAGTTAGTTTCCATGTCAATGGATTATTTAATATTTTTGGATTCTCAGCCCACTAGGGATGTGTATCCTTCACTCAGACAATGTTGCCACTATGATTTCTGCTACCTTATACTTGCTTAAAGTGGGGCTGCCACACTTTGTCTTCATGTGGAATACATAGTGAGTACATGGCTGCTGCTGGGTATCGGTACTGAGTGTACTCCATCTAAAATGTTGCGATTTCTTGCTTGACCTGTATTTGTACCACTCTGCAGTATCTGCTCAATGAAATGAAGTAATGTCAAGTTGCAGGGTAGCTGGGTGATTAACACTGCTCTTGGATTGTGACTGTATTGAGTGTGCTTGAATACCCTGTAACAGCACCAGCTTTCCCACTTTCCTGGGTGTTCCCAAAAGCAGTGATGCCTAATTTTTCTGTTGATTTCAGTTTTTGGCTAACTTTGAGAAAGTGTGTAAAATACTGAAATATTTTCTAAATATTTAGTTAAAATATTTAGTACATGTACATAACCTGTTGCAGTTAAGTATGCTGGTATTAACACTGTTTATAGATCAATAGTGAATAAATGAAATTAATAGCAGAAGAGATGGGCTGAAACACTGGGATCTGGTGATTTGTAGGCACGGCTTACATGGGGACTACTCTGCTGTGAGTAAGTTATACTAAGTATCAGGACTGAACCAGGCTCCGACCCAAACTCAAGTTCAACGAAACCTATTTTAATTGCTGCTTGGCTTTTCTGTAGTGTAAGAGAGCTAAATAGCGTGATGCCTGGCAGTCTGGCTGGGTTAGCTGAATTTGAGTTTTGGAGAAATTGTTGCATATTTATATCCTCTGTTTGTTTGTCCTCCTTCTCTGGTCCAGATCACTCCAGCTCCAGTGGGACTTTGTCCTTCCAGCCCCTGCGGCCCCAAGCTAGCATCCCCACAGCTCATGTCATGCCATCCCCCTCCAACTCCAAGCTCAGCAGCCTTTCCACTGGGGGCTCCTGGAGCTCCTCGCAACCTACAACACCCCTCAATGGCCCACTAGACATGAAGGACCCACGTCCTGTTCGCCGTTGGTCATCATTGACCCGCCTGGCAGGACCGGACAAGGGCAACATGCACAGTAGAGGCAGCAGCAGGGCAGATGTGCACGGCTCATTGGACCGAGGCCTGCAGTATGGCTCCCGGCTGGGCAGCCTCCAGCATGGCCTAGAACACTTGCGCCTGGATGCCACTTCAGGCCTCAATGTGCAGCCACTGACCTCTGAGTCCCGGTACCGGTACGACTTAAGTGGTACGACAGATTCCTCTGCCTCCCTGGCCATCAAGCCCAGTACACTGGACCTGACCTTCAGTGCCTTGCCAGAGAGCAGGCCTCCCATGGCGGGGCTCCAAGCCCCTGGGCAGAAAGGTACAACACTGGGCCACCAGGCGGTGGGCGGGTCGCCCATACAACCATCCGTGCGCACCCAGATGTGGCTAAGTGAGCAGATGCACACCAATCCAGTGGACTACCGATCTGTCTCGGACCCCTGCGGGGGCAGCCCTTGGCTCCAGGAACAGCAGAGGGACCGACTTAGGCAAGATGCAGAGCTTACACAGGTAGGTGCCTGAAATACTCCTCCTCCAGTCCGGTGCTGGAAATGGAGGCTGCTTGTGGTGGATACTTTTGGATTGTGGCTGATTGTTGTTAAGGGTATTATTTATTGCTTATAAGTTATTGCTTACAGTGGGACCCCTGTGTCCACGGATTTAGTTATTGAGTTAGTTATGGTTTATACATTTCTGGCATTCTCAGAGATCGCATTTGTTGCCGCACTGTCTCCTTATCTGTGTTATAAAAATATATAAAAAGCATGATGCTCATTGCTCCGTCATTCCTTGATACATATTTTTTCTTTGCTCTTTTGAGAATTAGTATAAACCGTCAGAAATCCTTTTATTCAGTACAGTGTGCAGGGTGCTGCTTCTGTGTATGCTTCACTGGCTCAGTTCACGTTTCACCATGCCTTCTACCGGCGCAGTTCACATAATAACAATGACTATAACCTCTCCTTTGGCTTTATTTTCAATGTCTCTCTTATGTTTTTGAAAGTTAGAGATTGAAGTGTTTGAAAATGTAATGCAATAAAATGCGTATGTCAGGAGAACAGTGGTAGGGTGTGAAAACCGGTAAAGCACACCTTGAAGAACTGCAGATTACAGTACTATACAGTAATGTACAATATACTTTATTATTGCATGTAATGTGGGTAACATCTTACACTGCATAATTCATCAGTTACACTCCACTATATATATATTTACTATATATGCGTATACATGAAAAGCACTTATAGTCATATATAGGGTTTGCGCATGATTCACTATCATCCGCAGCAGGTCTTACAACACATCACCTGCGGGGCTTTGTATATAAAAGGAATATAGTTCCCCTGGGATGTAAATTCAACCTCTGGAGCTATGTGCTTGTGCAGGCATGTTTTCCCCATGTTTGCATGAGTTTCCTTATAAACTTTTCTCCCTCGGTCAGAAAAGCATATGGTTTGTGTGTCTGAAGTGTGTGTCCTTTCTGTGTTTTTGTGAAAGTGAGCTCTGTAATGGGTGTCCCTCTGCATCCTAAGATGGGACCCCCAGCTCATTGGGACTCTGCATTAAGCAGTTGTGGAAAATAGAGGGCTAGTCTGCTACTTCTAGTGCAAATATGACAGCATATACTAAATGTCGGGACTAGCATTTTATTACTTCAAATGTTTCACAAGACCGAGATCAATGATGACGTGCCAGAAAAACAAATCGTGCCCTTTGTATATTCATTGTGCTAAAAGCAGTTGGGAATCAGTGGCTGGGCACATATTTACTGCTCTGTAGGAGGCACACCTGATTTATCGATGGATTTGTCAGGACATCCTCCTTGTTCCTGCCCTAGCAGGGATTTAATGTCTGAGTTGGACTTTTGCTTTTCTCTTAAGCTCAGAATAGAATGGTATACAAATACCCTGCGAACCAGAAACATCACAGCATGTGCACACGGGCCTCTGACAGGAGAAAATTACATAACCAAATAAATCACCCCTTACTTATGCAAGGCTTGTAAGAAATTAAAGGGATGTTGCTAGAGATGCAGGAAGTATATTATTTGGTAAATATTGCCTCAGGAATTATACTGCTTTCTACATACATCTTATAACTTTAAATATAAAACAGAAGTCAGTATTTGAACCTTTTTTTTTTTTTTTTTTTTTTAACTTTTGCGTTTGACTTATCCAAAAACATCGAAGTAGTCGCCCATTCTGCATGTCCTATGGATTACTGAAAAATATTTGGTGGGTTATCTTTTTAAAAAGATTTCAAGAAAACAGCTTGGTACAATACACTCCTGTCCTATTAGGATTTACTCACAGGTCGACAGAACTGATTTTTTTTTTTTTATCAAAGTGTGATGTGATTTACTGCCACAAGAGGGAGACAAATCCATTGATTTCATGTCACCTGGAAGCCTGTGATTTATACTTTTAATAAAACCATTGGCTTGTAGGGCTTAAATTATTGAATTCTACCAATGGTGAGCTTGATTACTTTAATGTAGTGTAAGAAAAAAAAAGATCCAGCAAAGGACCTGTGCCAAATCCGAGGCAGACGGTAGAGATAATGAATAGGTCATGGCAGCAATTGTTTCTAGCTCCTCCTGGAGGAAGAGGTCCAGCATCACACTCTGGTTTTCCCCCCTTGGTGGCAGCATGGCAGGAGTGCAGGGTCATGGTTACATGAGCTTCACCAGGATGAGCATGAGAATCAGCACCACCACAATAAGCAGGAAATTGAGGATCAGGTTGAGGCCGCGGTTGTTGACCAGATCCATGGATGTGCAGGGTGTACCAGACTTGGGCAGGAAGCTTTGAGTTGTGGGACTGTCAAGGATCTGGCAGGTGATGGTCCAGCTTTCAGAGTGGTGCTTCAGCCTGGTAAAATGGGGATGAGCAGCTGAGGTCACACCATCCTGCTTCTTCCGCTTTTTGGCTACAGTGGCAGGATACGTGGCTGTTCATGGTGGAGGATACAGGGTTACAGTTACTCCCATAAGGTGGGTTTTGTTCATTATACACAGTGGCAATGTATGTCTTACCTCACTGGTATGTGTCACTCTGCTTAGCCAGTGTGCGCCTGTGTGTCATGCTGTTACCATGCTGAAGGGCAGAATGTGCTGTAGTTTGAATTCACTGTGGTGTCAGACCTTGGTGTGGGTGCTTTCTGAACATTACAGAGAATAGCAGGTACTGGTTCATAACACCAAGTGGCTGAGAATCTTTGTACATTAGTGAATTAAAGAAGATTACTAATTATTTTTTGTTGTCCTCTCTGGGCAGTGTGTCATTAACTGTGGTTATTTTTTAATGTACAAGATGATAACACTGCTAGAATGAGCACTACTTACAGTTCTTGGAGCATCACATTGCATACATAAGCAAAATTAAGTGGTGCTTTTTATATATTGGCATATGTAGATTGTTTTTCTTTATAGCTGATTGAGTTACCATAATAAACATTATGAAAGCTAATAATCTAAATCACACAGCCTTAAATATATAATGTGAAAAGAATGTGCAGATGGAACAGGCCTGCACTAGGTGATCTTAGAATGCTGCCGCCTTGGTGACTGTTCAGTAGTCACTTGGCTCATTTTACTCAAGGCCAGGGGAAGGTCAGGGCTTAACGTCACAGCCTGGTTCATTTAGACACTGTGGATTCCTGTTGCTTTTACCACATACCCCCATTTATTTTAACACAGCAGAGCAGAATCATAGACAATGCAACAGCAGAACAAGAAAGGAAGTCCCAGAAGGGCACATGGGGTAGTGGTGGAGCAGGGCTGAAGAGCACCTAGGGCTCTGTGGCCTCTTGCTCAACCATTGTAGCCCCACTTTCTCACAACATCCTCTGGCGGCTGGACAGGGCCCTGGGCCCAGATGGGCCACCCTCACCCTCTTAGCAAACAGAAAAGGTGACAAAAGTAAGTCCTAGTGGTTGCTTAACCGAGGTGCAGACAGACCATGCATGGTTTTAAATTCTGACACAAACTTGGCCCACACACATTTTCTGAAATTGAAAATTGGTAGTTCCCTTAGCTATGACTTGACTCAATCCCCCCTTTACAGTCATTCGTCCTATTGGGTAGCTGGTGTGAAGCCACACCCCCTCACATCAGCAGAAGAATGATGTAGATGAGCAGCAGGCAGATGAGGATGAGGCAGAAGTTGACAAAGAGGTCCTGAAGGTTCTGCTTAGCATGAGGGGGCACCTCCATGGTAGATGCCCTCCGGATGGCGGAGCGAGTCATGTGCTGTACCTTCTCCATGCTTAGGACAGTGAAGGAGGTGCGAGTGGTTGTGGGGGTTAAGAGGCAAGAGCGTACACTAAGCTGGAGGTTAGTGCAGAGAGGGGTGCAGAGGGCAGAGGCAGAAGGGTGTGGCTGTGAAGATGGAGCCGGGTATGGCCGTGGATGTCCGATGAGCCCGAGAGTGAGGGGGACTTCGAGGAGCTGAGGAAGGGAGCAGCAAAGAAGGGGAATGAGTGAACAAGTTAGGGAGAAAAAACATAGAATGTGGGGTGTTCTTTTAAACAGGTGAGAATTCAGATGCGTATGAATTTTTCTACCCTTGCCGATGGTAATTGAATGATCTGACCCTGTTACTGGCAGTGCTGTTCTCAACAGCTTACCGGGCTCTTCTCTGAACCAGCTGCTGTATTTGTTCAGCTTCAGATACTTTTACTTTCTGTAAAAATATTGACCGGCCTTGTATTATCATCGAAAGATACTGTTCTAGAAATAGTAGGATTTGGCTGTGAATGACATCCAGAAGGATGTTCTTAGGCTCTCTTGTGTGTTTAAGCAAATTGCCCATAGTGGAGGTTGGTTTTTCTCCCCTACAATGAGGGTGCTGCTGTTTTGGCTGTGTTTGCATTTGTTTGGTTTTATCCGATAGGCACTGTATTGATGCAGGTGGTTTGTAATGTTCTGCAAAATGTGTCCATTGTAGACCCATATAACAGCAGCTGTTGGCAGAGTAGCCAGTAGGATTAGCACCACAGCTAAATGTGTCATTGTCCCCGACAGCACGGGTTGAGGAACACTGGACCGTTAATGCGACCTATTAGTTGGCACTGCATCTGTCCTCCATGGCTATGTCACACGGTGTCTCTAGAACAGCAATCAAAGTTTGGCACCACAGATCTTGGTGGTTGGACTGATGTCACTTTGTGTGATGTAAATCACTCTCCAATTGCATCAGCAGAGCAACATCGACAGAGGTGGTTGTCTGCTTTTCACGGTCAGCACTCTGTGCAGAGTTTCACCCACATCTCCATGTTTCCCTCTCTGCTAAAGTCCAGCCTCTTAAGACCCTTGTGTGTGTTATCATGCTTAAGGACCTGTCGCCCTGGGCCCCCTACTTTGAGGACTCCTTTGAAGAATTCAACACTAAACTGCCACAGAGGCGCCAACAGCCGCTATCTGCCTCACCAAAGCTATGCGCTGTTGGTTATTCTTAGTGATGACCTTCCTGCATTGAGAGGGGGAGTTGGCCCGTCCTTCCCTACCCCCATGTCCTCAACAGCCAACAGTGTGTACAGAGGCGTGGTGGAGACACGGAGGCTGGATAATGTCAGGACCAATCAGAGCGCTGGAGGAATTTCTTTGGAGGCTGGTGGTCAGCCTAGTCCCACTTCCTACAACCTGGCCCCACCTCTCTGCCAGTGAAGCTTGTGTTTTGGGTAGCGGCATAAAGTGTAGCTTCTAAGTAGGAACTGATAGTGGCTCTTCCATTCTGCCTGTGAACATAGCTCATGGATAGAGAGGCTGCAGGATATGTTGACATCTCTGCATCTCTGTGAACAAAGTCTTATGCACCCTAATTCACTTATGTTAAATTCTTTTTGTATAGAGAATTTATGCAGCTTTTTCCTCTTTCGTAGTCTGTTTTGAATAGAGTAAGCATTGTTGCTGTGATTTAATGATGGGTTATCCAAGCTGCATTTTTGTTACACCTTCCCGGCCCAGTCATCTTGCTAAAGGGTACTCCTAGTTCTGGCTCAGTCTATATAAACTTCAGCTCTTGCCAAGGATCAGCTTCCTTTATTGTACAAAACAGATGATATACTGGGTGTCCTCAGACCCAAGTGAAAATGATTTACCTTCGTCAATAGTGAGATGCGGTTGTGCTGTTATTTGTTTTGTTTTTGTTCTGAGCCACTTCGGAAACCTTCCTCCAGTGGTGTGATTCATCCCCATTAGGGATGAATCATTCCTTAACCTGACACTGCAGCTGCCACTGTTGCCCATGTCACCAGGGTCACATGACCCTGAGATAATAGCGTTATGATGCCTCGTCCGAGCACCATGTCAACACCAGACATTGCCAGCATTCCGGCAGTCAAGGATTTATGAGAGCGCTCTGATTTTCCAGTCTGAGACTGATGACACTACTAACAACCCCTGTGGGGCCAAATTAAAGGTAGTTTGTTCTGCAATCTGAAGACATTAACACTGTAAACTGTAGATTATTTGGGAGCTAGCTGGAAAGTTTTGGAGGCTCATTTAGTGGTTAGAACTGAGATTAGCCAGGCCCCAGTCGTAAAACTGACCGATGCAGCCAGAGAAGGAATTGAATCAAACCTAAGAAGGAAATCTTCCAAAAGTTGGCCTATGAATTCCTGTCTCTGCGGCCTGCTTATTCTACTGGGAAGGTCCTGCTGGAATAGGTCATCTTTGGAGAGGCTTGTAGCTGGCATTGGCACCCTAGCCTGGCAAAGAACTTTCCATGATGACATGCAAGCGCTTGCTGGGAGCAGTGAAGTATCACACTAGATCTCCATGGGGCCCAGGTAAAACCGACTGTATTACCAACTGTGAGACTGTAACTGGCCCTTATACTGGGGAGTATATCCACCCTTGCATGATGATCATAAATATCTCCATCTGTTGTTCACAGTACATGTTTCAGTCCCAGGTGGTCCTTTTGATCAGATGAGGACCAGTACTTCCAAAAGCAATCTTTTCTCAAGCTTATCAGTTACTGGTTGTAGCACTGAATGCCATTCGTGATGCTTTCAACCTGATAGACTGTTTGTTTTATTTGGGACACAACAGTGCTATCACTGAGTGTGCTGTAAGCCTCCTGTTGCCTACAAACACCTCTTTATGTGAACAGTGTTCATTTTGCCTAAATGTAAATTTCAGTGAGTCATGCCTGTGCAGGGGTTGCCAGCAGGAGCCTTACAGGTCCATCGTGTATCTCATCAGCCCACTGGGTTCCTGATGTTGCGTTTAATAGCCAACAGATCATAGTCTGTAGGAGAACAGCTAGGCACGTTCACGAAGACTGCCTGGTTATAAGCCCCAACCTCAGTGCCAGCATCCAAGATCTTTTGTTTAGTATCCTCTCCTTTTGTTTATCTTTCACACAAAGTTTATTTCCACCCAACTTATCTTGTCTGAAGAGGGTGAACTGCATGCTTCTCTTTTTAAGTGGAGGTATTTATTATAGCTCAAAGATGGCGGTACTTTAAGTATGATATCCTTGTATGGAGTTTTCTAACTCTCTCACGCATTTTTGAAGTCAGAATTTGAATTCGGACTGTAATGCTACAGATCTGCTCAATTGCATTTCATGCTTTGTTGGCAGGCAGGCAATACAGTTTTGATAAATGTATCCCTTGTTCATAGCACAGTTTTATTCATTTTTGTAACATTTGGCATAGACTAGTTAAACAGGTTTTCCTATTTAAACTAAAATAAATTGAAGCTTCTCAAAAGATATTTAAAGTATTTTGGTATTAGAGAAGCAAAAGTATGTTTCCCATCTTTTGGCTCCAAACTAACATGAAACGGTAGATCTCAAGGTGCTTCCTGAGAAGTTCCCGAACTCACCCTAGTGCCTCTCTCAAACATGCACCCTAGTTGTGTATTTTCCACCAGCACCTAGAGTGCCCTTCTTTGCCGAGCAGCACCAGATGAGCGGGTGCAGTGTCAGGCTTACCTGGCACGGTGGTGCGGCGTGACGATGCTGCGTGGGTTCCCAGTTAACTCTGCGAACGTGGAGCTGGGGAGGAGGGATGGGGCTGCTTCAGTCCAGCAGGCTGAGCTTCTCTGGAAGTTTCTGTGAGCTCGTCCGACAGTTTAAGGGAGGCAGAGCCGGGTGCTGGGGGCGGGGAGAGGGACCGGGAGGAAAGTGGTTAGTGCGCAGCAGCCCAATGGGGAGGGACAGGCCTGTGGCCTTTCACCAGGCCCTCCTCTCCAGGGGAGTGTTCAGCCCCTTCCCCTTTACCTGTCACATTCCTGTGTTATTGAGGCCTCCTGTTCGGTGTGCGTTTGTTATGATGACAGGTCCTTAGTGTGGGCTACCATGCTTGGCCATAAGGAACGCCAGTCGTCAGGAAATTGCAGGCTAATAAGTAAGTGAAGTAATGCTGGGGCCTCTGAGTCCCTCCCTGAGCGTTTGGGGAATAATAAGGATGGTGGACTACCCTCTTGTGTGAAGATAAACCTTTTGCAATTTCCTCTGAAAGTACTTTCTGAAGTTGGCTGATCAGCCAGCCGAGCAAGCAGCCTTAGCTGTATCTGCACACTATTGACAGTAAATAGTTTGTTCACTGTCCACAAGCCACAGTTAAAAGGCTAAAATTTGCATTTTTTCCATGCCTGGCAGGGAAGAATACACATGGGAGGTAGTGTTTAGCTGTTCATGTGTATTTAAATATGACAGATTGTCTTCACATAATATACCCATACTTTGAATTGTAAGTTTGCAGTGAATTTTCAGATAGGGAAAATGTTGGTAGTGTCTGTGTCTATACACTGGGGTTATACACACTGTTGTCTGTGTCTGCCAGGCACAGATGAGTATTTAATGAAAGGCCTGCTTTGTCCCCAGTGTGGGAAGCCATGACCCTCTGTGGGAAGCAGGACAGGCGCTCCATCTACTTCAGCTCCTGCTTCCTTATAAGGAGCCTGACCGGTTGCATGCTGTACCAAAAGCAGTCAAATGGGATTTTAAAATGCTAGGCTGAACCAGAGCCATAAAAATGCAGTTTGTTTTGGCTTGGTGGGGTGGGGGAGGCACTCTACTGTGTTATTCTCAATCATGTTTGCAGCGCAACTTCAATGGATCCATTTAACTTGTCAAGTGTACCACTTACCTTTAGGAGGATGTTATTTTTACTAGCACGTAGGGGTGGGCGATATGGCAAAATATCATATCACGATTTTCTTTTACAGTTAAATCACGATTTCAATTTTATGACAGTATTTATACTGATTTGAATGATAGGGTTAGGTTTCTGAACAATTTTCTGTGCAATTTTGTCAACATGTTTATTTAAAGCTAAATAAATACTTAGTTACTTCAGAACAAAATATCAGCAAGAACAAATACAGTGGGCATTAAGTGGACTAAAGAAAAATTAGGAATAGCATAGAGCCGCATGCACAGATGGAATGTAATTTATATAGACAATTCTACGATCTCTCTGCTTTGGCAGATCGTCAACACATAGATTGTCTTCACGATCTCATACCGTCATATCGCCCACGCTTACTAGCACATAAAAATCCGAATTAGAAAATGCCTCGATGGACCCTGTTTGAGGGTTGTATGCAGAATATCTCATAGTGCTGTGGGGTTTGGAGGTGTTGGATGTTTAGGCTGTGTGATATCACTATATATATTAT
>JAODKK010000038.1:4354021-4369642 GCA_026774405.1 Petrocephalus microphthalmus
CCGCGGGAGGCCAGGCTAATGGCTGCCCCCCTCCCCCGCAAACCCCCCAGGAGCTGGCTACTCCAGAGGCCTTCTCGGGTTTTCTGTGTACCTTTTTGTATCTTATACATTAATATTCTCTTACATGCTTAATTGAAAATTTGCATGAAGGTTCTAAATAATAGGAGAAAACTAACAAAAAATGAGTAAATGCCTTTTATTATTTGAGTATATTATTCAGAATGTAAGAAATCTGGTTTTCCTGTGGTCATTTTATATAAACTATTCATTAAATTAAAAAGAAATGTAATGTATCACAATATGTATTATATCATAATATATTTTGGGTTATGAGATTTTGGTCATATCGCACAGCCCTAGTTGGGTTCCCTCTATCTTCCTACTGTTTGGCAGAGAGAAACTACTCTCTGATAAGAGCATGAAGCTTGAGGGGTTAGTACTGAAATTCAGAATTTTTTATATCATTTATATTTTTTATAGTGTTTGGAAAATATATCCCTTTTGTCTGTGGTATTCAAATAAAAAATATATATATTATATATATAATAATTTATAATTTGTTTTATTATCACTATGCAGGGTGTGTATGTTAAGAGAATGATAAAAATCCAACATTTATTATTAATGGAAAGGGTGTCTTTGACATGGTCTGGCTCTGTCCATCAGGGTGGCCCCCTGGGAGGTGGGGGTGATGTTCTGAAAGCTGGGTGCCTTGAGGGGCCGTGGGAGAAGGTGACAGGAGCGATAGCATTCTGGGAAGCGACGGCTGATTATCTGCACTATGTGTCAGACCGCGGGCGGCGCTTGGGCCCAGTGTTCCAGGCTGCTTCCCCGGGCGAAAACGCTACCCCAGAGGAAACCACCAAATGCTGAACCATCACTGATTAAAATGGGGTAAAAGACCAGGCCCTATCCATCTGCAGTGCATCTCTCCAGAGATACACACTCCTCTGTGTCAAAAGCACAAATTGGGAGTTGTATATGTGACACATGCTCTGTAGTTAAGTGCTAGAAGGAGATTTTGATTCTTTATTCCTTTGTTACATGGTGAGGCAAATGGCCACTCCATGAAGTTATGATATTAAAAGAAATGTTACCACCCTTTTTTGTTTTCATAGCTGATAATGGCGTTGCAGTAAAAAATGTAATTTGGTGCTTTGAGCCCTGCTGTCTGAATGTGAGGAATTTGCCGTCTGCCATTGGACACCACTGGCATGTCACTAACCATGCTGCTTCATTGACATGGCTCAAACTGCTCAGAATACTAACTAAACAAGCCCATCTGCCTTCGTGTAAACTGATCCCAGATCACAAAGGCAGTGTCAGTAAGATGCCATTTCAGAGGATTACAGACATTCTGCCGTAAAGAATGCATCGAGCTATTTATGCTCTGATATGTATAGCACTTACTAAACGGCGCAAGTGACTTTCCTGTGTGTATATCTCTGGACATGATGCTGTAATGTCTATGAAGGGGAAGGACTTGTCATTATGGATTTTAAATGCTCCTCATAGAGCAATGGCTGAATCTGTGTTTCATCACCTTCTCTAGGTGATGAATTCTTATGTCGCCAAGGTGGATGAAAACAAGAAAGTAATGAGGTCATACCTGTGGTGAGAAGCTGTGAGAAGCAGTGCAGCATGTAGTATTATGGCTAGACACAGCAGAAGCCCCTATAAATAACCAAGTACATGCACAACTATTCATTTATAGAGTACAACAGGCACACGTAGGTATTGGCTCTTGGTGGCACCATGGCTATTGGTTTGGACAGAGGGGCAGCTGCGTCCTCTTACTTCTGTTTCTCTCGCCGACACCCTCCTTTGTGTTTATGAGCGGCTGTATACCACCTGACCACCTCATGGTGCCGTCTCCTTTACTGCCCACAGGAATGAAACCCCCTTTGTCCCTGCAAATCCCCTGCACTTTAAATAAAACCCACTGCTGCTGCTTTCGTTGCTGTGGTGGTGGGTGGTCTCCCCTTGGGCCTGTGGCGCAGCACCCAGCCTGTCACCCACATTCCGACACCAAGCCCTCGCGTACAGTCGGAAACCCCAGAGGGCATTGGCTTTTTGGCCCTAGCAGGATCAAATCTATAGCACCGCTATGGCATGACTCTCCATGCCGAGACGGAACCGTCAGCAGGGTTGTCTGATGCCGTTCTCCTAAAGCTCCCATGCCTTCTCTGACACCAGACACAATGGTCAGGGATGGAATGCGGCACGTGCCTGGAATTGCTAGTATGGTTAGATATGTTTGGTAACAGTGTGCTCCCCCAGATGCTGTCCTTGCATCTAAGATCAGGCTGCTGTACAGGTGTGCCATAGAACACACTGGCATCCCACCTTGGAGGTTCCAGCCGGTTGTTTCATGCAGTCAATATGCCGTCTTAAACTTATTGAGCTGTAATTCTCAGGCTGGGTAGGAGACTAGACAACTGCAGGCTGCCCTCACTGTACCCGCTGGGGAGGATTAGCTCTGCATTCTTACATCCAATGGAAATGGCAGTCAACCAAGAAGGGTAAAGAGCCCAGGCAGAAGTGTGATCATGAATAGTTTCTGTTCAGCAGGTCCCATGTACTGTTGGGTCCTGGATTTCTCAAATGGGCCCACTGTAGAAAGCTCTGTTTATGAGGACATTCCCTCAAAGGGAAACTGCCAGTGTGACTGCCTTTTGCGTTGCTAAGAAACATTCTGGATCAACTCCCGTCCCGATTTAGATGACAGAAGCGACCCTATGACTTCCACCCACTCTGGGTTTTTCCTGGGCTTAAAAGGCAGGGCTGTTTTCAGCCTTTTTCCCCCGAGGGGCTCTGACCACTTAAACAAGCAGTTCTCTTTAGCCTGTCACATCGCGTTCAATTTCTGTTTTGTATGTTAGAAACAAATCCCTTTATTTTTTTTGTCCATTTTCTCTGCAAGCAAAAATATGCCAATTCAAAAATAGACCGATACATAGGAACCTACGCCTACATTCATACATAAATTGAAAATGACACGCGAGCACATAGATAGCAATCTTTTGGGAATGATAACTGGGTGAAGCATGTTTCATGGATCTTGTGAGACTTATGAGAACTAGTCTTCCGCCATCTAAACAGGGATCAGCAGCAATGGGGGGAGGCAGGGCATCCCCTTGTGCCCTGCTCCCCCCAGCTGAGAGGACTGTTAATTGTTTGTTGCCAGTAGTAGCTCTCCCGTATTTCCCTACCTTTTATTGGGAATCGTTTTTTAAATTGTGCTTTTTTGTGTCAGGAGTGTTTTAAAAATAGACTCAGCGATGTGAAGCAGGTTGGCATCAGGGATGTTGTTGGACCACCTGGTTCCTATCATCAGGATGTGTGAGCAGGACAGGGCCCACTAAGGGCATTCAACACCCAGCCTTCAAGAGGCAGCAGTGTGCTTGATATATGGGTGGGGCTTTAATCGGGGTGCTATTTTTAGCTTGGCTTTGGGACAATTTGGACACAAACACTGGGAAAAAAATCATCCCACCATTTTAAATAGTTTCAAAGAGAAAGGTAAAGTTATTTACAATAATACATACAAACATCTGAAAATCGCATGTATACTTTAAGTAGTTATGACCTTCTGTTTGGTGTCTGCCTTATTGATGTTTTGATCCAGGGAAAGTACCTGTGAATCTTTGGGTAATTATGAGCAGAGCCATGACGTAAGTTCTGTGAAATGGCAAGCATGCATGTCCTAATTCATCCACTATGCCCAAACTGATTTGTTTACAAGAATAAAAGTATTCATGTTCCACCATTACATGATATTTTCCCCAGACAAAAGGAAGCAAGAATTGGATATGCTAATTTGCATATAGAACTAGCCCATGTTGTTCACCATAAAACACTGTTGCTTTCAAATTCCCTGTGTTGCAGTAAGTGTAATAATTAAATGGGCATTTCTGTTTCCTGGCTTCGCTTTGAATGCCACTGGGGGAGGGGATTGTTGGCCCACTGTCCCCTTAATGTTTACCCCACAGTGCGTTCTCATTGAAATGGCAGTCTGAGACAGGCCAGCTCTCTGGGCCTCCTCCTTCTGAGGGGGCCATGACATCATATGTGACATGGTGCAGTGTGAGGTATCAACACACTGTTAATCAGTGCAGTGTACTCAGTATGACAGCTCCTCAGCAGAGACCTGCCTCTGTGCCATCTGGCAGCTTCTGCTTTGTTTTGCTGGATGAGATTAGTCACCTAAGATTTCTGCTTTAAAAATACAATTACTGTTTCTCTTGCTTACCAGTAAGCCATGCTTTTTATTTCGCACAAAGAAGTGGATGTTTGAGAGGCCCTCCACGGTGGCCATCTTTTCATACTCCTCCCCAGCAGAGTTTAACCAAAATGTGCTACTTGGAATGCACTCACTGAATGAACTTTTGGCTGTTCATGACAGGTTTTGTCTATAATGGATTTCAACTTTGAGTCAACGGTGTTTCTCTCCTTGCTCAGATGCTGAGCGCGAGCACCCTGGTGAAGATCAAAGAGGGCCTCCTACGACAGAGGGAGCTGGAGATTGACAGGTATGCAGAGTCTTCCCAGAAGCCCACAGCATCCACATCAGGTGCTGTTTCCAGCCTAGTTGTGAATTTTTCAAATCCAGAGGAAGAGGAAACTGCCTGCTTTATTTCTGTTCCGTCTCAAGTCCTAAGACTCAATTTAAATGTGACTCATTCATTGATATTGCTATGCTGTATGGCCTTTTCTCTACAATAAGTGAAAAATATAAAATACAGCTTTAATCGGAAACAAAATCTATTTTCCCCTCAATTGTCAAATGTTGTCTTGACTGCAAGGTTAGATATTCTCCAGAGCTAGACTGAGTGGCATTGTCTGCCGTTGCACAGCCATAACCGAGGGTTCCTTATGTTCGGGTTGTTGGCTGGCAGCCTGAGGGGGAGCATTCTCAGAAGGCATGTTGCAGCGTGCGTCAGGAGTTTGGGGTTTCAGCCAAGCGCCTGCAGGATGTGCCACACCTGGTCGGGGGCACGATGCAGATTGGCACTCAGAACAGTCAGCACTTCTACATTCCAGCACCACAGACTCCTACGCTGATACTCTGTGATATTGATGCACTTTATAAAGGTTTTGATCTTGACAGGAAAGATGCATCAGAACACTGTCTTGCTTCTCATTCTCCTGAAACAAAATCAGGAAATGTACATAGTACATAGCATAGCATAGTACAACAGCATACACTAGTCCACAAATGAGCAAGTGTCTGCTCTTTCTGTTATATCCTCATGGATTTTCCTGTAGGGATTTCCCTGACTTCAATTTTCCTGAGGTTAATTGTCATGTCACATTCTAGATGGACATGAGATTTGCTGTCAGAGTCACATGTGGAAATCTGATTTGTGCTGCTGGGCCAGCGCTGTCCCTCGAGTAGCTGCATGTTATATCACAGGATGTAGGAAGCCTTGAGTACAGCATCCTCTTTGAGGTTAGCTGCTCCATCAAGCCCCAGTAATGACGCCTGATTTGAGCAAATGAAATGTTACGCAAAGGGAGTACTCTTTCTCTAACTGCCTTAATTGAAATTTTTGATTCAACCTAAACGTAACTTGAAAATCACTCCCAGATCATCCATTGCCTGAGATACACCTTTTGTTCGCTAATATGGATTGTCAAATAGGCAGAACCTGACCTTTATGCCATTAGTCTATAAATCAGTGCCATCTATTTCTGTACAGTTGTTGCAGGCTTTGGGTACTGAACTGTCTAGCGTGGTGAACCTTCAATTAGCAAGTTGTGTATGAAATCCTCGGTCTAGATTAGGGCTGAACAATTTATCGATTTCAAATCAAAATTGCTGCCCTGTGATGGGCTGGCCCCCCGTCCTGGAATGTTCCCCACCTCGTGCCCCGGGATAGGCTCCGGACCCCCCACAACCCAAAAGGACGAGACGGGTTGGACAATGGATGGATGGATGGAAATCGAAATTGCAATTTTAAACAATACATTTAGAAAATCGCAAAGGCTGAGATTTAGGATATGCATTATACAGCATGTCTGACCCAGGGTTTAAAACTGTTGTGAGAATAGTTTTCAAATTCATTCCGTCCCCCTTGTGTGACAGTCAGTCTCAAGAATCAGAAGTGCCGTGCTCCTCGCATGCCAATCATGCTCACCAATCAGAAGTGCCGTGCTCCTCGTGTGCCAATCATGCTCACCAATCAGAAATGGCCCAAAGTGACTGCGTATACACCCAGGTTGATTACAGAAAGGTCCTTAGCGTTGGCTGCAAAATCCCTAATGTTTTTATTACTAGAATTGTTTTATTTTCATTGCTTGATTTAACAACACAGTTGCGGCTTTTGTGATAGTAGTTTTATGCATCATTGTTCTTTGCTAACTTGACCCTTGTGTACGTGGGACTTCCCAGAAGCACTTTACTAAGGGTAAAAAAAGTGGTCGCGCGCAGTTTGTGAATACGACACTTAAAATGTGCATGTAAAAATGCAATCACTTTACCAGAACAGAATTGTTCTATGGTTTATTGGGTGTATACTGTATATCATTTTTTGTTAGAATAAATACATTTTGGATTAAGTTAATATATTTCTATTCTTATCTTTGGATTAATTTATAGCGCAGTTCATTTCAATGTATGGTTGTGCTCAATTTTATTCAAATATAGTGAATGTACTGAGTTTTTAAAAGAATTGCAAATCACAATCGCAATACCTGTCAGATAAATCACAATTCAATATTTTCTTTAATATTATTCAGCCCTAGTCTAGATGCGTTGCTGTGCTGATTTTGAACAGTGTTTTTTTCAGTATGCACCAACAGATCATTACATTAAGGTTTTATTTACTATTAGGGCTGCCTGCGACCCTGAACCTTTAGCACTAGGATTATTAAACCCACCACATCAATCTTTCTGTGCTTTGTGTTACAGGCAGAAGCAGCAAATATTGCAGCTCCATGCAAGAATCAGGGAGAATGAGCTAAGAGTGCAACAAGCCCTCCAGAGCCATAGGGGGAGTTGTGAGGATACGTACCTGCTCAAAACCAAGGTATTCCTCTCCCCTATACAGTGTCGTTCAGCGATGACACTGGGGGTCGTTGTTCACTGTTGTTGTATACACAATAAATAAAGGCACTAAAGTTTGCCACCCTCATCCCGAAAAGGAGTCCCCCCTGGATAGTCCACGGCTCTCCAACGGGGCAGGCCCCCTCTGCTGTGAGAATGGGGAAGTAGGCCGCAGGCTTACTGCCGCTGAAATGGAGGTCATCCGCCTCAACGAGTTCCTCAAACAGAACACGCAGAAGTACACTGAGGACATTAAGAAGCTGGAGGAGAAGGTGAGCTTTCCATCGGGGCAGAGCCCCTGTACAGGCACCTCCACCGACACAAACCGGACAGAGACACGGCTCCATGCTGATCTCTGAAGTGCCTCTCATTTTTCTGCATGGGTTTGAGCTGCAACTCATTGCTAACAGAAATCAGAAGTACTATATGATGGCAAGCTCTGCCTTGGTGTGACTAGTCCTGTCACTGCTCTGCCTGAGAGAGCTTTGCCCTTGCTGTCTGGCTGTGTGTATTTTAAAGGCCTGATATTTCACTTTGTTTCTTTACTTGATGGATCGTATTTGACAGCTGCTTCTAGTCACCCTGTGAGGCTTTTGGCATGGGCCAAGTGCAGTGACCTGAGGGGCCTGTAGGGAGCGCCATGTGGCGGCTGACATGCGCACTCTTGTATTGTCCAGATGAAGACACGTGACCGCTACATCAGCAGCCTGAAGAAGAAGTGCCAGCGTGAGGGTGAGCAAAACCAAGAGCGGCAGCAGCGCATAGAGACGCTGGAGAAGTACCTGGCCGACCTGCCCTCCTTGGACGAGGTCCAGAGCCAGGCCCAGCAGGTACTGTCATCTCCCCTCACCTGCACTGGGCTGCATGTGCCTTCCGTCACTGTTTCTCTGACCCTGGCAGTGATAGCTGTGCCATAGGTGCCTTTCCCCATAGATGAGGCTGTATGCATAGAAAGTCATTAGAGCTGTGTCCTTATTCATGTTGAATGTATGTGGCAATATACTTTGTACCACTAGGTGTCAGTAAGTACCAGGGGTGTGTTTATTTCACAAAAACCAACTCTTACCATTATGACAAGGTATCTGCACTGACAGCATGTTGGAAACTATTATTCTTGGTTTTTTAATTTAAATTATTTATATTGCTGTTTACTGTGAGCCTTTTTATCATGGTACTGTTAGTGTTCTATAATATAATGATAATGGTAATGCTAGTAATGGTAGCAAGTTTTCCTTTGAGGCTTGTGTTCCTCTCATCTCCTGAAGGAGCAACCTGTAACTATAAATCCATGCGTGATTGTGGTAGTTACTTTTGGCAGTAGACAATCATGGGAACATGATCTTCAGAAAAGTGTACCGGGATATCCTCTCTTAATGTTGAACATCTTGTTTAAAAAAGTATTTGAATAATTGCAGCACCGAAACAGATGTCATGCAGCTCTAAAATAGTTTTGAAGAGAAGGTATTCTTGGTAGTACATGAAGGCTGGGGGTTTACCTTCATGCAAGTTTCCTGTGTGTCCTGAGCCAGCTGGAGGAGGTGAGGGCCACGGCACAGAGCCTGCAGGACAAGGTAGCCCAGCTGGAGCACAGCCAGGGAGAGAGCAGGGCGTTGCTGAAGGAGAAGGAGGCACTGATCGAGAGCCAGAGCCACCGGGAGCAGGAGCTGGTGGCGTCTGTACAGAGGTGAGTTCTACCAGGCCACTTAGACCAGAACCTCATTGTGGACCCAAATGTGCAGGTTTTACCATCTGCTGCTCATTCATGAACATTGGCAGTCTAAATGGGCTGAAAGGTTCTTGCCTTATTTTGTGTATAAATCAGGTTTCTGCCGTCTCTGTACTGTGATCCTTTAAAGGTGTTCTCTTTGCTCTCAAAAGATACTCACTCTCCCTGGAGTTTCTAGAATATTGTAGCTACCCCACTAATGGGTTTCTGTCGCTCTGTAAAGCTGCCCCGTCTCTGGGTCTCTGTCGCTCTCTAAGGCTGCTGCATTTGAGTCTGCCGTGTCGTAAACCTACCCTGTCTCTGGGTCTCTATAGTGCCGTAAAGCTGTCCCGTCCCTGGGTCACTGTCGTGCCGTAAAGTTCCCCCGTCTCTGGGTGTCTGTAGCGCCGTAAAGCTGCTGCATGGGGCCTTAAAATCATTGCCTCTCAGCCTGCAGGAGAAGGTGGAGAAGTGCCTTGAGGACGGCGTCCGCCTGCCCATGATGGACCTGAAGCAGCTGGAGAGTGAGAATGCCTGTCTGCAAGACCAGCACGCCCACAGCAGCAAGGTGGGTGATTGTTTTGCCGGCCGAGTCAGGTACCGCATACCTGCACTGGGGCTTTGTCTCTGATGTCTGTCTCTCTCCCAGGTCTTGGACAGCCAGAAGAAACAGATCGAGAAGCTGGGCCTGGAGTTGGCGGTAAGACTGAAATGAATGGTGTGAGCTGTGGCATCCCTTACAGAGAACCCGAGCCTCCTCTGACATTGTGTTTCTTCTCTACCTCCACAGGCTGTTGAGGAGAGGCTCCGGAAGGAGAGGGGCACGTCGCAGGAACTGCAGGATCAGCTGCAGGAGAAGGATAAGGCCCTGGCGGCCCTCCACTCAGCCCTGCAGGAGGTAGCTCCTCCCAGCCTTGGCCGCTCTCCCCAGCCCTCCTTCCTTTCATCTGTTCTAGCTGCTCAGCAGGTGCTCTCATCCAAAATGACTAGCGCAGCTTACCATGGGTATCCTGTCAGGGGAGGAGCTTCCTTCAGGAGCACACCCCTCCGGATGAATCCCGGCAAATGCAAAGCGCTGTGCTCCCTGCTCGCGGCTCGAGTGTCCTATACTATTTTGCGTTTGGTAGTGGTGGATGGGCTGCCATCCAGGGCGTGGGAGATATTACTGCCAATTACTTTACTGTCATTACTGTCATCCTCTGAGCCAGTGGGCACATTGATCCAGAAGCACTGTGTGATGGGCGTGTAAAATCACACAAGCCTCAGAGCACAGATTAGGGTGATTGTGGGGATTTTTCTTTTATTGGTTTTCTTAAGTTCTCTCGAATGGTGAAATGTTATGCTGCCTGAAATGAGAATTGGGGTCCCGCGATAGCAGTGCCGTGCAGGTCCAGGGCTTTCCCCGACCCGGGCTCCTCGGACACACAGTGTCAGGTTCTGGGAGCCGGTGTAGTAACAGTCGATCACGTGACAGGTGAAAATGTTAGAAGAGTCCATTCTGTTCAATCCATTCTGTTTAGTCCATCCTTTAATCATAGTGCTTGACTGACAGCTGTATGAAGAGGTAAAAGTATAAAAGTCCTCAGTTGAACAACAAAATGATCACCTTTGTCAGTAGCCTGTGGGAGAGCACACACCCCTGGGCTGTGCTGTCAGCAGCTCTCTTACTCTCAAGATGCCGTGCATTCTTAAGACTCGCGTAGTTTCACCACTAATGGAGAAAACCATGTTAATGTAGGAGTAATGGCCTGGTGTTTGTAGAAATCTCATCACAGGATGCTTTTATAGAAGCAGAAGCAAGGAGGGGACCCTATTTGGGAGGCTTTTCAGATGTATGCACCCTTGCTCCATCAGACATCATGCATAAGCCTGTTCTCTCGAGGTTTTTCCCTTAGTGTTTTATGTGCTAACCTTTTTGGAGTGTTGTGCAGTATTATTGTATATATTTCAGATATACATAACACTGACAATATGAAACTCAAGGTTTACAAAAACTGTGCCGATGTCCTGCTCTCGCTCCAGAACCAAAGACGAGTGGCAGACAGGGTGGAGCGCTCGGGCCCCGCAGCATTCGCCGTGGATGTGGCCCCCCTGCTGAAGGAGATGTCCCTGTGCCTGCTGGACCTCAAGGCACTCTGCAGCGTCCTGACCCAGAGGGCCCAAGGCAAGGAGCCCAACCTGGCCCTGCTACTGGGAATCAAGTGTAAGTAACACTGCCTGCACCTCACGCTCCTGTCCCCTCTAAGCTGGGCGAAAGCATTTAAAATTTAAAGCTTCCACACACCTTGTCTTGGCTCTGCCATAGACGTGCAGATTAAACCTCACTCAGAAAGCACATCTGTCTCATAACACCAGACTGAACCTCCCTCCCATAAACCAGGATGCCCAAATCTCCGACAAATGATCTGTCCCCTTCTGGTAGAGCCACACTTCTCAGAGGACAAGATAGAGGGCAGTGTGGTGTCCCATGTGCATGCTCTCCCATGAAGGCCTGCATGGATGGTTGCGGTGTGTGTGTGGGGTATTGGGGGTGGGGTGTATTACGTTGTGGGGACCAAATGTCAAGTTTATGGAACTCTTAAGGTAAAAAGGCTCACCGTGCTGTCCCCCCCCCCCGCCCTCAGCAATGAACTGCTCAGGTGAGGAGAGCGAGAAGCCGCTCCCGGAGGACGGCCTGCGGGCTAAGCTGTCTGAGGTGCGGCAGCTGAGGAAGGAGATCGACGAGCTGAGGACCGTCATCTCGGACCGTTACGCGCAGGACATGGGGGACAACTGCATCACGCAGTGAGCGCAGCGTGTCATCGCTGCCTTTCCCCGGCAGGGAGAGCCCAGGCTGGGGCGTTTCGGGGAAGACGTAAGCGTCCTTTGTTTTGTTTCCCCGCAACAGCCTGAGGAATTGAAATAACGAAAGCTGCACTGAGCAGAGACACGTGGCTTTGCTGCAGACCTGGCAGCTGGAGATCTCTGTAACTACTGAATGTAGGACCAAGCTGTGAATCGAGTTTACAAGGGAATCATCTTAGCTTTGCAGTGTTAAACCCCTATTCAGCGCGTGATCCTGTCTCTGTCTGTCTGTCTGCCTGCCTGCCTGCCTGTCTGTGTCTAACAGGGAGGGTGTGATAGAGCTGTGGAGAGCCTCCGTTTGTTTTCAGCAGGATGTTGGCCCAGGGCCACGCTTGTATCCCCAGCCAGATCGAGAGCGAGTCTCAGATGCTGCTTTACTAAGTGCCTGTTGGTCTGCCAAGTCCAGCCATTCTTCCCCTACCGCCATTTGAGCCCAAAGATGGGGAGCTTGACTGACACCCACGGCCCGATCATCTCAAACACTTACCAACGCCGACCCCAGAATCCTTCTGTTAGGCATTTCTCTTTTGATTCTCGTCAGCATTTTAAATTGTCTAAATCTGATCCAGTGTCCCTACAGTCCAGGCATTTGATTTGATACTGGTGTACAAACCAAATGTGTACATTTTTTGTTCTTACAGTTTGTGATGGGGTTGCTGAGAGGTTGAGAAAAAATGGCTTCACTGGAGCTTTTAAGAGACTCATGGTGACACTGCTTCAGGATTTAAGAGCCTCTTAATTTCACAGAAATAATGGGAAAGCAGCTGTTATCAAGCCATGACAAAAATAATCACCTTTGTCAGTACCCTGCATGTATATTGCAGCTGGGATCCATTGAATATCCAATCTGGAAATGGTTAAGGGATTTCATTTCTGGGAGAAGGCCTGTAGGTTCAGTCCATGGGCAGGGGTTTCCAATTAACCTGTCTCATACTAACCTGAATCACTGCAACTAACCATAGAGCTGATTAGTGGCTGTGTGACTTTGTGACACACAAGGGCAGTAAGTAGCTGCCATATTAGTCTCTCCATCTGTACTGCAGGATCTCATTTCAAGATCTTAAATTGATCCAGACTCTTTACTAGTGCAGCATCTTTACTGGTGCGGAGATGAAGCGTAGCGTGCTCTCATCTGCATGTCAGATACAGGAAAATGATCAGCGGGGTGCTTGTAGGCCATCGCTCACGTGTTAAATAGCACAGTCTGGCAACGTCTCAGAAACGCTCAGTAGTTTAGTTCATCCACGACAGGGTGTGGAGAACCTATGCAACGTCACATTTACCAGCACTGCTGCAGCAGTTTGTGAAAGACAGCCTTCCTCAGTGCCTTGACACGATTATGCAACAGGGCTGGTCATCTTTTATTAGATTAAGGTCAGTAACAAAACCGATCAAGTATTTTAAAAGTCTCTGCTTCCCAGACATGTTTAGGAGTTGTTCCCCTTATAAGCAGGCTTAAAACAGTTATCCTCTTTAAATATATTTAAGCCATAGTGGCATAAACTACATATGTCTGCTCAGGAGATTAGATAGACCAGAATGTATTCTACTGTATGAGTGTAGGTTTGAGGGGGTGGGAACGCTCCGGATCTCACGCGGGGCCAGCCGGCTGGCTGGCTGGCTGGCTGTGCTTAAACTGCGCCAAATGGTGGGTAGTTAACTCAGCCATTTTAATAACTTTAGTAAAAATAATCAGACCTACCTGCAGCTCTAATCATTAGAGTTGGAAAGGAGAGCCACACACAAACTGGTTTCCTAATGGAGGATGGAGCAGTTGGTGCAGAAAACCAGCCCCACTATTTGAGAGCACTGATGTAGCCTGAAGATAGCAGGAATACTGTTGCCAGACTCCCACGATGCACTGCGGCCAGGTAGCCACTGGTTGGCTTATCTGTTCCCAGTTCAATCTCACTGGTTTCTAATATGTCAAGCTTTTAGTTTTTGCAGCTAGATTTTATGAATGCCAAAGTTCTATTTATATATGTTCCAAAAAATTGACTAGTATTTTTCCATTTGAACGTTGTTTGCTTTAATTTGTACAGAGGGTAAATAAACTATTTTTGTATGAATGTGTGGCTTGGTTTACGTCTGTCTAGTTCTGTTAATGGGAATGTGCCAAGAGTAGATTTGGCCTGTTAAGGGTTAACCGGCTCACATTCCAAGCTTCAAAATTCACATCGCAGCCTGAAGACTAGCCCTCCTCCACGTAAACCACATCATAACACCTGCCTTAGAGCACAGACTCAGGCTCGACAGTAACTGCATTGCAGATGCAAGAGGACAAATCAGCCAGTAGTCAGCACTGGCATTTTTACAGCATGACATGCATTGTCATGGTGATTAACATTCATCAGGGGAGAAGACTAATCAAAGCCTGTCTGACAGTGTCATATGCAAGCAAAACACGATGGTATCTTTAAGACAGGACACACCCATTGTCCCAGAACTGGGGGCAGCGTTTGCGCTCCAGCAGTCTTAATTAAAAGCCATTGTCAGTATACAGCATGTGGCACGAATTAGCAGACGGGAGGGTTCAAGTTGTGCATAAACTGTAGCAAAAACTAAATTCATTAGCAGTCAGCAATAATAGAATACAGATTGTCACTTGGTAAATTATCTTCGAAAACCACAGGTGACACCCAAAAAAAAAAAAAAAAACACCTGTACATCTAGTAATGAGCACTTTGATTAGTACTACGGTTTGAATTTCACAGCCATATAAATGCCCTAGTGCAGTGTTTCCCAACCCAGTCCTCTGGGCACACCGGACAGTCCACGTTTTTGCTCCCTCCGAGCTCCTAGCCAATCAGTAACGCCGAATACCTGGTACCGGCACAGAGCTGAGAAAGCAAAAATGTGGACTGCCGGTGTTCCCCGAGGACTGGGTTGGGAAACACTGCCACGAGAGCACTGTGCTACAATATTTAGTGACTTAAGCAAACATTTACTTAAGTAGACAAGTAGATGGAGTGGGATATTAATAAGCCTAATGGCAGGTTACTGCATGGTGAAGAACAGCTCATTTCAGTCATGGCTAAGGATGGGTATGGTTAAGAGTTTAATGGTACTACCACTCTTTCCGGTGCTGCTTATTGGTCCAGTACTTTAATGGTATTTTCGGTATGTTTTGAAGAAAAATAAACATTTAAGAAATCACTATTATTCAACAAATTCACATTAACAAATTTACATTAAATGGGAAATGCAAAATAAAATTTTACAAAAAATACAGCAATGTTTTAAACATTTCTCATAATGGAAATGTAAAATTATTTTATTGCAAAGCCTTTAATGCCTTTACACTCAAAACTGGTTGCACATTTAGTAATGAGCACTGACCGCAACGATTCTAGTGAAGAGCAGCCACATTTTTGATCTCTTACCACTCTCCGCCATCGCCAGTTGGGGCTGCCAGATCTCCGGTCCCTGCCTGATCTGCGTTAAGATCTCGGTCCCATTTGTGAACCCAAGAAATAACATACAATAGTTTTCGTTAGTTTTAATTCTAACAACTAACAAGTCCAAGAGTTTGTGCGCATTTTTTACAGTATAACAAGAAAAAGCTGTGTATCTGCCTGCAATTGTTATATTTCATATATTGTCATTTCAATATCTACCAACATATATTAAGTTAAGCATCATGTAATTGTGCAAGTAAGCTTTTATCGTACAATGTATGCGCCAGGTCCAGCGGATGTCAATATACAAATCACACACAGCCATAAGTGGAAGTTCAACATGACGCGCAAATCAAAAGATCAAGGCTGTTAGGCATTTCAGTCAAAGTGGGTTTATTGATTGCAAAATTGGTCGAAGCTGCCAGCCAGTGGCAGAGGTGTACAAATTGTTCATTGCCCATCTGGTGGCTTAATGCCTTTGTATGAAACTGTGAAATCACACTTGAAAAAGGAAAAAAAAAACCTCACTTCTCAGGTGAAGAAAAAAAATTTAAAACCAGTTCAAAACGGAGTTAAAATTTGCTGGGTTTCAGTGCATCAGCCTGACATCTAGATAAAAGGACCAG
>JAODKK010000038.1:4372899-4397407 GCA_026774405.1 Petrocephalus microphthalmus
GGGGAGATGCACAGGAGGCTGTCAGTCACCCAATCAGGCGCCAGAAAGGTCAACGCTCGCTCACGTCACCCAATCAGGCATCGGACGCTTTCCCACTGCACCAGGTACTGTACTTTCCCTTTTCCGTTGACTTCAGATCGAGTACCAGTACCAAAAAACACCAAACCAGCCGGGGTACTTTAGTAATTTCAGAGTGGGACTCCCAAACATGTTCAGAAAAAAAAATTGCAAACTCAGAAAACAAAGATAAGCAAAGTAATAATGGATGCCCAGACAAATGAGAGACCAGAGCTTAAACTGCTATCTGGTTGGAAGAACCGATAAAACAAGATCAGGATGGCAAGACAAGAAATAAAGGACAACATGGTATTATGTTGTAATAAATATTAGGATATATATAAAGCAAAAAAGGTTCAAACAAATTTCTGAGCAAGGATGAAAATGATTATGAGTCTCAGAGAACACATGCAGCACTCATGTAAAAGCAGGGGAAGTAAAACCTAAAATTAAACATTTGACCTCTTCTGCCAGTCCTTGGAGGATGGGCTCCCCCTTTGGGTCTGGTTAGGGTTAGGGCTTCCTCTGCGGGCCCCTGGAGGATGGGCCCCCCCTTTGGGTCTGGTTAGGGTTAGGGCTTCCTCTGCGGGCCCCTGGAGGATGGGCTCCCCCTTTGGGTCTGGTTAGGGTTAGGTCTTCCTCTGCAGGCCCCTGGAGGATGGGCTCCCCCTTGGAGTCTAGATCCTCCCAAGGACTCTTCCTCCTAGGGAATTTTTCCCCTTGCCACTGTATTGCTCACTGGGGGCTTTGGACAGAGAACTGCAAAACGCTTTGAGATTATGGAAAGCAAAAATGCGTTATACAAATTGAATTGAACATTTTCCAAATTTTAACTTTTTTTCCTATGACGGAGTAATAGTATTTCGACGAAACTTAAACCCCCCTCCACTATTATGTCCGTACAGAATTTTAAAAAGCCTGATTAGACTTTCAGCCTGATTAGACCTGATTAAACTGTCTAGCTATGAAAGAATTGCATATGCATATCATGCAACAATATTAATATAGCACATCATCCAAACCTATAATATACTATAGGTACATTTATGGCATTTTTCAAATCAAGTACAAAATACCCCGCCTCACGTTGTGATGTAATTCAGCACCAGTTCCAGTTTTTACGCCAGTGGAAAACCAAAACCTTTAAGTGTCGTACCTTGGTACTTGGTACTTTTTTTAAGTACCAAAAGTATGGTACCTGGTGCAGTGGAAGAGGGCCGGTACTGTAGTCACACACCCAACTGTGCAAAGAGTAAACGTCGGAATAAAAGTCAAATCAAGCGCACAAGTGGAGATCCTTCATCAACAGCCCATTGGACTCATAGCACCAAAAAAACAGAATCGTAAAGAGGAGGTGCAAGAGTCAAGCATTCAAAAATGAAAACTACTGATTTGTCCAAGAGGTAGAGCCAAGCGTTAAATTGAACCGTCCTGTTTCAATAAACAATAGTGAGCAAAGGGCAGGACTGCTGAGAGGGGTTACGGAAGCTCAGAGAAGGTGACTTAATGTAGCAACTGGGGTAGAGGGAATTCGGCAGCTAACTGCTTGAGTCATTTTCAGAAAATCTGCTAAGGGGGGAGAAAAAAAAAAATAATTAAAAATCTCCTAAATTCAATGCAGTATAGTGAAATGGTTCATTTGTGCCAAAAAACTGGATGACTGGGACGAAAAACATCCACTAAACAAAACCCTGGGGGGAAAAAAAAAAATCCTACGATATTCAACTCTACACAGGAAAAGATGTGATAGGGCACTTTAAACTTTTAAAATATTAGGCTGGAAGTACTGTGTTGGCAAAACAGCATTGTCATTTACACATTCCACATAGACGGCAGATTGAGACAAGCAACTGAGCAGGTAAATACACAGAGCACAGAAAGCAATAACATCACGGCATAGACTGTGAAATTAAACTCATTAAACGAGTCCCAGAAACAAGCAGCCTAAGGCCTTAATCTATCAGACCAATGCCTCAGCTTGAATTGTATTAGGTGTACAAAACAGGAATGTACATTATAAATAGGTATGAAGATAAGGATTAACAAAACAGTCAGATGGTGATGAAATTATAAACAGCTTAGATATACAGCCTTAATGTGTGACATTCTTCAGCAGAAAAATCACAAATCGGAATAAATCTGAAACGCACATAAGCACCTTGTCATAATCAAAGCTTAGTGTACAGCAATAGAATTTACGGGAGAGAGTGAAGGGGAATAACGTTACACGTATTCATCGATTTTGGTTCGCTAAGGACAATGAAACAAATGGACACATTTTTTGACACAGAGGTGGAACCTAAATTCTTAAGTAGATGTCCAACATGGAAAATATTGTGCCAGTCGTAGCTGAAAGCTGGTTAAGGCTAATGCTGGTTACAGCCAACCATTATTACAGCAGTCAATGCCAGAGAGTAAACATCCAACATACTAACTAATGGCTATGGCAAGGCGGAAGCAGCCTCTGAGTCAGGCACCTGGGGGCATTTAAGGTGCATTTGCCATGGGGGGGGCTTCACATATAGGTGTGTTTATCACTATAGACTTTCAACCAAACTCTGTAGTGAAAAACATGGGATTTAGTTCATTATATTTTTTTGACAAATGAGCAAATGAGAGTCTAAGTTGTTATTCAGACAGGGCCAAAAGACACATGGTCTCTGATTTACAACTGTTCCTGATGGCGTTCGCTGTTTTAATAGTTTCAAAGAAAATTCAGTCTTCCCACTCTGTGCTGGAGTCACACCAAATGGTGAATCCAAAAGCGATGTTTGCACCGACCCGTTGCAGCCCTAATCAGAGTCTGAATAGGAACCAGCTTATGATGAGCAAGCACCGTGAGCGGACCTTCCTCCAGAGTGACCTACCGCTGCTACTGTGCTGGTTGAGAACATGCTGAAACACCAGGCCGAGGCTCCCGTGGTGCTGCAGGGCATGGTGGTGAAGCTCCTTCCACTCGAAGGTGACGTTCCCCTCATCAGCCCTCTCTGCAATGTAACAGCAAAGAATACTGCTCAAGGTAGAGTCAGACCTGAGGGGCACGCTCATAGTTCCTGTGAGAGCTGGCCTGGCTGTAACGTGGACCCAATACATTTATACTTGGAACGCCGGCAAATACCACGTGTTACTATTAAAGGTACGTAATCCAAATACTTAACATGATAAATCATATACAAGGGGTCGCAGCCGCCACGGGGAGGCCGGCTCGAAGGGCCCTGCTTGAGATTCACCTTGCACTTTCCTTTCCAAAAGCTCTTTCTGCATCCCCCATAGAGTCTCGATTTCTCCAAAGGCCAGGCGGACTTTAGGCAACGGAACGGTCTCTTCAAGGACCAGCCACTGGATCCAGTACTTGTCTGGGGGATACGGCATCTCTGCGAAGAGCTTCTCCTGGAGGGATCGGTTGAAATGCAGGCTTTTGTAGAGGGTCCTCCACATGAAGGCCAGGCGGAAGGCGTCTTTGGCGGAGACGGAGCAGGTGGCAGCGGCGAAGGGCACTCCGAACGACGCCTACCACAGCGGAGTAAGAGTGAGGGACAGCCTTAGGGAGCCGCTTCGGGCCCGGGTTCCGAGGCTGACCGTCGTCCGGGCAAATGATCGTGACGTGGGTGCTGCGTGCCTCGCCTTACCTGGAAGTGGCGCGTCCACAGAGAGCCGCAGGAGCAGACGCGGAACATGGTCCTGCAGGTGCTCCCGACTCTCAGTAGGGAGACGGGATCCAACTGTCGGAGGATGAGGATGAGAACCTCATCGCTGAAGTGCAGCAGTCCTTTCCGTGTGAGGTCAGTCCCGGGCTGCTCCGGCTGCTCGCTACTTTCAGCGGAACCGTCCGACAACAGGGCGATCTGCTCCTGCAGCTCCCTCTCCCAGCGGCCGTTAAGGAGTGCCATGCTCCAGACTGCCGCCGGCGCGCCATTACCGTAGGCCACCTAATAGCTTGGGACAAACCACTGCGGAGATCGTAGGGGAACCAACAAATTAGTCAAAGTCTTTACCCAAGTGTATAATTATGACGGTAAAACGTTAAATCGTCATGTTACACGTTCTATTCACTTTTAGGAAAGAAGTTCTGTATTTTGTTACCTCACATGTCTTTTTGAAAATGGCCCATCCCGATATTTAAATAGTGCAGGAGCTAAACCAATGTTGCACTTCCGTTATAACGGGTAGTACGGTATAATACGGTCGCTAATACGGTAGCTAATGCACGTGGTCGGTTTTCGTTTTGAGAATATCAGCGCAGTGTACTTTGATTGTTTATTACGGAGTATTTATTATGAAGGTGCAAGGCACGGCCACTGTGACATGTGCTCAAACTAAACTTCTGCTCTCCGTGAACATTTCTTTTAAACGAATCTTTTAAGTGAACGAAATTATTTCGTTCAAGGTGATTCAGCGTTCAGTTCGGTTCGTTCACAAGTTAACCCCAAAATTTTCCCTGCAAAATAAGTGCATGCATTTCACTCCTTAGACCTCCCTAACACATAATATGTATGCATTTTTTTCATTTGATGTTGGCTGTTAGCAACACTTGTTGCTAGTGGGATTAAACGGGTTATAGTATTAGTAGATCGAAATACCCACTTATAGTTACGAAAAATATTTCATTAAATTAAATGATAAAATATCCATTCATCCGTTCATCGTCACACCACTTAGATTAGCAGAATGACATTTTTTTCTATCAAAAACGAAGGATCAATATACGGGCCAAATTTAATAATGGATTATAAACATTTCGGGGCGGTGTTTTTATTATTTATAAGCGGTGAATGAGCTGACATTAGTCCGATACTGAAAATGGCCGATCCTTCTACGCAATCATCTCTTTGAATATCGGATCGCATTTTCGGTTAACCGATATATTATGCATCTCGACATGTTTGTTCCATCTTCATATAGACAATATGTAATGGAAAATAATAATAAAGAAAGAAATATGTAGCTCAAGAATCGTGAGACAAATCGCAATCTGTGAGCGGGGGAAAAAAATACTGGTATTTTACCCAGAATTGTGCAGCCCGGCCTCCTCGAGTGTGCTACATCAATAGCATTTTTGGTGAAAAAACTTAAAAAACTCAAGTAAAGTATAAATCCTGAAAAAAAAATACTGTACGGTAACGCAGTATTTGTACTTCATTTTACACCTCTGCTGAAAGGATTTTTTTTCCATCTCTAATCCCAACCTGATACTGTTCCATTGAGTAATGCAGAAGACCATTCGAAGGAGAAATTTTGAAAACACCTGAAAATTTAACACAAGAAGTCTTGTTACTCCAGAAGTGTTCTATGCCTTTATCTGATCATAGGACTTAGAGTTCTCCACAAAAACTATATTTGTATTGTATTTACAAATTAACCCAATATTATCCAGTACAGGATCACAGGGCGACAGGTAAAACACAAATTCGTACTATATAACCCAGCATATTATGTACAACAATCACAGTAAACTCCACATAAGCAGTCTTTTGCACGGATGTTAATTAACCACTGACTACACTTTGTGGTCTACAGACCTGACTGGGGATGTAAAATGCCTAGTTTATCCACCCATCTTCCAAATGCTAATCCTGTACAAGGTCACATGAGCCAGAAGCCTATTTCTAGTAGCAGATGTCATAAGGCAATGGACACCCTGGCTGGGATGGCTTGGTCATTTTTATATGGGAGAAACATACAGCATCAAAGATCAGAGTAATGGTTACTGTGATTGGACGACAATGGGTACAGTGTTTCCCTCAGTCACATAGTCTTAGTTTTTGTATTAAAAATACAATGTATCATCTTCTATAAGATTAATTGCTTTTATTTCAAAAAGAGTTTGGTGAGAATAGATAAAGGAACAGCATTGATGTTTGTATTACTTGTCTGCAATTTTCATAAAGTATTTATTTGAAAACATTTTACAATTACTACATAACCACGGCCAGTCCATTTAGAGCATGCAAATATAAAAAAAAAGGTTTTATTTTTTATTTTTATTCATGGAAACCATGTGTTTTTTTAAATTTATTTTTACATTTACGTCTTTTACTTAACTGTGCTGTGTAAGGATTCTTTATTTTTTTTAATTAACAAAAAGATTTACCCATGGGGTACATTATGTAATCATTACTATTTTTGAATTCAACTCAATCGTTTAAACAAATAAAATATAAACTACACATTTATCAAAATATTAATGGCACAGATCATCAGATTAGAGGAAACAGTGACCTCAGCCTTTGAAGTATGAATGTTGGTGTGTATCAGTGTTTTTGTTTTTCTCTCCCAGTGTATTTGGCGTTTAAAAACATTTTGCTCCAACACATTTGAATTTTTTCAAAGGGGAAATTCACAAGGAAACTGGAGTTACACTTACAACCGCACTATAACACAACTCCATAAGTACTATCAAATAACCGAATGTCAGTCAGAAGTCGCAGAACAAAGGAATCAATGGCATGTGTCAATGACGGTCCACGGTCCGCTGAATGTCAATTTAAGCTACTTTCACTCCTGTATCAGGTACATCTATGCACTTTAAAATTACATACATTTGAAGGAAAACAATAAAAAAAATAATAAACAACGGTGTTCAGAATATATTTCCGGAACGACCTTTTCCGACAATCTGAATTGTACATTCAAGAAGTAGTAAAAATTAAATACAATTTCATTTTTAAAATAGTACACATTCAGTTCATGATCAAATCACCAGAAATCTTGATTGGTTCCTAATACTTTGTGTGTGTAACCCTTAAGAACAATATTATTCAAGCAGTATCATCAGATGACGATAATTAAGGGAATTGTCCGTACAAAAGTAACCGGCAACGTATACGTTATGGAGAGATGGAAAGAACCGCAGTAGAAAGAAAGGGAAGTAATGACTGTGTGTCTTTTAATAGAGAGATATTTCATGGCTCTAAAGAAGTCAGACAGTAAGGGGGCATGGCCCAGTGGTAGAGACACAGGAACCCTCATTGACCATTATAAAATGCTGGTCTGAAACAGAGTATCGTGGCTGAAGTAGTAAAAGTGCAATGTCCATAATCCATAAACTAACTGCACCAATGAAATGTGTCACTGGAATCATTGAGATGACAAATTCTGGTCTGAAGAAGTGGGTTTTAGACTAATAATGTACAACATGTGCAGTTGCAGTTCAGTTGAATTAGGGCATATATTTTACAGAGAAAAACATGAAAATCAAAGCCGACACATGATGGTCAACAGTCAGAAAGGCTAATACTCGCTTCGGGAAAACACCGGCTGTGCTCTGACTGAGATCGTCTTATCTGTTGATTTCGTAACACACAACAGCGATACAGAGCAAGGCACTGACTCTCGCATAAACCTACATATTAGCTGATTTTTTTTTTGAGTTACTGAACCCTTGAGCGTGGAGAAGTCTAAATGAAATGAATCTTAAAATGTGACTCTGTTTAAGGTTTGACTCTGTCAAACCTTAAACTTTTCTCAGAGTTTATGTGCCAGTATAATAGTCATCACAACAGAGCTTCTGCACGCATACATATTCACCACAAACCTTTCTAAACACCATAAAATGTAGAAGGGTAGAAGATGGGGTGATATAGATATATTTATATATATATTTGTTTATATATGACTTGGAAAAAATCTTAAATTGTCACTCGTAGCTATGCACAGTTTGTGATCACAGTGTACTTCTGCTGTTTTGCTACTTTCTCTTTGTTTGTTTCTCCGTCTTCCCTCTTTACAGCCGACGGTGGTGAGAAGGCTGCGTCATCGCCATGACGCCGCCACACCCACTGGCCCCGCCCCCTCAGGCCACCCGGATCCGGGGCTCCTCCTCCACCTCTTGGCCCAAGCTGGTGTATGTCACTGACGGCTCCACGGGCCCTAGAGTGGGCGCTTCTGTGACGGGGCCGCCGGTGTTGCGAAACTGCTTGTAGACGCGGGGGTCCTGGGCCACGTAGGTCGAAGAGGAGTAGTAGAGAATCAGCCCCAGGACGATGATGAAGAAGGAGAGGAGGTACAGCCCTGAAAACTGTGAGGAGAGACAGAGTCAGGCATAGCCCCGAAGCCCAAAGACTCACAGGCAGGTCAGGTGAGTTTATACGGCACTTTAAAAGCACTGACGTTACACCAGGAAGGCGCTGGGATTTGTTACTCCAGGAAATGTACACGAAACACAGGTTAATTTCCTAGGGGAAAATCAATCATAACCAGAAAAACTAGTCACTAAAAACGCCTTTTCCCTTATAAAATTATATTCTATGGTAGTATTGCTAGTGGGTTAAATTACCCCTGAAAATACATTAAAAAGAATTCCTTTACAGTACTGTATTGTTTGGAGGAGTGTGCCAAAACCATTCAAACAAATAATTTTCCCCTTCTAGAGCGTATTATCTGTTGCGCCAGGAAATAGTAATAAACCCTAGGATGACAAAAAGGCATTTACTGTGAAACAAAATGACACAATAAAAAACCCAGATTAATTAAAATGTCTGTTAAACAGAAGATAACATCTGCTTTCCTGGTGGTGGAGTGAGCCTTTAAAAGTCGTGTTTTAACAGAATGCATTATGGCATACGACTATGTGACATTTTTAAATGGGAACCCCAGAGAACACAAAGCATTGTGGGATTTGACCATGTGACATTTTAAAATGGAAACCCCAGAGAAGCGAATGCATTGTGGGATTTGACCATGTGGCATTTTAAAAGAGAACAGAATGCCCACCTGAGTTCTTGATATGGAACAGAATTATATAAGCGGCCTCCTGCAATCTCTGTGCTTCTACAGCAGTGCTGCCGTGTAGTAAAAAAGAGTGTGACACTGTATGAGTAATTGTGTATGCCCTAAAAACCTAATGAGCAGAGGGGTAGGCATAAGACAAGACACATCGTAAGGCTCGTGTATCGAACGTGTCCATGTTCTGCAACGATAGTTGTGACTTAAGTGAACTCGCTCCCAGGATGATTTGACAGGGAATTTGAGTGACCACTGCAATATATGACAAAGAAAAGCACTGCATATTAAAATCAAGAAGGGACTGCACCATGCACAGCCTACCAGTTTGGTTCTAAAAAGTACGTGTTTCTGTCAACCAATGTATACAAAAATGACATTTCCCTCCAACACAGCCGAGGAACAATTGCATGTGTCAGCTTATCCATTAGAGTATATTGTGAGCAGTGGAATGTCACCCACTTGTCAATACCAACACTTACTTCTCAGGGAGGATCCAAAACCAAGTCAGCAATGTTTGTCTTGCTCACAGTGAATCATTTGAGCCAGTGACTGGACGTCACTTTTCACAGGCTCGGGTAGATTGTGCGCCACTCAGGCCGTACGCCTTCCAGCAGTGACCATCACTCTCATCACCCCGGCTGCAAAGTCATTTATTAAAGTGACCGCAGCCTTACATAAGGTTCACTGCATCAGCAGTGACTAATTAGCAGCTGGCAGTCTCATGGCACCGTCAGTGGAGCAGGCTTACCCACCAAGAAAGCCTAGATTGTTTGGGTCCGCGGCTCAGCATTGTGCCCGGGAGAGATAAACAGGCTTTGCTAATCATCAGCAAATGAAAAATCAAGGACTCAAAGAGACTTTCTGCATTCATTTAAAAAAATGCAAGCAAACACACCAGAGAGTCTAATTTAAAAGTATAAAGAGAGATTTCCCATGTTTGTACCTTAGTATTTGGTATTTTTTTTTACCAGATAATCCTTTTTGACGCTCCCTTAATTCTCATTCCTAATGATATGGTTTAAGAAAGGACGGAACAGGACTATAAACTTGAGGTTCCTATGAATAACGAGGTTCGTTAAGATGCCCTCTCAGGACATCAATAAAACGCTGACGAGCTTTTTGTGCTGACACTGGCCTCCCTGCACCCAGGAGGATGCCCCAAGGTCTCTTTATGAGCCTCAGCCTCATCACGGGGCAGTAGGGAGGTGCAGGGACCTTCCTGGACACCCCTAAGAGATCCTATCCTCCTGCATCCTCTGAGTTGGCCCCACCGTGAGTCCTCAGCATAACCTACAGAGCCCATCTGGTGATATGGGCGGTGGTCCTGTTTGGACATGGGGACAAACCAGTGGTAGTTCCTATGGTGACACTGAGGCTGTATCATGTATTTTCCTCATACAGTACAGATCTGAAAAGCCTGAGTACATCTTCATAAGATACAAGTCAGTTGTCCGGAAACCCAGCACATTCACGGCAAAAGCTGGAGCTGCGTTCGGGAGGACTTGGAACCGAAGGATGTAACTGCAGATTTAAAAATAACTCGGCTTCAAAGAGCTCTATCCAGCACTTGCCATCTTTGCAGAGTTCAAAAGGTTTATTTGCCTATGACTGCATTATGAAGGCATTTAATGCATTTTTGTCATTTGAGTCTGAATGCATTATGAGGGGTGTTATGTCCCGAGACATTGTATTTTTATTTGGTATGAATATTTAGTGTTTTATATGCATGGTTGTAGGTTGCTTGTGTTGTTCTGTCTCTGCTCCCTGCAATGATGACAACTATGGGGTGGAGACTCGTTCGTTCACTCGCTCGTTAACAAGACCAGTTTTGATTGGCCAAGAGACAAGGATTTTGGGGATAAAAGTGCTGGTGATCCTGACACGGAGAGCGTTACTCCTTTGTCACTGCAGACTGGTTGTCTTCCTTGGTTTTTGGAGTAGTATGTGCTGTATGCTCACTGTTTATTTCATTTTCCCCCCCCTTTATTGTAAATGGGCCTTTTTGGGAGCCTGATAGGGAGGTGGGTGTCATTTTGGCTTTTCTCATGTTATTTTGGCCTTTCCCTCTCCTGAAGTTTGTTATGCTCTCATTATTTGTAAATGGCCGTCTTAATTAATTTTCAACTACAAAAGTTTTGTTTTTTCTCCTTTTTCTCTTCATGGTGCCCAAACCCTTAGGGTTTGATGCATTTTTTGTTATGCCAATGATAATAAATGTACTCCTGTTTAAGGGAGACAATGCATTACGAGTGATGGATCCTTCTTGGTAATGGTCCATTTCAAATAATCAAATATGTCATATATTTGTAAAAATAAATAAATTTCACTGCACCAAAGAAATGCGAGTGATTGTAGTGTTGACGTGACTTTTGATGTTGATATGAACATTCCTGAAGCTAACAGTATGCAGGAGGTCACATCAAGAGGGGAATGGAGGCAGAGATGTCATAGAGATGGCTAAAAAAATATCATATGTGAAAGCAATTACTGAGCACCATAATGAATCCACTCTGTTGTTTTAACTGTGGGTATGACACCATGGTAATTTACATTCGGCCCGCATCAGGAGCCTGCAATTTCATGGAAGTACGACGCCGTGCTAATGCATGTCTTCCTCCGTGAGATAATCTGATGTGCTCCAAAATGTCATAAACATGCGGATGCTGTGGTTATTTTGATGTGTGTCTCTTTCTAAATGCTCTCACTTTGCTTTGGTACAGCCACTGAGGATTCAGGGGAAGGCAGATTTTCCGTGCCAGTATGCTGGACACTCGACGATGAAGTGGGCGAGTAACTGACATGGCATTTCTGAAGGACTGGAGTCACCTAAGGCCAGGCGATGCTCGGTGGAGTTTCCCCGTGTGTTATTAACACAAAAGCAGTAATAAATGTAATTACAGCTATAGCTCAAATCAATTCTGGCTGGTTAACAAAGCACAGAGATCGATGTTCCTCCCCCAAGGCTTTTTACTGATGAGGCTGTCATCATAAGGTTGATGGCTTCATTTTTTGGAGGCCAGCTACGGAGTACTCATCACAGCCAGCTCAAGTTCCAATGGACACACCTAACCGGTCACCTTGCACGCTGCCCAACGACATTTTTAATCAACGTGTGGAGCACCTCACGCAACAATAATTAAGGTCGTTCATCAACTGCAGGCAAAACCGAATACCATCTCAGTCCACTGGTTCCTAGTATCACACCCCAGGGTGCAGTGACTGCCCTAAATGAATCCCTGTTGCTATCAAACTTCTACGAACTTCAAAGGTAATTAGCACAGACCTTGACAAAGACTGTGGAGGCAGGACAGCAGCAATTGCAACATGGTTGATCTCAACTAGTAGTGAAGGTTTTCAGTGGCCCGTACACCAACCATGACCGCAGAGGTTCACAGAACACAAAATATTCATTAAGCAGCTATTATCTGTTACTCATGCAGATAGCTTTATGTCACCTATCTGCCACATCACTCTGCCTTATTCTATCAGGTTTCCTACTTCACGAGCAATACAAGGGTCATCAGCATCAACACTGCCTCAGAGATGTAATTGAATTTTTTGCCCAGATTAAAAACCCAGATTAATTAAAATGTCTGTTAAACAGAAGATAACATCTGCTTTCCTGGTGGTGGAGTGAGCCTTTAAAAGTCGTGTTTTAACAGAATGCATTATGGCATACGACTATGTGACATTTTTAAATGGGAACCCCAGAGAACACAAAGCATTGTGGGATTTGACCATGTGACATTTTAAAATGGAAACCCCAGAGAAGCGAATGCATTGTGGGATTTGACCATGTGGCATTTTAAAAGAGAACAGAATGCCCACCTGAGTTCTTGATATGGAACAGAATTATATAAGCGGCCTCCTGCAATCTCTGTGCTTCTACAGCAGTGCTGCCGTGTAGTAAAAAAGAGTGTGACACTGTATGAGTAATTGTGTATGCCCTAAAAACCTAATGAGCAGAGGGGTAGGCATAAGACAAGACACATCGTAAGGCTCGTGTATCGAACGTGTCCATGTTCTGCAACGATAGTTGTGACTTAAGTGAACTCGCTCCCAGGATGATTTGACAGGGAATTTGAGTGACCACTGCAATATATGACAAAGAAAAGCACTGCATATTAAAATCAAGAAGGGACTGCACCATGCACAGCCTACCAGTTTGGTTCTAAAAAGTACGTGTTTCTGTCAACCAATGTATACAAAAATGACATTTCCCTCCAACACAGCCGAGGAACAATTGCATGTGTCAGCTTATCCATTAGAGTATATTGTGAGCAGTGGAATGTCACCCACTTGTCAATACCAACACTTACTTCTCAGGGAGGATCCAAAACCAAGTCAGCAATGTTTGTCTTGCTCACAGTGAATCATTTGAGCCAGTGACTGGACGTCACTTTTCACAGGCTCGGGTAGATTGTGCGCCACTCAGGCCGTACGCCTTCCAGCAGTGACCATCACTCTCATCACCCCGGCTGCAAAGTCATTTATTAAAGTGACCGCAGCCTTACATAAGGTTCACTGCATCAGCAGTGACTAATTAGCAGCTGGCAGTCTCATGGCACCGTCAGTGGAGCAGGCTTACCCACCAAGAAAGCCTAGATTGTTTGGGTCCGCGGCTCAGCATTGTGCCCGGGAGAGATAAACAGGCTTTGCTAATCATCAGCAAATGAAAAATCAAGGACTCAAAGAGACTTTCTGCATTCATTTAAAAAAATGCAAGCAAACACACCAGAGAGTCTAATTTAAAAGTATAAAGAGAGATTTCCCATGTTTGTACCTTAGTATTTGGTATTTTTTTTTACCAGATAATCCTTTTTGACGCTCCCTTAATTCTCATTCCTAATGATATGGTTTAAGAAAGGACGGAACAGGACTATAAACTTGAGGTTCCTATGAATAACGAGGTTCGTTAAGATGCCCTCTCAGGACATCAATAAAACGCTGACGAGCTTTTTGTGCTGACACTGGCCTCCCTGCACCCAGGAGGATGCCCCAAGGTCTCTTTATGAGCCTCAGCCTCATCACGGGGCAGTAGGGAGGTGCAGGGACCTTCCTGGACACCCCTAAGAGATCCTATCCTCCTGCATCCTCTGAGTTGGCCCCACCGTGAGTCCTCAGCATAACCTACAGAGCCCATCTGGTGATATGGGCGGTGGTCCTGTTTGGACATGGGGACAAACCAGTGGTAGTTCCTATGGTGACACTGAGGCTGTATCATGTATTTTCCTCATACAGTACAGATCTGAAAAGCCTGAGTACATCTTCATAAGATACAAGTCAGTTGTCCGGAAACCCAGCACATTCACGGCAAAAGCTGGAGCTGCGTTCGGGAGGACTTGGAACCGAAGGATGTAACTGCAGATTTAAAAATAACTCGGCTTCAAAGAGCTCTATCCAGCACTTGCCATCTTTGCAGAGTTCAAAAGGTTTATTTGCCTATGACTGCATTATGAAGGCATTTAATGCATTTTTGTCATTTGAGTCTGAATGCATTATGAGGGGTGTTATGTCCCGAGACATTGTATTTTTATTTGGTATGAATATTTAGTGTTTTATATGCATGGTTGTAGGTTGCTTGTGTTGTTCTGTCTCTGCTCCCTGCAATGATGACAACTATGGGGTGGAGACTCGTTCGTTCACTCGCTCGTTAACAAGACCAGTTTTGATTGGCCAAGAGACAAGGATTTTGGGGATAAAAGTGCTGGTGATCCTGACACGGAGAGCGTTACTCCTTTGTCACTGCAGACTGGTTGTCTTCCTTGGTTTTTGGAGTAGTATGTGCTGTATGCTCACTGTTTATTTCATTTTCCCCCCCCTTTATTGTAAATGGGCCTTTTTGGGAGCCTGATAGGGAGGTGGGTGTCATTTTGGCTTTTCTCATGTTATTTTGGCCTTTCCCTCTCCTGAAGTTTGTTATGCTCTCATTATTTGTAAATGGCCGTCTTAATTAATTTTCAACTACAAAAGTTTTGTTTTTTCTCCTTTTTCTCTTCATGGTGCCCAAACCCTTAGGGTTTGATGCATTTTTTGTTATGCCAATGATAATAAATGTACTCCTGTTTAAGGGAGACAATGCATTACGAGTGATGGATCCTTCTTGGTAATGGTCCATTTCAAATAATCAAATATGTCATATATTTGTAAAAATAAATAAATTTCACTGCACCAAAGAAATGCGAGTGATTGTAGTGTTGACGTGACTTTTGATGTTGATATGAACATTCCTGAAGCTAACAGTATGCAGGAGGTCACATCAAGAGGGGAATGGAGGCAGAGATGTCATAGAGATGGCTAAAAAAATATCATATGTGAAAGCAATTACTGAGCACCATAATGAATCCACTCTGTTGTTTTAACTGTGGGTATGACACCATGGTAATTTACATTCGGCCCGCATCAGGAGCCTGCAATTTCATGGAAGTACGACGCCGTGCTAATGCATGTCTTCCTCCGTGAGATAATCTGATGTGCTCCAAAATGTCATAAACATGCGGATGCTGTGGTTATTTTGATGTGTGTCTCTTTCTAAATGCTCTCACTTTGCTTTGGTACAGCCACTGAGGATTCAGGGGAAGGCAGATTTTCCGTGCCAGTATGCTGGACACTCGACGATGAAGTGGGCGAGTAACTGACATGGCATTTCTGAAGGACTGGAGTCACCTAAGGCCAGGCGATGCTCGGTGGAGTTTCCCCGTGTGTTATTAACACAAAAGCAGTAATAAATGTAATTACAGCTATAGCTCAAATCAATTCTGGCTGGTTAACAAAGCACAGAGATCGATGTTCCTCCCCCAAGGCTTTTTACTGATGAGGCTGTCATCATAAGGTTGATGGCTTCATTTTTTGGAGGCCAGCTACGGAGTACTCATCACAGCCAGCTCAAGTTCCAATGGACACACCTAACCGGTCACCTTGCACGCTGCCCAACGACATTTTTAATCAACGTGTGGAGCACCTCACGCAACAATAATTAAGGTCGTTCATCAACTGCAGGCAAAACCGAATACCATCTCAGTCCACTGGTTCCTAGTATCACACCCCAGGGTGCAGTGACTGCCCTAAATGAATCCCTGTTGCTATCAAACTTCTACGAACTTCAAAGGTAATTAGCACAGACCTTGACAAAGACTGTGGAGGCAGGACAGCAGCAATTGCAACATGGTTGATCTCAACTAGTAGTGAAGGTTTTCAGTGGCCCGTACACCAACCATGACCGCAGAGGTTCACAGAACACAAAATATTCATTAAGCAGCTATTATCTGTTACTCATGCAGATAGCTTTATGTCACCTATCTGCCACATCACTCTGCCTTATTCTATCAGGTTTCCTACTTCACGAGCAATACAAGGGTCATCAGCATCAACACTGCCTCAGAGATGTAATTGAATTTTTTCCTGTGCTATAATGAAAGGTGACCCACGACAGGGTCAACCGGCAGCCAGTATAACTTATTTAATACTCAGTAGATGCCCCTCGGAAATGGAGGTGACCTTAGATACTGTGTGGTGACCAACATACCCATAACGACTTGCCTTTATGCATCTGATGATATGCAAGCTCTCTGTTACATCAAATTACGTAAATTTAATTATACATGTAATTAAATACAACAAATACGTTTGATAGCCAAGCACCAGTCATTTGCTTGTTTGAAATCAACTATCAAAGTCAACTTCAAAGTCAACATTATGTTTTGAATGTATGTTTTGAATGTAAGTGGAATATTCTACCATTAAGAAAGTTGACACTTTTGTGTCCATGAACACCATTTATTTTCATTCCAAACATGTTCGCACGTGCCGTGGAGCGAAATTAAGTACTCAGGGCACGGATGAGCCACAGAGCTAGTCACACACACTTTTAAATGTAAAGATGAAATTTAAATATGAGGTACTGCAGTATGGAGTATAAATTAGAAAGAATGTACAGCGTCTGATATGCAACATAAAACAGATCCAGGTAATTTACTGTATAATAGTAATAACTTTTTTAGTTACTGTGTTATAATGAGCATTGCACATATGAATATATATACATATATAATCCTAAGTATGTGAAAAGTACTGGCGATCCACTGAGAGCAGCAGCTCTTGGAAATTAGCATATGTCTCACAGTACATATCAGCCAACATAGCTACGAAATTCACACAGCAGATCGCAAGCACCTCAAACCACACTGCATTCCAGATGACACACGACGCACTAGGCACTTAAATGAGGAAAAAGTACATGTTATGGCAATGGTCACTTAATTATAATAATAATAATACATTTTATTTGTATTGCACATTATATTTTAGCAATCTCAAAGTGCTACAGAGTAGAAAAAAGTACCTAAAATAAATAAATACAAGTAAATAAATAAAATCCAAGAATACGCTAACAAAATGTCTTTCTGAAAAGATGAGTTTTTAGGTTTCGTTTAAAAGCACTTAGTGCAAATCCCGACGTGCGAGTGCAAAACTTCATACACCTTCCGGACCCACTGCGTTATCTTTGAACTGCTGGACCTTACATGGCGGGTGTCCAGTATAACAAGTACTGTACCTTCTGCCTCAGAAATCGCGTCTGGGGTTGTGGGATTGAATGCTATGTAGTGTTCGACACATTTCGGATTTGGACCAGACACAGGAATGCCATCCGGGAACTATTTGCACACTAAGCGATGCATTACACACTACAGTGTCTTGTGTACTATTTTGCCGCACTATTTGGAGTGGAAGTGTGCGACTTCAGATGCGGTCCCAGCCTTAAAAAGCCGTAAGGCCCAATAGGGACAGTGATGGAGTATTTAAGGAATGGCATATGGAATCATTTACGCAATTTATTTATTTACGCATTTTTTTTTTAATTTGGAAACCAGCACGCAGTGAAAAAAATCTATTGCCATCGATTTAAGCTCCCAGGCTCCTGTCTTTGCAACAGGCAAATCTGTAAAGCTTCCTATTTACCATTACATATCCAGTTCGGAGCAAATCGATATTTCAAAACTGTGAACAAAAAACAGGTCCTGTTCCAGCAACACTGCTTACTGCAGAGTGTAGACTCTAGGCACCCTGATTCTTCCTAAAGTGTGGGCCACATTTTGGTGAGAACAAGACAGAAATATGGATCTCGGATACACAATGGGCCTCAGCCATTGCGTGCGGCCGCACAGATAGAAATAAACACGCAGGCGTTTCATTTTTCTTTTCCTGGATGCTACTTGCTACCAACAGCCAACAGTGACAGATGGGAATAGGTGGAGATGGTATATAATCACATTAGCGGTGGTTTACTCATTAATTTCATGGGCAGACGGTAAGTTATACTGTCTGAATCTAAATAAACATCTTATTTCAGCTGGCACTGGTACAACTATAATAGTGCAGAGTCTCCTGGTGTATAGAGCAAATAAAGCCACATTCCTGCAAGCAAAACAAGACAAAAGGAAGCATTTGTGCACTTGGAGTATCTGCAGGTGTGAGGCGAAAAACCCAGTTTGAAAGGGAAGGAAATTGGGAGAAGCGAGCCCCATTACCCAGGAACACCAGGACACACTGCCAGCTCACCGCTTTGTTTCGCGGGAAGAAAGTGACTCCAAACATATTTGTAAGTTTAATTTGCGGTTTTTGGGAATTCAGAAAGACTAAGGGTCCTGTACGCGGCTGCTAAGACGGCAGGTGGTTATGTCCCGGCTTTAAATACAGAGCCACTGTTCCCACTTGCACCGCCCGACCGTGGGCTTCAAGCACAATCAGTGCCGTCTTCGACAATGGCTGCTTTACCGGAGAGCATTATGTGGCCGAATCACAACCTGACCTACACGAGCGCCATTTAATCCTTCAGATTTTTTGCTAATTCTCTCTCTGTCGTTGTCAGGTAGGAAACAGAGGGACTGAAAATCCCCTAACGGCAGCAGCTGGGGACGCTTTCCGCAGACCTGCCCTCCCGGTGTTCCAGCTGAGTCGCGGAATCACGGAGTCACGTGGCTACTGGGAGGCTGAGTTATTTCCCGTCAGTGGCATAAAGCCTTAGGAAGTGTTCTGAGTCCGCATAACGGGCTACTAACCTGAACAATATTGGGGGTAGTATTGTGTTTACTAGTTTTCATTGGCACAGCGCAATGCTATATGCTATGGATCTTAATTCATACCTGTATATAGGGAATGTTAAGCGGAAAACGAATGTATATACATTCACTGAAGCCAATGTCACCGACGTGCGGAATTTAAAAAAGCAAACCACATTCTAAGGACGAACAGAGCCGTGTGACATTGTGGTTGGACGGATGTGACTGGAGAGGTGTAATAAGACCAGCCGGGCGGAACGAAAACAAATGACAGCCATTTTAACGTGAGCATGAGGGGAAAACAGATGCACAAATATCAGAACAGGTGCTGGGTCATAGAGGGGCTGCACCTGAGTGCCTGGTCGGGAATCAGCTTCTGTAATCACGTTTGGGGGGGCTAAGAGAAAACAATCCCCACCTTCGTTTTGGCAGTGTTTCCCAATCCGGACCTCGGGGACCCACAAACAGTCCACGTTTTGCTCCCTCCTGTGAACTGTCTGGGAGGGAGCTCAGAGGGAACAAAAACTGTACTGTAGGACTGTAGGTCCCTGAGTACCGGATTGGGAAACACTGTTTTATGGTGATTTAAGTAGCAAAAAATTAAGGAATGATGCATATCACCTGGCCCACTGTGTCCATCCCTGTCTTGTGATTGGGTTAGACTGGTGAGCACCACATCTGTGCTAGCTTGCTAGAGTGATCATTGAACAGGAACTCACTACTCTGTGTGGTGACTTCCCAGCTGCCATCATATAACAAACTTAGAGCTGTCCACCTTCACAAATAGGGCCCACTCTGAATATTCGTGGCAGGAACCACTCCCATCAGTTGAACCTGCCTCCTCATGGGAACTGATGGCGCGACTCGCAGTGTACCCACTGCAGCCCCTACGCTGAATGACAGGGATTGCACAAACACAAGCTGAACAGGTTTCCCCGCAGAGGGAATAAGGCCTCTTACAGGTGTGCTGTCTCAGTAGGGTAGTCGAGAAGCCATGTCTTCAATTACAGAAAAGCCAGGATGAGATTACTGATGCAGTAAATGGCTAAGTGAGGAGAGCAGGCGATTGACAGGTGGGTGGGCGCAGCATCGGCGGTGATGCGGACGCTTTATGGTTCTGTCGTGGCGACGTGAGAGCTGAGTCAGAAGGCAAAGCTTCCGATTTATCAGGCGATCTACGTTCCTGCCCTCACGTATGGTCATGAGCTTTGGGGAGTGACCTAAAGAATGAGATCGCGGATACAAGTGGCAGACGTGAGCTTCCTCTGCAGGGTGTCCAGGCTCAGCCTTGGAGGTAGGGTGAGGAGCTCAGACATTCGGGAGGGGCTCAAAGTAGAGCTGCTTCTCCCCAGCAAAAGGAGCCAGCTGAGAATCTTGAATCATGGTTCAGCCATGTATCTAGGCTGCCTCCTGGACGGCTCCCTGGGGAGATTTTTCAGGTATATCCAACTGGGAGGAGGCCCCAGGGCAGACCCAGGACACACTGGAGAGATGATATCTCTCGGCTGGCCTGGGAACGCCTTGGTATTCCCCGGGGGAGCTGGAGGAGGCGGCTGGTGAGAGGGAGGCCGGGGCATCTCTGCTTAGACTGCCGCCCCTGTCACCTGTCCCCGGATAAGCGGCAGGGAATGGATGGATGGGACATGGCCGTTCCTCTGACCTAGAACTGACTGATGTATGCGCAAATCCACTGACATGCCTGCACTCTGGGACCATGAAGGTCACTTGGAAAAAACAGCCAGTGTCTGTGTTACTTCACAGGACATCAAAAAATGGCCTCGGGGCACCGGAGAAGAATTGCAGGCCGGAGAATGTCCCCTTCACGGCTTCCTTTGTCAAGGCTGAAGGAAGGACGTCCTGTGTGTCACAGCCTGAAAGGCGCAAGGTGAAGAAAACATCTTCGCCAGGCATAAAATATTCAAAAGCGTGTTTTGTTTTGATCCATCCATCCATTCCTCTGGCCTGCATTGCCATGCTGATCATCTCTTCTGAGATGAATATATATTTCCCGTTCACAGTCCTTTATCCAGCTGGAATGACAGTTGGTGTCCGCTGTTTTTATTTACTTATTTTTTTAATTGATCAGAAATCACTGCTTAAGATTCTCTAAGGCTTTTCAAGTGATTTTTTTTTTGCCCAAGCCATATGCCTAGTGTCTCCAAAAGGAAACCTCGGCTTAAACAAGCACCACGGTCACTGTAGTCGCCAAGACAGCCCAGATGCCTCGATAAGGATTAAACAATCAACGCCACAAACCCATACCGAATCATATCCTTCTATACCAGGGTTCCCCAACTGGTGGACTGCGCTATGCAACCGAATCAAAATACAATTTAATCCTTTTCCCGTGATAATTTCCCCATGTGAAATTTGCCTACCGTTTAATGATGCTCTGGGGTCAGACTGACCCCAAACACGGGATAGGGGTCAATCCAGATAGTGGATCTTGGCTTTGAGTAGTTGATGGAGTACGGCCCTTAAGTAAAATAGTTGGGGACTCCTGCTCTGAAACTTTGTAAATATCTGGGTGCTCTACTGAAAGCAAGTCAAAGAGTCTTTGCTTTGCCATGCAGCAGGGTCCTTCCTTAATCACTGCTTTGGAGCCAAAACATACAATATTAGGATGTGGCCACAGCAGAGCCTGACCGGCTGCATTCGGCTGCGTCCGAGAGGAGACGGCCCCAGCTCACCTTGTACTGGAACAGGAACAAGCCACAGAAGAGGCCGTAGAGGTCGGCAGTGAGCAGGGAGAGGTTGACCGCGGCCGCACTGGTCCTCCGGATGACCACGGGCATGAAGCTGTAAAGGCCGAACATGCAGGCGCTGAAGCCGACGTAGAGGAGGCCTGAGGGGCGACAGCATGGAGGTGGTTAGCAGTGTGCCGGACACAGGGGAGCCCAGCCTGACCCGGAGAGACACACAACACGAAAAGGGGCCTGGGGCATCCAGGGGCCTGGGGCAGCCCACCTCAATCACGCACTGCAAATGCAGGGCCTCGCTTAACAGGGGCACTGGGGGGTCTCCCCAAGGGATTAAGCTACAGGATCCTAGTAACAGGTCCTAAGCAGCGACATCTGACCAATTAGTAAATGTTTCAGTGTCTTTAAATGTTTCAATATAATCCAATACATACTGTCGCTGTCTGATGAGAAGCACTTTTCTCCAAAACCCCATTATTTCAGGAGCAGAAAAAACGTATTTTCACAGAAACAATTTTGCAAATAATAAACCTAAAATGACGTAATGAGACACCCATAGCACCAAAACAGAAACCCATCTTTGCATAGCCGTCCAGAATGGTTCAATGTTTTACATGGACTTATGTGTACTGTTGTCAGTAAAATTAGCAATATATATAGATAATCATATAATGTTTGTCATTAATGTATTTTAAAGCTGTCAAGGTATCTTAGGATGTTAAGGTGTACTTACATGCTGTTTATGAAGTTGCACTGAATGTTCTATGTAAGCATAATGAATGCATTATGAATGCATTATGAATGCATTATGAATGCATTATGAAGGTGCAGATAATGAAACAATCTTTAGTCTGTTTCTTTCATATACATTGTAGCTAATACAAGATGCTGCACACACGCTGAAATAAATAGAATGCAATTCCACTTCTGGATGATCACAGCAAAAGTCCCTGACTAACGGTATATATTTGGGGTAAAAACAAAATTCCCAGAAAATCCATTAATAAAATATGCGCCGCATTAGTCTGACACAGAAACAGTTTCTTCAAAGAAAATAGAGTCTATTTTAAACAAATAATTTTCCCCATTTCCTGACACTTTTGAAAAATCTCAGGCCCGACAATAGAGGGTGAACGCGAGTGGAGAAAGGTCATTTCCCTGCGATGTGTGTTTAATCTCCCTGTCCAGCAGCCCCTCGAATAACCAGATTACCTGCCCGCTTATTTCTAAGACCTTTACTTTAGAATTTTTCTGGGGAAGGACGTGTTTCTTATTTCTCTGGTTGACGAGGTGGGCGGCAGACTGAGAGATTGCTGTCATTTGTCTCTTAGTGGCAGGTCCATGCTGCCAATATGCAGAGATTAAATTCACTCTGATCCTCGTGCAAATTCCCCCACTTCATCTGACTGATTTATTTCCTCTGCTTATGGTGGATCATTAGTGGCAAGTGTAGCTAAAATGGTATTAAATCATTTTTTCAGATAACTGCATTCCAAATTTAGTTACCCTATACATTCACTGGGCACGTTATTAGGTACACCTCGCTAGTACTGGGTTGGACCCCCTTTTGCCTTCAGAACTGCCTGAATTCTTCAGGGCATAAATTCAACAAGGTGCTTGAAACATTCCGCAGAGCCTTAGCTCCATGTTGACATGATGGCGTCGAACAGTCGCTGCAGATTTGTCAGCTGCACCTTCATGATGTGAATCTCCTGTTCCACCACGTCCCATACGTGATCTGTTGGATACAGATCTGGTGACTGTGGAGGCCATTTGAGTAGTGATCTCGTTGGCGTGTTCAAGAAACCAGTCTGAGACCTGGTGTGGTCTTCTGCTGCAGCCCATCTGCTTCCAGGTTTGGCTTGTTGTGCATTCAGAGATGCTCTTCTGCTTACCTTGGTTGTGACGAGTGGTTATCTGAGTTATTGTTGCCTTTTTCTACCAGCTAGACCCAGTCTGGCCATTCTTCTCTGACCTCTGCCATCAACAGGCATTTTCATCCAGAGAACCGCCGCTCACTGGATGTTTTTTCAGCCCATTCTCTGTAAACCCTAGAGATGGTTGTGCATGAAGATCCCAATAGATCAGAGGTCTCTGAAATACTCACACCAACCCATCTGGCCACATTCAAAGCCAATTAAATCACCTTTTTCCCTCATTCAGGTGTTTGAGGTGAACATTAACTGAAGCTCCTGGCCTGTATCTGCATGATCTTATACACTGTGCTGCTGACATATGATTGGCTGATAGGATATTTGCTTCATCTAGCAGCTGAACAGGTGCTCCTATAAAAGTGGCCAGTGAGTGTATATAAAAACTGCACATTTAGTTGCATTTTTGCATTAATCTCACTCCACACTCACCTGCCACTTGAGACGCCATTCACTGCAACCTGCTGGGATTTCCACATTAAATGCAAAAATGCCTTAAGCCCCATGCATACTGCAATACCAATAATTAAAGTTGAGAATAATTCATTTGAATCAAGGCAAAGCAAGGCTCTTTCACGTTGCAGATTTTGTTGCAGTAAGTAGCAAAGGGATCTAGTGTCCACAAAGATTAAGATAAACAAAATTATGCAGTTTTGCCTCAAAAAGTATAGTCGTAAAGCCACTCTCCTCTCTATTCCGGCAACCGAATGACTGAATATTGTATACCGCCTCTCTGATTATGGATCATTTCCTCTTTAGCTGAGCGGAACGCCTTATCATTCATTAGGTTTTCTCATTTACGAAGTCTGGTGGAGAGAATCCTTTGTGCTAGACACCCGATTCACGGGAGAGTTAAAGCCTGTGTTAAATTTTCACCTGGTGCTGAATCACTTACGACAAACATTCACTACAGATTCATAGCCAGCGGCAGGTTCAGATACGCCAGGCATGGCTGACGTGACCGAGACGGCGTGTCTCCACGTTAGCTTTTAGTAGATTAATAATCAGTAATCAGCCCCACTCAAAACACAACCCCCCC
>JAODKK010000038.1:4493770-4505595 GCA_026774405.1 Petrocephalus microphthalmus
ACCCTCCCCCCAACATCATTTAGCACCCGCTTGTTTCCACTGCCCACAAACAGCACCGGCATCGTAAAAAGAAACGGCCGCCAATAAGAGGGAATCCAGCACGGCACTTATTATAAGAGGAGTCAGTCAATCGGCAGGCATTTGAGCTTTGCCTCCCGGATTTTCTTCCTACAGGAGGACGGGATCTTAACTACGACCATTAAGGAACCGGAGGCAAATCGGCACAGGAGAGGCACACGTCTCACTAAACACGGAGCCATTCATGGCTGTCAAGCGTGTGAAAAGGACGTCAGGGGACGTTTAATTATGGGGCGCTCTGCAATTATGCTGGTATGACACAGTGCTGAATGTGCAGTCGGCAATTCTTGCCCTAATCTCTAATCTTTAATTTTGCAGCCATGAACAGCAGGAACGAACAGCATCTCTCAGACCGAAAGTGCCCCATATGTGTTTAGCCGCTGGAATTTTATCAGCTAAGCAGATATTCTGCTCTTAAAACAAAACGGGCCCTACGACTTCCTTCCCTGCTTAAAGCAATCTTCTGATTGCCCATACAGTATGTACACACAGAACCAAAATACTAGAGTCTGGGGCCATAATGCAATTAGCCGATCCAAATCTTCTAACTTCTAAAACTACCATGATTTACCAGAAACACAAGCTCCAGATGAGGCTAAAGGCAGGCTGACTTGCCTGAACAAAACTTTGGGGCCTAACAGCAAGTCTGCAAGTAGCTATGACAAGATAGACACATATAAATCATATTTAACTGCGAAAATTTCACACCCGCCATAAGATGAAAGGCTAAGCAGACGTTCAAAGTAGAATATAAAGGCACACATGCGAAATAGCAAAAGGAAATTAAAATTTATTACCCCTTTCATTTATCAAAGGGTTATTCAAGCTCTGACAAAATGCCCACTGGAATTACATTTGCAGGTCCCTATGGAACAAGCTTCAATGTTCTTTAATTGGATGCTACAGCGCATTCATTTTTCTGGCTGGACGTCAAGCAGACACATTAGATAGGCCCACATTTGTCATTAAGCCTCCTTCTAGGACAAAAGCCTTCAACTAGGTCAACTCAAACAGAGGCAGGGCCAGAGCGAAGGGCATAGGGTGGCACTCACCCAACTGAAATCTGATTGGCCAGCCAGAAGCCCCCCCCCCCACACTTTCACTGGCTAAGTCATATCAATCACAGAATGCAGAACACAAGAATTCCCAAACACACACATGTGGCAGAACCATAATTTTGCTACTTCCCAGAATTGCATGAATATGCACAAATGTTTGATATGTTTGCAGACTAGGTGGCTTCAGCTAATCTGGGTAAGCACAGGTATAAGACGTATCCATAATTATTTTGTAATGAGACATATGGTGTTTTTAACATATGCAATTACTGGAAAGTAGTTGACAGTTTATTACATGACCTTCCATTTTACAGTTGCCACAGTGTCACTACCCCCTAAAAAATCTGGAACAGCTCCTGCGCTGAAGGCAGAGACAACGGTCAGTCACTGCTCTGGAGTTCTCAGGGTATGCAATGAATGCAACAGAGGCAGACACACACGACCTCCTTGACTGCTGGATATCTCCACTGCAGACAAGGTGAGACCTCTGCTGTGTTCCAGCAGCGCTGAAAGCATACAGCGTGGCCTCAGAGGACGGGCTGCATTCTGCCCAAGCGTATTTAGCAACTGATGGTCAATTACAAGCCAGATCTTGAACTCTAAGTTGCAGACTGAAACAAAACAAGACGAGCTGCGAAATCTGGAGTTCAAAACCGATCCCAGCTAATCGTAAATTTTCAGGCCGGCCATCTAACACCCGGCACTCTGTGAATGGAGGGCTGTTCGCCATATCTCTTTCTGCTTCGGTAATTAACTATAAAAAGTCGTCCCCATTTTTGTAGAACAGGATTGTTCTGGCAGCTGCTTCCTCTTTCTGGACCCCAACGTTCTTGATCACAAAAGCGTCCAATTGGAAGTCATGTTGGAAAGATCACTGAGGCCAATGAAGACCTGATGTTGCTATCTAGTCCATCAGACTGATGTAGCCCCCTCAATGTGCCTCTCACTTCCCCAATGAATGGACGGCCTTCCCCTGGACTGATCACACAGGCGTCCAATCGGAAGCCATGTCTGCAAGATCACCAGGGCCTCTGGAGACCTGGTGTTCACATCCACTACTCACTCTTTGGACTGGATCCCATTGGCTCTGGCAGCAGGGTAGTGGCCCAAGCCTATCTTCTTCTCCACGTTGATCTGTCCTCCCAGCTCGTTCGTGATGACCCCAGCGTGGATGGCAGCTCTGCACAGGACTGACGTCTGAAAGGAAAAAGGTCAGATGGTTACAGGCAAACACAAGCTCAGAAAACATCGGAAGCAGAGACGTCCAGCAAGGGTTAGGAACAGCCGGCCTATACAGAAGGCCAAAAGTTCACCAGTGACTCTAAAGACAAAAACATACTGTTGCCACACACCTCCATGGGTTCTGGGTTTGATCCATAAGTGTGAGAAGACTCAGGGCCGTTCTTCCCAACCTGGTCCTCGGGGACCTGCAGACACTTTCTGCTCCCTCCCAGCTCCCAGAATGGGATTTGTCATTTTATTGCAACAGTTTGACCCATGACTCGCATCTTTGTGCAAGTTCTCAGTCCAAGAACATGTGGCTGGGTGAAACGGTGTCTCTGCACTGCCCATGGCGCCCTCTGAGCTTCCTGGCACTGACTCCAAACCTACCCATGACCCTGTACTGAACAAGCCGCCACAGAAAATGGATGAAAATCAGCCAGTCCACCTCCACTCCCAAGCCTCCAATCAAACGGTGACAAAAAAACACACCTAAGCACACGTACGTCAATAGCTCAAAAACAAACTGCAGCCCTACAGTCTCAGTCTGGCTCCTTCCTGACCTCAAAGCCAAGCACCCATTTAAGAAGAAAGAGCTGCTATAGGCTTTAGGCAAATGCAAACCATCCTTTTTCACAAATGGGTAAATTACATAAATCTTTATAAGCGCAAGATTAAAAACACATCTGCTAGCATAATATGATCCATTCTTTAATCATACGAGTACCTTCAAAATGATCACCCATTTAATTGCTGTTCATTTGTACCCGACATTAAAACCCACCAGACAGCGATGTGTGCTTTTCTGAGCCACTGATTAACAGGTAAACACCCCAGAGTCGCTTTCTCTCATTATTTAATAAACATTCCTGGGGTGATACGCAATTAGACAGCAATGGGGCACGAACAGGACGTCGCTGGAAAGGTCACGCTAGAAAGGTCACGCCAGAAAGGTCACGCACACCCCGTCCTCGGTGACACGCCTCTTCGTTCGAGGCCAAGCAAAGCAGCGAAGAGCGTCCCGGCCTGGATGCAGCCGGGGGTGCCCTGCAAAACGACTTTCCATTGTGGGTGGAAATCTGATGACTTTTTGCGGGCTGGTTACCAGATGACGCCATTGCCTCCCCCTGTGTGTGTCTGCGTGTGTGTGTGTGTGCGCGCGTGCAAATCCGTGCCCTCCCTCAACACTGGAGGGCTGCAGCGTAGACCCCGCAGGTGACAGTGGCCCCTCTGGCTTCCAGTGGTGACACTGCAGTTAAGTGCCAGTTGGGAATCCAGGCTGCACTTAAACGGGGCCATTTTACTCCTGAGTCTCCCCATGGGAGGAAATGCCTTCACAGACCAAGCTCACTTACAGCCCTTAAATTAATTAAACAATTAGCCCACAGACACTGGCACAGCTGCTGCTACCCTACAGCCCAGCCTTTCATGAAAACAAACTCCAGTGACTCACCGACTCAAACCGATCGACAAAGCTAAAACATGTTTCCATTTCTCCCACCACCCCCGCAGGCCTGACAAAACAGCCTAATAACTGCAGCACACTTGTAGAGAACTTTATTTAACCTAGATAAGGCAAATGTACACTCATGCAGAACTGGATTAACAGAAACAGTCTCCCGGTAGCGCAAACTCACACACGACTGAAGGTTAACGAGATTTCCAAGGTCTCTAAAGCAGAAATGCAAAACCAAGGGCAGCAGCCACCCTTCCCAATGCGGGGGGGGGGGGGCGACCAATCAGGGCTGAGGTCAAAGGGCACGCCTTAAACAGATATCGGTCATCTGAGAGCGTGATGCATTCTGCATGTTCGGGGAGCCTCTGCCCTGTGGTATGAATAAACTTGGGTCACCCAATGTGACCTTCTGCTTCTCCTCTCCAGAACGCAGCGCTCATCTCCGGGAGCACTAACGCACGCCCACGCATAACAGGTCGGCACAGATACTGATTATACCCCCCCCCCCGCCGCCTCCACCAGAGTGCCTTGTGTGGTGGAACCTGTTTGGTCAGTGTACATGAGATAGACATGCCCACCCGGGGCGGTGGGGGAGAGACCGATCTCCCAGGAGGAGAGGAATGTGTCAGGCTGCCTGGGCAGATGCGGAGATCAAGTCTCAGCAGCCGAGGAACTGGATGTGTCAGGAGATAAGAGCAAACGGCAGAGGGCAGGGCTCTTACACTACTGAGACAACAAAACCACCGACTATGTAACAGAGGGGCAAGCAGTTTCACTTTCCTGGGAAGATGACTGCTTACAAAGAATGACAAAAGGATGACAGTCACAGAGGCTGATCCTGACGGGAGAAAACAAGCCTACTCACATGCCGGTATCCCTGGGAAACATCCCCGGAGACGTCCCCACGCACGGCCTTGCATCCTGCCGGACAGTACTTCCTGTGGGACAGGCAGACAGAACATCGTCTCAGTGCACGGGCTCCACGCGAGATCCTGCCAGAAACACAGGCAGCTTCCGGACACGGCAGGAACCCCGCTTACACTGCCAATGCCTGCCACTTACGGCACGTCAGAGCCACTCGTGACAAAGGATGACACAGCCAAAAGGAGAGACTTTTTTTTAATGGTCTCCGTTTTTCTACGGGGGAAAAGCGTCGAATGGCAACAGAAGCCAAGACAAGCATGTTCCGGCTACAGCTGAAACTCACAGTCTCCTTAAAACCGCGAGCATCTCCATGCATGTGCGCAGACACACAAACACACACACACACACGCGCACGCACACACACAGCCCATGTATTCATATCTCTATGGGGACTCTCCATTCATTCCTATGGGTACAACCCTAATCACAGCCATGACACCCTTAACCCCTACCCAGGCCGAACCATAAGTAACAAAACAAAATGAAAAAAAAAAAGACTATTTTTTTAATTGCACTCACAGATTTTTTATAAAATTGAGGTTTTCCTTGTGGGGACCAAAAAAATGTCCCCACAAGGTAAAAAATAAATTTTCATCACATTGTGGGACACTGTAACAATTACAAATACACACACACACACACACACAGAGTACTAGTACTGTGCAAAAGTCGTAGGCAGTCAGCAATGATAAAAGCCATTTATCTGGGTACTAAGTATATAGTTGCTCAGAAATTTAACATTACAACGTATGCAAATTAAGAGTAACGAGATAAAAATTTCTCCAAAAAGTCACTGGTATCTTGCAGGATGGCCAGATGAACCTCGCTTCAGGTCCCAAACCTCTCCTGGGGGCACCTCGGCCATTCCATGTATTCATTACATTTCATAACCAGGTCACTTAATTGAGTAGTTAGATCATTTAATAAGTTATTTATTAGAAAAAAAGTGGTATTTTAGTGGTTAGCTCAACAAATCCAGGGGTATATTGGACATTTACTCCAGACACTGGGGTGACTTTAGGAGGGCCTTTGAAACTGCACAGCTGACAGTCTGACAGACAGAAAATCATAGTTTTACACAAAACATGCAGAGCATTTAAACTTCTTTTGATTGCCCAAGACTTTGGCACAGTGCTGGATACTCAGACATCGATAGTCACACTCACCTGTACTTCAAAGCAGAGTATCGACTGTCCGTGTCCAAGCATGTGATCAGATCTGAGGAGATATGGGGACAGACAATGTAGTTCGGAAAAAAAAAAAATGTCCCGTCTGAAAATAGGGACACAGGAAGTCTGGGCCAGAGCAACGGCAGAAAGCGGCAAAACAGGACGAGCGGCCCGCTTCCTATCTGCTGCCTTCCTCCTCTGCGTTTTGCATTAACCGGCCATGTGGACACCCTCACGGGGACTCGGCATGCTAGGAGACCTCAGACACTGACCAAGCACACAGCCACCAGAACCCTGCATGATGACGCTCCAGGGACTCTTTCCATGCCAACTAGGAAGAGCATTGAAAGCACAGGGTATGGTCTGGCCCAGAGACCCAAAGCTCGGGTTCGAACGTGGCGATCAGCTGATAGGGTACTCATCTACAAAAGGGGTCGGTTAGTTGGCTTAATGGGGGTCGGTTAGTTGGGTTTAATGGGGTCGGTTAGTTGGCTTAATGGGGTCGGTTAGTTGAGTTAAATGAGGTCGGTTAGTTGGGTTTAATGGGGTCGGTTAGTTGGGTTTAATGGGGTGGGTTAGTTGGGTTTAATGCGGTCGGTTAGTTGGGTTTAATGGGGTCGTTTAGTTGGCTTAATGGGGTCGGTTAGTTGGCTTAATGGGGTCGGTTAGTTGGCTTAATGGGGTCGGTTAGTTGGCTTAATGGGGTCAGTCAGTTGGCTTAATGGGGTCGGTTAGTGGGGTTAAATGGGGTCGGTTAGTAGGGTTAAATGAGGTCGGTTAGTTGGCTTAATGGGGTCGGTTAGTTGGGTTAAATGAGGTCAGTTAGTTGGCTTAATGGGGTCGGTTAGTTGGGTTTAATGGGGTCGGTTAGTTGGATTTAATGGGGTCGGTTAGTTGGGTTTAATGGGGTCGGTTAGTTGGCTTAATGGGGTCGGTTAGTTGGCTTAATGGGGTCGGTTAGTTGAGTGCTGGGGCCGCACTCGGTTGAGGACGCAATGGAGAGCAGTGGAGGTGGACGGGCTCACCTCTGTGCTCCAGCGCAGCGTAGGACAGGAGGAACCCCCGACCGGAGACGTGAGTACCACTCCGAAACTGGACGGTAACCTCTGTGGAGTTGGCCAGGAGCTCCAGGAGCGGGGATTTGGGCTGGCCGCAGAAGGTCCCGTACACTGGAAGGCCAGAGGGGAGGCCAGAACAGTTTCGGCACAGTGGGTCTAGATCAACTCGCAAAACCGAAGTGGATAAATAAGAGCGATGATGAAGCCGCTCAAGAGCCAATCAGCAGCCATGCTGCCGCTCAGGTCCTGCACACATCGCGCGAGACGTTTCCATGACATCATCCTTTGAACGCCGGAGAGAAGGAAGCAAACAATCTGTGCCCGGGGTGGGGGGGGGGGTCCTTTGTCATTTTAGACGGTTTCACTGCCATTGGAACAGTGCCACAGACTGCCACCTGAGCCCTTCCTCCTCCCGTCATTTTGGACAAAGGGGGAACTAGATTCCTTCCTCTCTGAAGGACATGAGAATCTGACCAATTTGTATAGCGGACAAAAAGCCCACAACGACTCGTCCTCGGCACCCGACCCAAAGGGTTGGCCGTCAGAGAGGCCCCCCGTCGCCCCCAGGCATGAGTCACTGTAAAGCCACAGTGGGTTCCACTCACACTCCAGCACCCTTTCAGCATAATCTATCTGTCCTGACACCAATGGATCAGATCCAACAGATACGTGACAGGCTGCCAACACCTCGTCTTAAGCTGTTAGAGACACACGAACGGCAAGACCTGTGTCCTCTAGCTCAGCCAAAACGCACAGTCCTAATACGTACACGTTGCACATTTATTAAAGTGCCGTATAATAGAGAAATCGGGGTCAGCAGCTGCAGGTTATGGACCTTTCTTAGGGGCCCAAGGGTGACATCATTCTATCGACCGCGAGTCGCAGGTGAGGACTTGTCATCTTAAGGACGCTGGTTTGAGTCACAGACCGACCGACCGACTGAACTTCAGCTAAGCAGCACGACTGAAAGTTATAGCTCTCATATCCTGCATTCAAGCAATCAGCACAATTGTAAAATATCAACAAAATACTTGTAAGTATTTACACTAAACTAAAAACAGCTGAGTAAAGAAAAGCATTGCGCAGTACATATGTCAGTTTGCACATATGCCGACAGGGTGGCATATGCTTGCTTTGCCATTGTTTGTTGCGGCACGGTAAACGACAGTACAATAATCATTAGTATAAGTGTAATAAGATGAGTGTAAGAACTGTTACCATTCAGTGTTTTTCCAAGAGTAACATTCAACTATCTGAAAAAGTGAACTCTGTCAGTGCCATGCTGCCGGATACGAGATCCTTCACTGCAAGTTGTCATGAACGATTTAGATTTCCTCGCATAGGCGTCCCTCTGTCACCAACCCCCTCCAAGAGCCATCATGACGGGTGCCAGCCAAGCGACTCTGACACTCAAGTGTCTGAGCGACTCACGGCTCACTCACCGACAGACATGATTAATCACAATGATTCACGGTATTCACGATATATATATGTACCTGCTATATATATATATAGCAGGTACGACTCCCCGGTGAATCACTGCAGACAGGCCTTACACATGAGTGGGTTCTGTTCTCCTGTATGTTTCCTCACTGGGACAGTCCGGACTGGGCCAGCTGGTGGGGAAGTCATTGTGCTCAGTCAGGGGGGCACTTATTGGTTGGGCTTTTACTCACTCTAGGGTGCTTATGGTTAGTATAAGAATATTAATCCGCTTGAGTCCCCGTGCAGTGCGGTGCTGTTTTTATGACTAGACGTTTGGCGTTCTCACGCGTGAATCATTGTGATTAATCATGTCTGTCGGTGAGTGAGCCGTGAGTATATATGTACATATATATATATACACACCTGTCCTCCTCTCCCTCACCTGGGGCGATCTGTTCACGAGGCTGTGTCTTAACTCTAATGAGGAAGGCTCCATTAACCCCTCTATACATATGCTTGTACATTTATTTAAGTGACATATTACAGAGAAAGCAGCCAGTCCCCGTAGTAACCGAGGGTTCAGGGCCTCGCTCAGGGGCCCAAGGGTGACATCATTCTGAGGACCACGGGATGTGAACCTGTGACCCGCCGGGCACCATGTCCTAACCTGCTGAGCCACACTCTGCCTTAGTATCCAGTAGGGGTCGGCGATATTACATCGCGGGTGATTAATTAGTAATAACCACCAGTGCTTCATCTGGCCGGACGCCAGCTCTTCGGTACTAAATGGGCGTGTATTTATGGCCACAATTCGATAAGCAGATTAGTAACATGGCTAAAGTATTAATGAGATGCGTTTTGTGACCCCCAAAAGTAAGCAATCTGTATAAACTTGCCATATCTCTACGTTTATTAAATTCGGTTAGCGGAGGAAACCAGATGCTATGGTTTGGTCAGTGCCGGTGGACAAAGAGACAGCTCAGCAGCCACAACATCCTCTACAAGAGGAGGTAAAAAGCTGTCGGTGGTAGTTTAAAGTCCGACGCTTTTATTAGACATAAGGATATGCAGAGTTTATACTGATTACTGACTTTGAGCGACATAAAATGCCTCATTAATATTTTAGCCGTACTACTAATCTGCTTAACAAATTGTGGGCCTAAACAACCGAATATAATACCGAAAAGCTGGTGTCCAGCCAGATGTTTCGCCCGTGGTCTGAAGCCCTGGTGATCATTGCACATGTGCGATATAATCGCGTCGTGATATCGCCCAGCCCTAATACCCACACGACCTGGATTCAAACTCACAACTTTCTAGATAAACTGACTTACGAGATAAACAGGTTTTACAAGCAAGCAGGGCACACTGGGGTGTATAAGGTAGGCAGGGCAGGGGCGCTCAGCGTCAGGCTGGGTAGCTGCCTAGCCGTTTCTCTTGCTCGTGCACGGCCACCTGGCTGATCACCCCCCGCAGACCAGACACCATGCAGCGTCTCCCAGCTCGATGCACACACACACACATCAGCTGTGATCTCTGTAATACACACCCTACGTCCTCATCTGACACCATGGCGGACAGCGTGGAAACGTCCTCCCGATAGGCTCCTTTCCAAAGCGCAGCCAGCGAACATCCACGCACTTTGGCCAATTACACCTGCATTCTTTTAAGATGCCTCGCCGCAGCAGAAATACAAAGTACTGTAGCCCTGACGCCAATTTACGCCAAATGCGGCTGACTGGACACATTTGGAGGCCGGAGGCCACCCAGACCGCCCCGAAAGCGACCCGTCATCAGGAGTGCTAGGCAGCTCGCTTACGCTGGTTTGACTGCCTGCACATTTTCTAATGCAGGATAAGAGTCTTAAAAGAGCAGCGAGAAATTTCCTTCGCATTCGGCAGTCTCAAAAAATTTGCACCGTTACCATAAATTAAATAAAAGCAAGGAAAGTTTAGTAGGCTAATTCATAGCTTATTTCGACCGGCTGTCAAATTGATTAAAACAGGTATTTCAAGAAATTCAGTTATTCGCAGTTAATTGCTAGTGCTGGCTTAGTGTCAAATACTAGCTGTCAGTCTTGCAAATTAAAATGAGGGTAGTTTGTTTCCATATGTCACTAGGCCACACTACAGCAAAGATGTTTCATCCGGCCCTCTGCGTTCAAAATGGTGGCTTTCAAAGTGGCATTTGCACAAGGCTTAAATTTCATGACAAATAAGACTCTTACAGAATCCCTGATTGTGCCACTCATGTCTGCGTTCTGGGATGGGACTGTCACTCACCTTGACCATCGCCGCGATGCCCCTGGGAGACTCGGACGTAGCTGGACTCGCACGGCGAGCCTTCGATGTCGAGGTCACCAAACCTGAAGAGGATGCCGCTGCCACCCTTGGCCACGTGGATCTTCCACTCGCACTGCGAGTTGTTGGGGTAGGTGTCGGGGTACCTCCGCGAGGCCAGGACCCCACTCTCGGACCCCAGGAACGATGGACCACAGCCGTCATCTGGCCACAAAACAGCATTTGAAGGGACGTCAACAAACAAGGAGAGAGATCAGGCCGTGGTACCTCATATTACAGTTGTCTTAGTACATCTGACAGATTTTAGGAAATATACAAGTTCATGTGTACATTTCTACCAATTAGCATACATTGCAGACTATAATGTAGATTTCATCACTGATCCAGACTCTCCCCCCCCCCCCCACACAGAAGTTTTAACTCTCCCAGTCCTGCACATATGAGGTAATACTGTTGACCACTGAGGCACTGTGGTGCCCACAACATACCAAACAACCAAGTACAAGTATTAAGTTTCATACATAAACACTCCAGCCCAGCTGTGCACATCTGAAAGATGTTTAGACCCATTCAGTAGAAGTTCCTCATTTTTATATCCTTCCCTATACCTCCCAGTGTCTTATCCATATACATACATATACAGTACAGGCAGTAAGTGGGATTTCTGTCGCCGCTCCACATTAACTAGCATCACTATGCGCTTATTCCTTACAATATCACTCATTACAGCCATGAGGTGTAACTCCCACATTAGCTTAACGAGAGGAGTCACCAAGTTTAGATGCCGAAAAGGTTCCCCGCCAGAGGTAGGCGACTGCAAATGAGCGAGCGAGTCGCAAAGATCCAGGTGAGGGAGGAGGCAGCCACGTACCAGTCGGTGTTCCCATGAGCGGCAAGGTTCCACGTAACACAGACCGTCGGAACTGCCAAATTGCGTAACAGCCGAGAGAAACACGGCGAGCAGGTTGGAGGGGACGGGCTGAGGGTGGAGGAGCTGCCCCGTATGAGGAAAGCAGTTGCTCTTTCTGAGAGGTAAACAAGCTTCCAGAAGTGCATCCCTTAGTGGGCATTACCATGCATGCATGCGGATTGTACTCCCCCCCCTGACCCCCCCCCCTTACTGCTGAGGCTGGTCG
>JAODKK010000038.1:4541648-4551700 GCA_026774405.1 Petrocephalus microphthalmus
GGGGGTTAGGGGACGTGGGGGAAGCTTCTTTGGCAAGGTTAGCCAAGGCTTTTAAAAGGGTAGCTGTCTGTACGCAACACTCTACGGCTTTGCGTTCAAACGTTGTTCCTCTAAAGAAAAGCAGATTTTCGGGGAACGGAGTGCAGTAAAGTGCCATTAGATAATGTTTTGTTTCCGCAAATCTTTGTAAGGTCAGAGGCCACCTGACACATCACTGGGGGCGAACTTCTGGACTGCCCTCACAATGAAAAATTCTATCGCCTTGAGACCGGGAACCTTATTCATCTTTATATTTCACATATTTGCCATACTTATCATAGTGTTAATGCCTTTAGTGAGAAGGCATTTGAAAGGGAACATAAAAGGAATTCTAAGCAGGAGTCGTTAAGGAGTCCCATATACGTTCAGCAGTAGGCCACCTGCTTTGCTTCGGTTCCTTGCCTCTATTGCCTACTATTAAGTGTCTGAGGGAAAAAGATACCAATTTTTCCAGGCTCCTATGGAGGCCAAAAGAAAACAACAATACAAGCAGCCTGATAATTTCAACACATAAATCCAAGGGTTGTTTATTGAACGGTAACTTTTAAAAGGCGTTGTTCACTGGCGGTGTTTCAGCTGCAGGATTGGCAGCTGCGGAGGCCAGTGGAAGGCGCTGAGATCAGTGGCGGCGCGGGAGCAAATTGCAAATGTGATGGATTTCATATATGGGAGGTGACAGCGGGTAATGGAGGGGATTTAAAAGCATACGTCCTGAATTTAATAAATCCTGTCACAATCGATATAATGAGAGACTGACTATCAATGCTGCATTGCATGCACACACACACACACACACACTCGTGCACACATGCACACACATACACACACACACACACACTCGTGCACACATGCACACACATACACACACACACACACACACACACACACACTCATGCACACACATACACACACGTATCTATCTAAATTGGGACTGTCCATTTATTTCTATGGGAAATAACCACCTTTAATCCCTTCCCAGCCCTAACCGTAATCAACCAAAAAACAAGACACTTGGCTGCATCCACAGATTATAAAACTGAGGTTATCCAAATGGGGACCTGAAAGAATGTCTCCAAAAGTAAGGAGGTTTTAGGTGTTACCACAGTTTGGGGATCTATGGAAACCCCCCCCCACACACACACACACACACAGCTGTATGGCGTGTTTGTGGGAACTGCTCGGTGCTGCCGATGGAATCTTAGGCCTGGTTCAGTCGGTCCAGCCTCACTGAGGACTTATTTATAGGGGTCAGCAGCAAATCCCCCGCTGTCTCCGCTCCTTGTTTTTCACATGACTTGGTCACCTGCATGGGTAACTGGACATGAATGTCAGTCTGGCACAGTAAGCAGGCCCCCGCAGCACACAAACATCTCACCTTACACCCCATGTGACCTCACTCCGCGGCAGTGCGGATCCAGGATCCACTTCCCACCCAGAAAGCCGTCTCCTTCTCGTTGGCCGCCCGGCGGCGGGTCCCGGCCGACTGGGGACGCGCGCACTGGCCGCTCCGCTTCTCCCGCCGTCCCGCCGCGCCCGTAGAGGACCCCCGGCTCAGGCACTGCGGGGCAGCCCGAAGAGCCGCCCGCGCAGAAAATGGCGAAACGTGAAAATATGAAAGACAGCTGCTGACAGCCGAGTCAGATTAAGAGAGGAGCGAGTGCGGCGGTGGGCCGAGGCTGGGGCACACAGTGGGGTCCTTTCACGGCACCCTGCCCGCCCACCTTCCCGCGGGTGCTGACACAGACAGCTGCCGTCTTTTTTGCCCTTCTCTGTCGGCCATTAATTCTCCACAAAGGCCCCCAGTGACAGCCACCCCATAGTGACCATACTTGGACAGAAGGTGCATGACAGACATTGGGAGAATGGCACACACCATTTGGACTGCTAGTCCGCTAGACCCCCAGGCCGGGGGTCAATAAAGGCGCCCTATCTCACACTATTTACTTCATTAAAAACGCTCGATCACAGTAGCCATGTCTGATGGAAAAATTTGTACTAATTGTGCCCTTTTTCTGCAGGCATTCTGTCAAACAGCCTGTATCACTTTACAAGGTAATCCATTATGTTAATTGCTTAACACCTTTAAGTGCAAGTGGAACGAAGGCATTTGCCTGTTAAAACGCTACACTAGACACACATGTAACCCATTAAACCGGCCGGGTCACTCAGCTTTATGCAGCTCCAGCGCCTCTTACAGGCCAGTCAGGCACCTGCAGGGCTGTAATTTAAGGGTATTAAGGGAGAAAGATGCTACCATCTGTGCTTGAGATGTAGGGCTGGTGGAGCGGGCAGTGAGTGAATCAGGGTGAAAGGTGTTTATTAGATATGATATGACAGCGCTTACGCTTTCTGCCTGGTGTACAGCCACTCAGAATCACAATGACAATAAACCTTTACAAGGACAAATAACATTTAACATTAACAATCCTGGAATCGTTTGAATAATTATTTGGCAATTTTACTTAATTTTACCCAATTTGGAATTTCAGGTGAATATACGAGCATGTATATGCATAAAAAAAACCTGTGCTGTGAGTAAACAAGGAAGGTACCGGAACTGGATGGGCCCGGTTAGTTGCTCGGGTAGTTGCCCGGTTAGTTGCCCGGTTAGCTGCTCGGGTAGATATGAATGTCATACGACCAAAATCCATTATTATGGCCACCCGGTTTTGTGACTTTGGCAAATAAGAAAATTCTGATTGATGGCTTAATGGTTTATTAATCATGTATGCAGGTAAACATGTCTATGATGATTATTAGCAGCTACCCACTTAGATTTTGCAACCATTCAGTCCTGCAGGGAATCTGAGTCTGACACCAAGAAAACATAAATTTCCTGTGGACTCTTGGGGCTTTTTAATTGTCCTCTGCTATGTAAATGAGCCATTTTAATGAAGGGTTTCTTTCATCAGAAGATGTGCGAACCAGCTATTCCATCTATGCCTACCTAGGCCTCTGTTTATGATGAGAGCGTGCCAAGTATTCAGACTAAATGAAAATATACACTGGAGGAACCATGCGAGGCATCTCCCATAACAAGCTGCAGAAGCTCTCGAAAGCATTGCTGCTATGTTCCGGGGAATCTTGAGAATCTTAAACTTAAACCACCCAGCCTTCAGCAGGGCAGGGGGGCTGCTGGGGGTGTGGGGGGGCACTGGGGACATTAGGATAGGTTTTTAATCATTTTTATTTCTCCTGCACCCAGATGACAGGTCGTGCGTGGTGGAGCTGGTAAACCATCCTCCCACACGGCTCCTCAGGCACGGCCTTGACTACATCCCTCTAGAATCTGGCGGCTTTGCCCCCCTGTGTGGTCTTCCATGGGGCGGGAACACAATCCGAGCCGGTTTCTTGTTCCAGATAATGCGCCCCATAACAGGCACGACATTTCGAACGAATCGGCGTCTCGTTATTGGAAAGCGCGCTGGAAGGGAAAGTGAGAGAAGCAGCCTAAAGGAAAGGAGGACCCGCGAGACATGTGGGAAACGTGTCACGGTGCATCCGCGGCGGGGGGGCGCCCGGCCGCGGCGGCCAGCGTTAAATAGTTCTGCACAAGTGCTCGTCGCTTCATTTTTCAAATCATACGAATTCCAGATTCGTGTTTCTCTGTAAAAGCGAAAGCTTAAGTAGCAGATGGTGAAATTATGAATGGTACTGTCATAGAAGACTTATTTATAATTATAATTTATAATTTATAATAGTTATTTATATAAATAATGACAGCTCAGCCGCATGGTGCCATTCACACTTTGGAATTATGTTAAACATTCTTATGACAAATAATTTTACGCCGTCCTGCAACCGCTTAACCAGTACAGGGTCACAGAGTGATTTTACTCAATAATATTACCGAAATAGGCTAAATATGTATAAACTGTTTATACTGATTTAACACAATCTGTTAGTGAGTAAACACAGAAAAAGCTGTGATACGCTTGGGAGAAAAAACTTTAATTACAGAATTTCACGCCACACTGGAGTTAAAATGAAATATTCCAGTCTTGCATTTGAAAACTTTACAGTCAAACTCGATATGCCAAAAAAAGGCCACGGTTAGTAGTATACATCATTCACCGCATTCAGCGCCAGCTACTGAGGCACAGTTTCAGTCTGCCTCAGACAGGGGGCGCTGGCGGTGAGGCTCGCCCAGGGCTCCGTATCGGCTAGGACCCGGCCCCCCACGCTCAGTACAAGCAACACCATGACATGGCAACAAGACTCAATAATCCAGTTCCTTCAGAACCCAGATATTGCTATTGCTGACAGAAGTAGGACAAAAAAAAAAAAAAAACACACAACCCCACATCAGTAATCAGTGCAAGAGCTGCTCACTGAAATTTTAGCCATGGGACACTCCTAAGGCTGAAAAAACGATTCTTATCCGCATTTCCACATTAGTGTGCTCAACGCTCTGTCCCATTCAGGGAGAGGGAAACAAAAAAGAGAATATCGAACAGCTGCTAGCTGCACAACGGAATCCCTTCAAGGGTCATTTGGGACCAACAGCATCAGTACAGAGTGAAGGGAGCTTTGGGTGGAGGTTCTGTCTGTCATTTTTATCAGGAGCCCTTTGATTTACACTCCGAATCATGGTTCCTTTTTTTTCCAGTTTGGCTTTGCAGCGTCACTAGGTGGGGGAAACAAATTATGACCTGAAGGTTGCTTTGGTTTGGGGACACTCCATCCGCAGGCTCCCGGGACTCGTAACCATGCACGCCATCTCCACTTTCACAAGGTCATCTGTTTGGACTCCGGCGCTCCGAAACCTGGACGAAGCCGGGCAAAATGCACTCTGCGTTTGTGTCATCATTCAGAGAAGCGGCCGCCAGATGAAAAATTACCAGGCAGTTAGCATTTCTGTGACTGGATTGCGTTTCAGCACCTAGAAAAGCCCTTTTATGTCAGTGTGGCGAGTCCTGTGACGGCCCGGGCGTCTCGCGGCGCTCCGCGCTGAGGTCATGCTCTTTCTCAGCGCCGGCCGCCCGCCAGTTTCTCGACACCTGCCCGGACAGTGACAGCTCTATGGGCAGGGACCGCCATGAATCACGGTCATGTGGCGAGGACCCCGGTCGGCCTGGGCCGGCGGCGAGTCAGAAATGGCAGTGTAACTCTAGCAGGGCAGCTGAAAAAGAAAAAAGGCAAAGAGAACCGGGGGAAGATGTCTTGAGGTTAACGAAAGGCAATAAGTGTATTTGAGGCTGGAACTGGGGCGTGGGCTTTGCCCCTGGAAATTGAATACTCTCGACACTAACAGCTCTTTAGTAAGGTGAGGTACATACTAGCGAGAAAAAAAGAATAAAATCACCTGCGAAGAACGCACCGATGTCGTTGTACCTGTGAATCCTATGCTTGCTCGCCTTCATCGATCCAGCAACCAATTGCAGTTATTTTATTTATTTTCTCTGATGGTTTCCTAATTACATACAGAATTTTGGAGATAATTAAGCTTTTCCATTTAGCCTGTTGACCACACTGTCCTTGGTAGAAAAGAGGATGGGCAGGACAAAGGAGCCACATCAATGCATCCCAGTTGCCTAGGTGAAGGTGAGGATGGAAGCGGGGGGGAGATGTCAGTTGCTTAGGACAGCCCAGGTATTCATCCGTTAGGAGTCAGCTAGGCCATTCATTTGGTGACAGGATAACATGTAATTATGCAGACCTAAACACACCATTTGGAAAACATTTCTCACATTTTCGCTTTGCTCCTTTTCAGATGAGCGCCGCGTTCCCTAATCAACGTCTCTGCATCGCTACCCCAGTGTCTCCTTAATTAAACATCTTCTCTCCTAATTAAGGAACCCTGTAAGGCCTTTCAGCATCCCTCGTTCATTTTTTTAAATTTATGGTGAAGAAAAGTACTGCATCTCCCCCCCCGCCCCCCACTGGCATATTTTGCGATCACCTAAGAGTTTAATTGAATGCTCATATAATGCATTGACCTTTGGGTGACATAAGACCATCGCTCATCATTGTCTGCTTGGGGATGAAAAGAACTTCACCGGTTCTAGGGAACGCGGAACGCGTCGGCTCATTAGGAGGAGAATATGAATATCGCCACTGATCTGGATTCATCTGGAAAACAAACTCCTCAAGTCTCATGATATAAATTCTTTCCTGCGGCCGTTTGAGTCCGGAATGTGCACCGTACGCACGGTTCGACATTTGCACGGGGAAATTCGTGCTTCACGCAGCTACGGGTACGTCGCGTCAGTTGTGAGATGCAAATGCGGCAAAAAAGGCATGTGAGAGGGGGAGAGTGCAGGAAAGGATTTAAAAATCATACGAAAGATCAATGCATGTCGCTCATTCCACAAGGTAATATTAACCAAAGAAGATGCTAAAAAGGATTAATAAAAGGAACTGAGGAAGGGAACAGGAAGACAGGAACGAGGAACTCATTAGACGTTCAGGAAGGGAACAGGAAGTGGACAGGAAGTATGACACTGTCATATACTTCACTGTAACTGTGAGTCTCGTTTCAAAATGCATCATTACAATGTTTAAGAAGAAAGTGTTTTTTCTTCCTTATTCCACGGAACAATGCGGGGGGGGAGTAACAGCAGTCTGAAAGCACCAGGGGCTACAAAGGGTTAGCTGAAGCACCTCCATATTTTTTCGAAGCAGTCTCCAAGCAACTTACAATAGAAGGTCAGGCCATGCAAGGTAAGGTAAAGGGATGAGACTAAGAAACCCACAGCCTTTTGAAATAATATAAAAGAACAAGTCGGGCATGTAGGATGTAAAGAAGGCAGGGGAGCAGCTCCTCAGCTGAAGGGTATGAATGGAACAGGTATAATGCTTTATACAACAAACTGTAATATTTCACGTACATGCCATTAACAGTAGATTCTTTAAGCCCCGTTATCCCACAGATGCTGGATTGGATTGAGATCAGGGGATCTGGAGTCAACACCTGTTCCTCAGATTATTCCAGAACAATCTTTGTATTGTGGCAGGGCGCATATTGCCTTTGTCATGCAGGAGCGTACTTGGTCTGCAGCAACATTCAGGTAGGTGATAACATCCACATGAATGCCAGGACCCAAGGTTTCCCAGCAGGACTTTGCCCAGAGTGTGACACTGCCCCTACAGGCTTGCCTTCTTCCCATAATGCATCTTGGTGCCACCTCTTGACGCACACGTACCTGGTCGTCCACATGAAGTGACCAAACATGTGCCTCATCAGACCAGGTCACCTTCTTCCATTGCCCAGTGGTCCAGTTCTGATGCTCACATACCCATTGTAGGTGCTTTCGGTGGTGGGCAGGGATCAGCATGGGCCCAGACAGGCTAGCCTTTACTCCCCACACGCATCAGTGAGCTTTGGCTGCCCATGACCCCATCGCCAGTTCGCCGGTTGGCCATCCGACCACTTTAGGTAGGTACTGACCACTGCATACTGAGTATACCCCACAATACCTGCCGTTTGGTTCTGTTCTGATCCAGTCGTCTACCCATCACAATCTGGCCCTCAACAGAGCTACTCTGATCCTTACGCTTGCCCACATTCCTGCTTCCAGCTTATCAACTTCAGTAACTGCTTACATGCCTAGTATATAATGGCACCCTTGACAGGTGCCATTGTAATTGGATAATCAATGTTATTCACTTCAGCTCTCAGTGGTTTTAATATTTCGGCTGATTGGTGTGTGTGCCTATATATAGAGGTATAAGGGATAGAGGATCACAGACACAGCACTGCAATGACTGACATTTACACCACACACTGTCTCAGAAAAACTAAGCGCACCATCAAGGACCCCAGCCACCCTGCATTGCCACTTTTTACTTTCCTGTCATCTGGCAGGAGACTCAGGACAATTCACACACACACAGCACGATTCAGAATCAGTTTTTACCCCTATCAGACTATTCAACACACAGTAACTGTGTTTTCTCTCCCTCTTCCTTATACTAAGTGGAATACTGCAGGACACATCACTTTACACTGCACTGACACTTTACGTTTATGCAACTTGCAGCTAAAACTCTGTTTATTTAAGCCTATTGTTGCTGCACTGCTATGTCTTTTATGTCTTTATGTTCTGCCTGCGAATACGGCACTCAAGTAAGCATTTCATTGTGCTCTGTACACTGTATTTTGTACATATGATAATAATAACAAACTTCAAACTTAAAACAAGCATTTTGGGAGGAATAGCTGGATAATAGCCTATACAGTGACTAAATTGTATTGGGAACCATATTTAAAAAAATTAAATTTCAAATTAATTAGCATTGTGTTAAAATATGCGCAGGAAAAATTATTTTAATAAGATCAATTTTGGTGCTTATTAGTATCATAAATCGTAATGCATGTAGATGTAAAGCACTCCGATCTAGGCGTCTCAGTCTTGAAAATGCAGCCAACCACTGATATTTTCAAACAAAATAGAGCAGTATGCAGGTTCGGGCAATTAATTTCTCATAATTTAGAGTCAATGCGGCGCTCTGTATAGCGCAGTGTAAATTATGCATTAAGCAGATTTGTGCGTCGCATTATAACCAATTGTATAAAGCAGCCTCTTTTTCTTAAGATACGGGTGATGGTTAAAACTGCCGGAGAAATCATTGTCTTGGCCCTATTAAAGAAAGGATGGCTGGGGCTTTCAATCTCGCCTTTGAGACGCTGCGGGCAGAGGGTACGCACCTGGCAGGCTTCGCAGGCAGCGCGTCCCGCTAAAGCCGCGAAAGCTCCGGCTCCCATTCAAAGGCGGCGCGTCGCGATTGATCGGCTGCGTGACAAAAGAAGCAAAAGATTGCTAACAGATGCGGCGGAGAATCTTTGAATTATATTAACATCGGCCATTAGACTTGTATCGTTTTTATTAGATCACTTAAAAAAGGAGGACTACGGGAGATCAAGAAAATAATTTCGCCTACTACGGAGTCCTTGGAAGAAACACGGGGAAAAGTCGCAAACCATGCACACGCGTAGCCTAGGCACACATCCAGGGGCGCTAGCTTTATATATATTATTATTTAAAAAGAATACAAATATTCAAAAAGGGCGAAGCGCTTTGCAAAGAAAGATATTTTATATTCAGTATCAGTCTTGTGCCACTGGGGTACCAAAATCAGCGCAGTTAAAGCTGCCGCGATCTAAGAAATAAAGCATTATGCTTCAGAACATCTGCTCTATTTGATGCATTATTAGTAGTAGTTATTTATGCAGTTGTTCATTATATAAAAACGCTACGCACTATATTACTTATTGCATTACTACATGAAATTAATCAAAACAAGAATGCTGTTATGATTGCTCCAGAATGTTGCAATAGGCAGTGCCAGTTAACCCCGTTAGGCAGCATAGGCGGCCGCCTAGGGCGCCCTCTTCTGAGAAGTCTCTTAGTCTTTGACGTGAAGCCAGCGGTGAAGCTTGCCTAGAGCGCGACATGGGCTGTGGTATTTGAGAGTTCTTCTTCAATATCATGATGCACGGTAAATGGGGGGGGGGGGGGGGCTATGGCTAAAGACATCACTAAAGTGCACTTTAAATTGGTGAACATGCAGCTGCCCTGCAGAGCAAGAAAAAGGCAATGAAGTGTCCTAAACAGCACCCCTAGTGGGGAAAATGTGAGGCAGGGCCTTTTGCTGTGCCTTTGTAATGGTGTAGACAGTCCCTATGGGTACTCTTCTAAATGGGAAAGGGTGCCACCATGAAAAGCAGTCAATGCCACCCTGACATGAAGTCTCTTAAAGGGTGCCCTTTCCAGTAGAGAAAACTGGATGCAGTGCTGTAAAGGGTACTCCAGTGAGAAAATGTGATGACGCGCCCTAATAGGTGCCCCTCCAGTGGATAAAATGCGATGAAGTGCAGTATGCAGGATGCAGTGCTGCATTGGATGTCTGTCCATGCAGGTGAATGTGAGGAGCTGCCCTAATAGACGCCCCTCCAGTGGATAAAACAGGATGCAGTGCTGCACTGGGTGTCCATCCATGTGGGAAAATGCGAGGAGCTGCCCTAATAGACGCCCCTCCAGTGGATAAAACAGGATGCAGTGCTGCACTGG
>JAODKK010000038.1:4562355-4587552 GCA_026774405.1 Petrocephalus microphthalmus
GTGTATATGTTTGTATTATATATATTTTTTTATGTCACACACACACTCACACACATACATCCATCAGGGTCACAGAAGAGTCATATAGTATACAGGCATCCATCCATCTATGTCTCTACTAACTGCTTCTCCTGGTCAGGGAAATAAACAAGCCATAGAATACACAATAATTGGACCACAGGCCAGTAGAGCAATAGTAAAGTGCAAATAACAAGCCCTGTATTCTAGGTCTCCTTTAGCACTGAATTCCAAACTGTGGTGTTATAATAAAAAGAATATAAAGGGTCTGTGGGGCTGCATTCCATCATGCAGGAGTCGCTTATGAGCGTGAAGCAAAGCCAGAGAATACAACTGCCAGCTAATATCCGTGACGAGCAGGAGAGACGGACAGTCCCAGGTGGACGGAGGCCGGGAGAGCGTGTGATCCTCTGGACGGCCCCCAACCCATTCAGACGGGCTGTTACTCACCACTGGTGGGGTACGCTGTCCCCTGGCAGGTGCCCCCTCCACTCAGGAAGCTGTACCCTCCAGGTTCCAGGAGCTGTAAGCTCTGGGCCTCCGCCACGGGCTCCGGCGCGCTGCCAAAGCTCGTCGCCGCGGGCCGCGAGTTGTAGGGGGTCTCGGCACAGCTCGCCGTGAAGTAGTCCTTCGCCAGCTGTTCCGGCTGCTGTTGGCAGAAGGAGGGGTACCGGCCCCCGTCCGGGCGCGACACGTAGGCGGCGGCGTGCGGCGGAGGCCGGAACAGGGCCTGGTAGTTAGGGGCACTGGAGAAGAAGCCCGGGTTGGAGGGAGGAACATTCTGGTAGGTGGCGTCGGGATAGGCCTGGCAGGGGATGTGCGGCTGGAGCGGGCTGCAGCCGCCCTGCGGACGGCTGGCCATGGGACCCTGGTTGATCACGCTGTCTCGGTTCACCATCGCGGGGGAGATGGGGGGCGTCATGAGCGGAACACTGTTCTGAGGGAAGTCCACCTGGGCTGAGGTGAGGAGAATTTTGGACAAATAGGCTTCAGACAAAGTTTTCCCCAATCCGTTCCTCGCAGACACCAGATGGTGCACATATTTGCTTCTTCCCAGTTCCTGGTAGGGAGCAAAAATGAGGATTGCCTGGCAGAGAGCTGGGAGGAAACAAAAACATGGACCGTCCGCCGGTCCCCCCCCCCCGGGACCGGGTTGGAAAGCACTGCTTTGAACACTACTGTCAGCCCTGAGGCGGTTTGCTGTGTAGATACTTATTAAAGAATGATGTTTAATGCCATTCATGTTAATGAATGGCAAGTCAAAACAACAAAGTTTCTTTTTTAACATTCATGTTCATAATAATCAAGTTAGGATCATGGGAACCTAGAGCCAATACCAGGAATCCAAAGACAAAATGCACCAATCACAGGCCATCGCGGGACACACTCATACAGAACGACCAATACCTGAGAGAGACAGGCTTTCTGACTCCACCTCCTGGTAGGCAGCCATGTTTGGGCCCAGCCCATGCTGACCGCCTGTGAGAGACAGGTAGGCCTGTTCAGAGAGCAGCTCATTCTTCACAGACGCATCGCTGGACATGGCAGGGACCTTGCTGCGGTTGGCAAGGAAGCAGGAGCTAGGAGAAGCAGTGAAGGCCGCCTTGCTAGCATCTGAAACGAGGCAAACACATTCCATTTCATTGATTAATTAAGAGCAGTAATGTCTTTGCATAAACTGGTGTTACTACCTTACATCAGAATAAAAGCTATCTAGTCCTGATCAGCAGAAATCACAACAAATTATTTATGTACCTGCATTTCTCATATATTTATCCAAGAGGTTCTGGAGATCTTGTTCTTTGTCGTTGTTGAACTGTGTTTCGATAGCTAGTAGAATATACTCATCCAGAAGCATTCGAATCAGATGGAATGAACCTGTGAATAATGAAACCATTAGTACTTAACTTGGAGACAATGCATTTTACCATGTCTCAAACCCTTACACTGCCATAAAGGTGATAGTGAGCGCAGACTGACTTATCAGTCACACCATCCACAAAAGATCCTCGATCACCCGTTTCATCTACGCCCGTAGTTTGACCTAGAAAGTTTGCTCCTCTGACAGTCTGGCAAGGGTCCCATCAAAAATGTAGACAGGTGAATGTGATAGTCATTTCTTTTTCCAATCAGGACAGACACAGCCAGCTGATAAGAGGTCGCTTCCCAGGGCACGGTCATTCTGTTTTACTGCTCACTGTTGCTTCATGATCAGGCACAGACAGAGTACTTTGTTTGTGTTGGAAACAGCCTCAGACAAAGTGCAGCAGGATTCTTTACTCGGGGAATCCAAGTCCAATCAGGAATTCAAGGCAAGAAATTCATTCATATATAAAAAAATGTTCCATAAAAGAATTTATAGAACAGTAAATGAACTAAATTAGGTAATTACCCCAAAAGAATGGAACAAGTTATGTTTGTTTAATCGGGTTTATTTTTACTATCCTGATGGATTTCCTCAAAGGTATAAGATTTTGATATTGACTGTCAAGAGTACCAAATCCTTACCAAAACTGGTGGCGTTGTTCAAGGTGAGGTTGTGCATGACCCGTGCCCCAAAAAAACTCCATTTGAGAAGAAAATCCTGCGCTCTCTTCTTTAACGAGCGACCATTCTGCTTACTCGGCTGGAGGGAGAGAATAACGAACGTGGAGATGTTCACCTCTGGACGGACCAATCAGGGAGGAGTGTTCCATGAGACTTACCTTGATGACCTTCTGCTCCACCACGCTGTCCAGCCACTCAATAAAAGACTCTACAGTTGCATTTTTCTTAAGGAGGTCTTTCAGCTCTTGGAACACGGAGATAGAGTCGTCTGTGGAGCATGAAAAGACAACGTTTACGTTTTCAGTCTCATCAATCATGCTTAAGCAATCTGTATTATTTTATTATGCGCATATGCATGTATTTATTGCAGTCATCGGGTGACCAATCAAAAAAGAAAAGAATATGAAAAACATTCTGAGTGTTTCAGATAGAAAACATCCTCACATTCAGAGTAGAGGTCTGAGTCGTGGTCTCCACTGCTGGATATAGTAAGCAAGGCCTGAGACCCAATGCCACTAAGGTCCACCTTGTCAATGTCGCTCACCATTGACTTCACCACACTTTGGTCAAAGAGGGCAGGTCTGGCGATCTAAGAACAACAGATATTTGCTATATGTTTTCAGAAGGATGTCACACGCCACTCCCCAACATCCTTTCGAGAAGGTCTGCTCAGGTCGAGCTGGAAAAGACCTACCCCCTTCATTTTCATGTGTTAAATTACCTGGGCGAGGTGTAAAAACGAGGTCTGTCTCTTTAAGGAGGACACAAATCGGCGTGCGATTGGTAACTTTTTTTCAGAGAGGGTCTCTGGGAGATTCTCTAAGGAGGACACCATCCAGTGCTCCCAGTGCTTGGCGAAGTTCCGAATATCTGCCAAGAGACTAGACACCATTTTCTCTTTATATTCAAACCATTTGTGAGAGTGAACAACTACATCATTTCTGTTTTTATCTGTTACTATTTACATGGTCTTTGTTCAAAATATCTCACAAATTCTACAGAATGCAAGAATACCACCTATGAACTTCTTCTACATAGTTTATATGCTATATAAAGCAGATCCATAAATCAAATGTGTCACATATATATCAAAAACATGAAACTATGTGTTTCTTTTACCTTTCAGGCATTTCTTGCATTGTAGCAGGAATTAAAACATCAGTCAGAACCTGGAGAGAAGACCTTGTGATTAATTTGACTGGGAGAAATTCCATATGTCAGCTTGGTTGGTGAAAGACTGGAGGTCGCACCTTGTATAGTATGGAATCACACACGCAGAAAATGTCCACGATGACAGGGTTCTCCAGCAGGGGTAGAAGGTGCTCGGGCATCCCTTGCCAAAAATGTAGCAGAAAATTCTGAATCTGGAAGGCAGAAGGCCAGACATGATCACAAAGCACAAGTCAGCACTGCCAGGGAGTAAGAAAACATTTCATTCACTATTTTTTGATACCTCTTCAAAGTTGTCATTGATGGCGTTGTCTAAAATGCACTGGCAATGTGTTTTGTACATCATTATTAAGGTGTCCACCTGCTTGGGCATAAAACAACATTTTTTTCCAAATTTTGCAGCAAATGCGTAGAATTTACCATAAAAAAACAAGAAGTGAGGAAAGACTTCATTGTGCATACCTTTTCTTTGGAGACACAGCTTTGAAGGGCTAGATGTTGGGCACTTGGAAAGTCTGGCAACAATGTTCCTGTTTTCGAGCTGAGTGAATACTTGCGAGTAAAGCCCCCCTGTCGGGCGCAGTTCAAGTTTTCAAAGCAGATCTCATTTCATTAAAATGAAGGTAATTATTTAAAATGTTTCAATTACAATTACATTTCACAGAGAACAAATTAACTAAACATCATTGAAGAAGCTCTTTTAAAGATTATACACATTGCCATTGATAACATTTTATCCTGTGAGGAAGAGTTAAATACACCAACAAATCTCAATCAGGAGCTTTTAAACAATTTCACAGTTGAATTCACAGCTCTGCTGACCGGATATTTAGTTCATCGCCATCTCAGACTTTCAAACACATCTCTGTAATGGGCGCAAGGAGACATGTCTAATGTGTAATACGTCACTCTAAAAATCTTACCACAGAAGAGCTCTTGGACATAGAAATCTAATGAAACTGCCAATGCCTTTATAACCATCAATTAAACAGTTAAACGTTGACTGAACAAATTTAAGTGATTTTACCTCATTTTTCAGCTTGCTACCGGAAAACCTAAGGTCAAACACACATGGCAAGAAAATTAATCACGTGGAGGTAGATAAACAATTATGACGTTCGTCAAAATTGATAATGGTGCACGTACGTGTTTTAAGCATTACGTAAACCACAGACAATGTCACGTGACTCAAATGAATGACAAGAAACGTGATTCTGAAACACATCACTGCCTCGCGGTTAACGGAATCCGAATCACCGCATGGTTGGCCAAACGGACCCCTGCAAATTTCATTTAACGGCTCTGAGACCATTTGCTATTTGCTTGGTTATTTTGGCATCCCAAGTTTCCTTCCCAAGGTAAACAGAATCCCTGCTATCGGCTGGTCGACTAATAAAGGTAGACACTGATACTGGCAGTCATAAAATGGGGGGGAGACAGGCCAGCGGGGTTACCTTGTCAGTCCTTTCCCGGAGTACACAGAGTGGTAATACGCACTGCTTTCTTTGATGCCAATGCCATAGTAATGATACCTGTGGACAGTGTTTAAAAAAAAACACAACATTCTACATAAAGCCCAAAAGGCCTAAGATCGCAAATTGTCTAAAAAGAAAAACTGAGTTTAGAACCATAACAAATATAAGTGAGATTTCATGATTACATTTTTCTAGATCAAGACAAACCATTAGTTCCTTTATCAGATTGGCTAGCTGTTTCAAAAATAGCAAAGTTTTAAATGGCTGTGAGGAAACCATGTTATGAGAGGTGCTATCTAAAAATAAACTGAACTGAATTATCATGCTCTTATGTTGATTTCTCATCTTACTTTGAATGGCCTCTAGTGCCAAGTCTCCTGGTTGTTAAAAGAGGAAATTTCTGCCGTATTGTCTGTGAATAAATAAAAAACAAAGACACAAATTTGTGCCATGAAAAAAAATACATTTTTGAGATACTCACCCATAGCAAATAAGAGAAATAAGATTTTTTTCTGGTAAAATCACCTACCACAGCATAACTCTTTGGAAAACAGAGATGCAATGATATGTCTTATACATCTGTCACTCAGCTGGACACCTTTGCTGTCCATTATTATTACAAAGCTGCTCCTTTTTCAAAGAGCCGCACTGAGAATGCTTAAAGCCTTCATCACTTTTACCTTGCCAAACGTTGCAGCGCAGGCAGGATCCAATTTTTCTTTCCTGCAGAAATCTAAGTAGTGGGCGTATAGGATGCATCGTGGTAAGCACACACCATCACAAACGATGTAGTTCTCTTCGAGCCTGGGGAGGACAGGACCGATTAAAACAACAGCTAACCTTATTCTCGGCTATCCTGTCCATTGGAAACACATACAGCAAGAAGGGCGCACAGGCTTAAGTATATGTTACATTAAATAAAAAGCTGCATACTTTGCTGCTTGCCTACCTGATGCACCTCCCCAATAACTGTACTAGTCACCCCCAAAAAAGTTTGCAAACCCCATGATTCTGGACAACATCGGTCACATAGCTACCACTGCAGAGTGAGGTGAGTCTGCTTCTTTTTGTCTCTGATTATCTGAGTGATGCTTTTTTTCTGAATGGACTGCTTCAAAGCCAAATCCTTTGTGTATTCCTGTGGATCCACGTCCTCTTCCGTAGACGGGGCATCATTGCAGTCCTCAGTTTCTGTTAGATAATCAAGACACACGATTAAACTGATTGGAAACCCATCACTTCTGTGAAAGAAACATTCAATCATGTTACCTTGGGCGATGGAATTCTACGTATTAAAGCTTGCATTTTTATCCATAGCTATAACTGAAGGTTTTCCGCTGAAACTGTAGTAATTACCACATAAAACCATTCTGTCCCACAAAAATAAACCCTGTATTTTGATAGGGACTTACAACAGCTAAAGTGAAATTGATTGTGAATAAAGCGATCTAAATCAAACGAAAATGAAAGATGATTCTTGGTGGAGAGGGTAGTCTGACATTATGTCAATTAAACCGGTCATAGGGGAAAGCCACACTTAACAATCGCAAGGCAAAGCTCCATCCGCCAAACAACTTCCAGCCGCCTCACTGTCAGCATCGTGAAGCGGCCTACGTCAGGCGGCTCAGTGCGCCAAGCTGCGGTGCATCCTGTACAGGATGGGGCTCCACCGCAGGGCACATACACACCCGCACTCCCACATACTATAACACGCAACCTAGAGACGCCAACTCCGCTAAAACTGTCACTGGACTGCGGGAGTACCCCTGGGTATCCGGGAGAAACCCCCGCAGCGCAAAGCAAGGTATAAATTCAGTTCAGAAACCTTGACATCGGTTACCCGATTTAATTCCCGAATCCTCCTCCTCGTCAAGTGAAGGAAAGCAGTTATTCCCAAAATCGCTAGCGAGCTTCTCGCCACCCAGCGAAGCCAGGGCAAGGTCCTGCTCCAGAAAGGGCTTCTTCTGAGACTGCTGCAGGCAATGCAAAGAGTCGTCTCCGATTTGACTCCCCGCGATCCTTTTCATTGGCATGTTAAAAATAAAATATTGCCACTAAAAAGACAGGCACAAAAAAGCGACGCTGAAAGCATTTAGGGAACACCAGCGAAATATGCCCAACTACAACTTTGCCAAATGAATTAAATTCCCACGAGAGAAAAATATCGCATCATTTGTTTTTAACTGGTCAAAAATTGAAATATTTCATATTATTGTCTCCAGCTATTTTAAAAACGAAAAGGAGACCCCAACCCCCCAGTTTCATTGCAATCTATGTCAGTAAAAAATACAGAATAACGGTTTTAAATATATTTCGCTGGCCCTTTCTCCACTTTTCCATTGTAAAAAAGGATAGCCTGCCGGCAGCTCTAATTAAAGCTGTGCCCGAGCCGAAGTGCGCTGAGTGGCGAAGATTCATTTATCATATTTACAGAAGACGGGGAGTAGTTGCGGTGCATTAATCATTAACCTAAACAGGCAATAGTCACCTTTCAGCCAGGCGAGCTCGCTTTGTGGCCTCGGCCATCTGATCTAGGCTACATTATCTTAAATTAAAAACAAAAAACACCAAACGTGCATCAAACGGAATATCTAACGATGAATTACAAATAAAGCATATAACAAAACAATAAAGGAAAATTATCATTACCATTATTATCATTAGCGCCGCGTATCATTCTACAAGAATAACTTTTTTGATCCTATTTTACAAGCATCTGCAGACGGCTGGCCGCATAATCCTAATCAAAGTTCAAAAGTGACAAAGGTGACGAAAGACAATTGATCATTATACATTTTAATCGATGAATCCGCAGATAAACGGAAATGAAAATGGGTGGATGGATCTTCGATTAAATTAACCATTAGCTGCTGCTGACACAGAGACCCAAGTAAGTACCGTGCAGAAAATGAATTGGATACAGGAATCGAAACGAACCTAGACTGTATCAGTATACGCGAAGCATGGACTTTCCCCATTTCCATTCATTATGTGACACAATGTACTTTTATTCTTATAATCTGTCACTGTGTGTAATGGACATGCAAGTTGTGCTATAATGTCCTATGGGGCTGCTAGCAAAATCGGAATGTCTCAGGTGGGCTGCTTGTGTGGGGGTGACCTGAAGCCCCCAGTATGCTGCACACGTGGCTGTTAACAATCGGGGTGGAACCAAGAGGGGGTCCGCTCAGCTGCCAAACACTTCGCTCGGGTTTTGCATAAATTGCAGCTGCGTAAAGAACTATTTATACAAAAGCGTGGCGTGGCAAATTCTGAAATGCTGACATGGACTCTCATATACATTGCTGTCGGTCCAGCGCATTGCTCCCGACGGGGGTTTAAATGCGCGTTACCTGCCGTCCAGCAGGGGGCAGTAATGGAAACGCAAAGATCTCGGTGACGTTAGGAGCCAGGGCGCCCGTATCTAACGTCCCAAGGCGCGGGAGGCGGGAGCGTTTTGCTGCTAGAGGCCCGGCCTTTGCGCGCCGCGACTCGCTCCCACGTATGATACTGATATATATATATTACATATTGCCATTAAAATATAATATTACTCTCCCAAAAATAATAATAGCGCGTTATATACATGGGGATAGCATTGGTTGTGTGTTATGGTAGACATTTTGCCAGTCGCGCAACGTGAGAAAATACATAGACGTTCTAAATATCTATATCATAATTATTGGCAACGTCGGCACTGAGTACTTGCATGCGATGGAAACCGCTGTGCAGTGCCTAATATAAGCAGTGGCTGCCTCGTTCGGTCGTTTATTGTGAGAAAGACGAAAGGAAGGGCCTAGCAACCCCGAAGGTAATGGGCAGCGTGCAGGCCGAAAGTGATTGCTAACGAGAAGTATACAGGGAAACACTGTGGTTATAATGGTAAAATGTCATCTAGGCAGCAAAAGAATTAAGAGCGATCTGAGGTATTTAGGAGTTCTGCTAGACGCCGTATATTACGTACTACACTGCTGGAACTGCGTTTCTGCGTTTTCTTTAAGTCTAGTCGAATAGTGTTTTTTTTCCTCGTAAGATTATTATTAGCTTGTTTACAATGGTAGTGATAAAACGGTCAACAGGGCATTTCTTTTGCAAACTTTTAAGTTTGATTAGTTCATTGATATTAATTTGTTTCGTGTATCGCCAGTACAGCATTAGTAAAAAAACGTTTTGACTATTGAACACTAGCGACACCCAGTGGCAGCAGTCTGTAATTTATAAAACAACAAAATGTACTGCATGTAGAGTTATTGGTGATTCTGCGTTTACATATTGTGTTATAACAATAAAAAACCTCAGCAGTTGTTTGTTGTGTTGACATTCTGGAGTCATGTGATCTAACGCAGCGCAACGCTATTTGTATAGTTTAATGTAAACTTTTATAACACATGCCTCTCCTGTCTTTCAGAAAAACAGCTGTAATGCTTTCAAAATTTGGTCCTGGTTCCCAAAGGTAGGTTGGAATAGAATTGCACAAGTGTCTGTTCATTATTTTAAAGTTACTATTAAAAACATATTTATATATAAATGAGTGATTGCATATCAAATGACCCAGTTTGAGAGAAATTTCCCAGGTCACCTTCTTAGATTCCACATAAAAAAGGTTTACCATTGTGCAAAATGCGTTTTCGTGAATGAAAATGTTTCGAGCTTTGCAAAAAGGGGCGAATCAGATCTGCAAGTTGTGTCTAATGAGATGCACATGGTTTAAGGTTTTGCCATATGACAGATTGATTTGATAAATGAGTTTTAGTATTTAACAGTTTTAGTCTGAGAATGGGGTTTAGTGTTTTAGCAGTTCAGAAAAGAACTGTAAATTAAAGCTATAAATGTATTTTCAGGTTAGTTGCCTAATATATTTATTTCAGATTTTGATTATGTGTCAGATTTACACCATTCGTGTATCACATACATGATATACTTGTACCTCCCATCATAATTGCTTTTCTTGTCATGGTCATCCATTTATTTATTTACCTGTGTTTGTTTTTCTATACTGTTAATTGTCATGCAGTCATGCACATTGTAATATATGTAGTGCCAAAATTTCCGTCTTGGGTCAGCAAAGTCTGTCTCAATAATTGCAGTAATGTAACTGGCCAAAACATCTGTTTAAAATGTCTTTTTTGAAAACAATGGTATTTATAGTTATTATACATAAAACTTTAAATATAATGTGCATGCATTTTGAAGTACACAGTATTTTAAAATGTCAGCACCATTATCTTCTGTTCTCATTAGCACCCTGAATTAACTGTTATTTATTATTGCCATTAATTATATTTTTCTTTGGATTATTTGTAAAGGCTTAAGTTACATATAGGCAAGACACAACATTTACAAAATGTTTATAAGAAAAAATACCCTGCTAAATGGCAGTTTCCCATAATGCCCTGGAAGTAATCTCTAAGTCATACTGTCCATTTGTACAGTTGAATGTTAGTAACAATGTAACATTTAATATCAACCTAAAAACTGTTTGTAAAAAATGCCACTCGCTGTCTACCACTGATATATTTCTGAATATAATGTTTGTGTATTTACCTACATACATTTAACTGACTTTGAAATTGGTCTGAAATGTTAAATGACATTATACAGAGAAAGCAGGTTGTGAAATGCCATTTCTGTTTTCAGGCCTCAGGGGGACTCAAATCCCCCTACATTGCATGCACTGGGCACAGTGGACCTTCTGCTGACACATGTGGATTGCAGTCCTGTGGAGCCGCTGGTGCAATTCCAGGGTCAATATCTTACCATATGTGAATTGGACTATGACATACTGCAGAAAGACATACAAAGTATAAAGAAAACAAAAGCCTGTTTGGATATTGGGGAATTATGTTTGGTGGAAGATGTCGTCTCTTCACGCTGGTACAGAGGGCAAGTTCGGTGCAAACGGCATGACCTGTTTGAAGTGTTTCTCTTGGACTATGGAAACGTTCTTACCGTCAGTTCTGGCTGTTTAGCTCCTGCTTCTGAAGAATTGTTTATGCTTCCCCCCAAGATTGTTTGTGGGTTTTTTGCCAATATACTGCCACTGGGCAAACACTGGGATGTTCTTGCACCAAAGTATTTCTGCTCTCTGATAGGAACCAAAATCAAGGGGCACGTCCAAGCTCTTCTCCCCCAGAAAGTGATGATTTTGGAAGCAGTTGATGTCAACAGGGACCTCCTTAGACTAAACTTGGGGAGGCATGTGGATGTTGAAACATTCTTTGTCCTGGTAGGAATGTTAACAGAAGTACCAGTCAGTCAGAGATGTGGATGTGCTGGGGAGCCAAATAGTCGGATGCTCTTGCACAAGTCGTCAAGCATACAAGGGCCACAGCTGACTGTGGGTAAAAAGGAAAAGATCAGAATAACTGCTGTGATAAATACAAATACATTTTATTGCCAGTTGGAAAGCATGGTAAATGACCTGAAGGAGATGTCAGAGAAGCTGTCGTCCTTTTGTGATCCTAAGAGCAAAGACCTTTGTGATAACCCAGTTGGAAATCTGGGGTTACTTTGCGCAGTCAAGGGGAAAGACGACAGGTGGCATAGGGGCATTGTGCAGTTTCTCCCTGTAAATTCTCAGGTACGAGTCTTGTTTGTTGACTATGGATTCTGTGAATCTGTTAGAGTTGAAAGCATTTGTCAGCTTCCCCCCAGGTTCCTTTCGGTACCAATCATGGCTTTTCATTGTACTTTGTCGTGCTTAAGACACATAGATGAGAATGTTCTAAAGGAGCAACTGGGACATTTAAAAAGTGGGCTTCTTGGCGGAGTTCTCGATATTCAAGTCGACAGTTTTGATATCGAGGAAAATTTGTATTCTGTTACACTCAACAGCGCTGATGCTGATGCTGAAAGTGTCGAATTGCAGAAAAATGCCAGCAGCCTGTCTAGACTGGTGAGAACTTCTGATTTTTGCAAAATGGGAATACAATCCTCTGCTGTGAAACACACAAATGACAACAAAGGAATGGAATACTCAGAGGAAGCAGACTGTCTGAGGGACATAAAGGATAACTCCATCTTCAGCGGTTTTGTGGAATATGTACTAAATCCATCTGATTTTTGGTTAAGGACAGAAGAGCGGAATAGCAGGTTTGAAGATATGTCACACAAGATGGCAAAATATTTCAATGACTTACAGTTATATGAAGGAATTCTTCAGAATCCAGTTCCCGGTACACTTTGCTGTGCGATGTATGAGAAGGATATGCAGTACTACAGGGCTGTAGTCAGAGAGATTATTGAAAATGGAGCTGAAGTGTTTTTCATAGACTTCGGAAACACAGAGAGAGTGCCATATATGTGCATTAAAAACCTTCCTCCTGAATTTGCTCGTGAACCTAAGTTTGCCGTAAATTGTTCGCTCGCTCATTTAGTGTCAGTGGAAGATGTGTGGACGACCCAGGCAACAAACTATTTCAAGCAAGCTGTATGTAACAGAGCACTCCTCGTGCATGTTGTACGAAAGAAAAGTGACAGATTAGATGTCGAGTTGTATGAAAAGGAAGCTAATGAAAGCATTAACATGCTAATAGCACGGGCAAAAATGGCAGTATTCTGGAAATCCAAGGCTATCAAATTTGGTCCAGTGCAGAGTGGAAAATTTGTGAAGTGCCAGTGGCCAAGCAAAACCAGTCTCGTTATAGCGAGAGGCGGAAAAGAGGGAAACTGCTCAAGCAAAGTTATAGATCTACTATACCAACATAATGTAACCAGAGTAGAAAAAATTCCATTAGCCACAAAGGAGTCGATACAAAATATAATGGTAAGACGAATACCAGAAGAAGAGCCCTCTTCCAAGAAGATTTTCTTCAAAGAACAAACATTGAAGGTTGGAGCTGAATTGACTGTCCGGTGCAGCATCTTTAATTCTTCTTCAGACTTCTGGTGTCAGCCCCAGAGCAAACTGAAGCACTTGGACAAATTAATGGCGAAAATCCAAAGTCATTACCGGGAAAATGCCGATGCTTTTCAGCTTAACGAAGAATGTTGTGTCGCAAAGTGTCAAGAAGATGGAAGATGGTACCGTGGCCGTATCCTCAGAACTCAGCACAATGAATGTGATGTCCTGCTGGTAGATTTCGGCATGACCATAAGACAGAAAGCACACAGCCTAAGGGCGATAAAGCCGGAATTCCTCGAACTGGAAATGCAAGCATTTAGGTGCAGTTTTTATCCTTTACTTGAACCAGCAGGCGGACATCACAATGTTTGGAGCACAGACGCAAACAAAGTACTGAAGGCCTTTATTAAATCAAGTTCACTAAATTTAAAATGTACTATACATTCAATGGTGGTTGTAAATGGTCTTTTGTTCAGTGTTGTAGACCTCCACACCCCTCTGCAAAGCGCGACAAAACTGCTCATGGAGAAAGGCTTAGCAAAGCAGGTGCACTATCCAAAGCTCTTTCCTTCAGTCGATCTCTCTTCGTATGTGTTTTCTATGTTCGACATAAAAATCGGTAGCAGTGAGACTGTGTATGTGACTCATGTTTGCAGTCCATGGCAGTTATATTTCCAGCTGGAGAGAAATGGAAACATGCTTGAAGATCTGATGGAAAAAGTCACAAAACAAAACAACGAAGTGCCAAATCAAACATCCGGTTTAGATCAAGTAAGGCTTTGTTTGGCAAAATATATCATGGATGGCAAGTGGTACCGGGGCCTGGCCTTCCCTGTCCAGTCAAGCCAGCACTTCAATGTGTTGTTTGTTGACTACGGAAACATGCATATAGTTGAAAAAAGCAATGTCCGGCCCATTCCCAGACATGCTACAGACTTGGCCTTTATCCCCATGCAGGCCCTGAGGTGCAGTCTCTCTGGTGTTCCCAAAGGGGAAGTGCTTGCAGAGGTAAATACCTTCCTAGAAAAAGCTACTGTAAATAAATTGAAGGCCACATTTGTTGAAAAAGAAGATGACGGCACTCTCATCTGTGAATTGTTCGATGGGAATCTGCATCTTAACAAAAAAATCGGGGAACTCATGGCAACAGAGAAGCAAAAAGAAGAGGCTAACATTAAGAAGCCTATTATCCATTGTGAAAAACCGAATGTTGGTACTGAGCAGCCTAATGCTGGAGATAACATCAAAAAGAGTTTAATAGTCAATTTGGATAAAACTACAGTCAATTGTAATTCTAAACGTTTGTTAGATAAAGCAAAATCTCAGCAGAATCCACCGATAACTAAATACTCAACTTTGCACAAGGTAAAGAGAGATTCAGGTGCACCACTGAATAAAACTGACAGTTCAGCAATTAAAACTCACCCGTATAAAGCAGTAAGTAGACCATTGAAGCAGATAAGCTGCAATATTAAATTGCCAAAACTCTCACAGCTCCCAGAGACTAAAATAAAGCCAGGTTTCAGAGCAGTAGGGTATATTTCGCATGTGAGCACAGCCACAAGCTTCCATATTCAAATGGAAAGTGATGAGGAGGCAATTTTAAGATTGGCTGAGGAGCTTAACAGTTCATTGTTCAGAGAACACACAGAGCATATAACTGGAAATGTGAATATTGGTAGTCTTATTGCTGCAGAATACAAAAAGGATGGTGCCCTCTACAGGGCTGCTGTAAATGATGTGACTCAGAATCAGCTGTTGGTGGAGTTTATTGATTATGGGAACACAGCTTTCGTACAAAAGAAAAATGTGTTCAGACTCTCAAGCACTTTTCTAATACAGCCCCGGCTAAGCATACCTTGCTCAAGTAAACAGTCCCTTCCTTATGGGAAAGAGATCTCTTTCAGAGATGGAGTCACTGGAAAGCCACTTGTGGTTGAATTTGTGAAGCGATGTGCCAGAGGGTGGATGGTGAACTTTGAGATTCCCGAAAAGGGTATTTTACTAGCTCAAAAGTTATCACTGCAGAGATGTAAGGAGGAGGAGAAAGTTCCTTGTGATTTATCTGGAGAAGAGAAACAACCTGGATGCATAACTGCAGAAGATGTGGAAACACAGCATTCTTCCGGAGATGCACAAGCAGTTGAGATCCCAACAGTAACGCATGGTAATGTCACCAGAAAAAAACTAACTCTGATTGAATCAAAGAAGAACACACTTGTAAACTGTGCAGAAGTGCAGTCAAAAAGACAGCTGTTAATGTCAAGCAAACATGGAGCTCCTGCAGAAAGTCAGGTAATATGCTGGAAGAAAAAACAGTCAGCCAAATGTATATCACGAGGAGTTTCCAATGCTTCTGACATTAAGAATGCAACTATTCCACCACATCCAAAAATTATGAGTGAAATTCATCTCAGGAAGCAGAATAGTGAAGTCAAGAAAAGCTTGGGGGATGTTGGTCAGGTTCTTTCCAAGAAACTGTCAATGAAAGAAGAACACAAGGAAGCCCCAAAGCTCTCTTTGGCCCCTGTAAAGACAGATGTGGGCTATTTGGGCCTAGTGGCAGCAGTAGCCACGCCATATAGCTTCCATATCATTTTGAATGACTTGCTTCTCACCATGAGCATGGTTTCTGCTGCTCTAGATGATCTTCCAGATGATTTGGTGTCCTTGCCCGAAGCTTTTTTGATTCCAGGAGCATGTTGCTTGGTGAGATCTGAAACAAAGAAAAAATGGTGCAGATCTGAGATTGTACATGTGGACAATAAATCTGTGGTAGTTAGCCTTGTTGACTATGGTCATTGTGAGGTTGTGCCTTTTGTGCATCGTCATGACCTCAAATGGCTTCCTGAGCAATTAACAGTCATACCAAAGGTTACCCATCCTTGTGTACTCCGAGCAGTCAAGCCTTCTGAAAAGGATCATTGGTCAGATCAGGCAGTCATCTATTTCCAGGAGCGCATTAGCCAGGACAACCTTATGATCTATTTCAGGCAGTTAGTTTCTGAGACACAATGGGAAGTCGATATATTGTCACAGGGCCTTAATCTCGCCAAAGCGTTAGTCAACGCAGGATATGCCACTTACATCGATGGCTTGCTTTCACTCCGACTGCTAGAGGAACCAGTTACTGCAAGAGCATCGCTGGAAGAATTTAACACTATGAGTGCTAATAAAAGTCCTCCTGAATTAAATCCAGAAGATGCATTTTTTCCCAAGAACATACTAGAATTTCATCAACAGTTGCAAGATGAGGGGACTGTGAGGCTTCATGATGTGGAACTTACAACAGATGAGATGGAGAATCAGAAGTTTATAGAAGTAAGGCAGGACCAGGCGACAACTAATGAGGAACATAGCCATCCTGGAACTGAGAGGTTTGCAAGCACTGACGCATTACAAGAAGTCAGAAAATGTAAGTGCATTTCGTTTGTGTCAAGGGTCTTTCATGGAGGGGGCTCCAGTTTGAAAATTCTGTAATTTCTTATTATGACGTAAGAGACCGTTGTCTGGTTAAAAGCCATTTTAAGAGCTCCATCTACAACTGAAAGATAATATTTATGTATCAGTATTTGAGAGTTTATTCCCGCATAAAATGTCCTTTTTTGGAATTAATACAAATGATAATTAGAGTGGAGGATGTAAGTCCTTGGTGTAAATTAGAAGCCTTTACCATCCCATATTAAAACACCATAAAAATAAATGTTTTAGAATGAAAACGTTTCACAATACCTCACATTACTTGTCTCCTCACAGGTGTTCAGATGTGAGCATTCTCTGGTAAGTCAAACATGCTTAAAAATATAAATAAGGATATAACATCAACATATACAACATATAACATCAATAAACATGTCTCAAAATACACACAAAACAGGTTGCTTTCTGTGCAGACCACTATTTTCTGATTTCCACAATTTTCTAACAAGGGAAATTAAGTACATTTTAAATAGTCCTTTATACAAATCAATTGGCCACGGTGTGACTTTTTAAATGAGTAACTGCAAAATATACATACATTCTGATCTGAGTTTATTTCAAATTTTGTGTTCCAGCTTTGTCCTACTGCTTTGAAGAAACAAGAATGGACACTTTGACCACAGATATTTTGTTTCTTTGTAAATAGTTCTGATAAGTACATTGAGGTGACTGGTAGTGAATTTTTGTAGCTAAACTTGATGTTGACATTTGTTTTAAAAGTGTTTAGTAGTAGTTTTCACTAACTTTGCAAAGGTGAAGCATAAATATTTCCTTTTTTATTCAGAATGTTATAGATATAACAGTAATGACAAAAACTGCCTTTCAAATACGGATCACTGCACAAATATTTTGAACTCTCGGTTGATATTCTGTATTCCAGTACCTTTGTTAATACGTTCATGTATTATTCACTATAATAAATTCTTTAGATCTTTTGAAATTTAGGAGTATTGGTAATTCTTTGGGCTGCAGTTGATATTTTTTTAAATTGCCTTCGATTCCTCTTCTCTGTTGGAGCAAATTTTCGTAGTTGACTAGCCAAGTTTGTCATGTACACAATCATACTCTGCAGTACTGTGCACAGTAAAATGCTTTTCCACACCTTCCTGGATTGTGCCTGACAAAATATGCATTAAAGAAAAAAAGCTAAACAAAGGTAAAAATCACTGCAAAATAGAAAATAAAATAGCAGTATGTTAGAAGTTGAACAACTGAAAAAGAATTCAAACAGCCAGAAAGGTTTCTTTTCCCAGTGCTGATATATTACTCATTGACAATAGTTTGGTTGGTAATATGTTATACTAGGCTTTGGTGCTCAATAAATAGAGCAGGGGTGGCCAGTACGTCTTTGATGCATTAGGTTGCAATAACTACTTCGACCCCTTCTCTTCTGAAGATGCGTTCACACCGCGAGCGGCGAGAGCGTCAAAGCGACCGGAAGTCATTCATTCTCTATGGGAGGGAGCGTCGGCAGGCGTCGAGGGGCGGAGCGGCGATCTGGGCGGCGGGAGCGTCAAACAGAAGTAGAATCCCGGTCAGCTTTACGGTAATAAGCTATGACGCGGTTGGGCGGCAACCAATGGGAATGTAGAGATGCTACCCTAAAGAGAGCGCCGCAGAACAAAAGCGTGTACACTTTTTTTTCCCGACCCAACAGTTCCCAAGTACAATATAGGAGAAAGTGTATGGAATACCTTCGGGGTATACATCGTGAGACAAAATACGTCTCTACATGGCATTTTTTACTCTCTAGACAGTAAAAAAATGCCCGTGGCATAAATCTATGCGTTTAAAAAACCCATATAGACTTGCATTCTTATGTTAAAAAGGATCTTTCAATACAAAGATACAGTATTTTATTAAATTATTTTTGACGTGTCGCTCTTTGCGTGGAGGGACGTAAATTAAAATGAGACATAGACAAAAATACATGTTTTCGTGAAAGGAAAGCAAATCGCATACTTATTTTGGCGCTATAGCATTTAAAACAATGCGAATTGTCGGTAACTTTGACGTTATTTATTCATAACAGTAGTGTTCGTCTTAACATAATTTCATGTGCTTTGACAAATATCCCATCGGCAGTCGGCACAAAGATATAAACTACACGTTTGTTTGCTTTGCGGCTGATTAAAAGTTCTCAGAGCCTCGCATTTTGAGCGGCCTTGTCCCCGCCCACTCCATGACGTCAGAGAGCGTCTCCGGCGCGGCAAGAGCGACGGCTGGCATCTCTGACACTCGCGGTGTGAACGTACCTTAACGTGTCACCGGGCAGAACACGCGAATGAATTGCGAGCTGATGCAAAACTCTGGCGAGCAACGTGACCCACGTAGCCTTCCAATTTATATCTACTAAAAAGGGATATAAAAAAAAATGAGTGGGGGAGCCGGACCAAGCAAGCAACCATAAATGTATTGAATTGTATAAAATACCCAATATAAGGTAACAGACGCTTATAATACGATTACTGAATCGCTTGTTGGATATAGACAGAACGATCGAGTTGGAAAAATTGTATTGTCAGAAGTGGGATTCGAACCCACGCCTCCAGGGGAGACTGCGACCTGAACGCAGCGCCTTAGACCGCTCGGCCATCCTGACGTTCTGTTAGCAGCTCCTCAAATAAAATATTCATTGTGATGACTGCAAGAATGTGCTAACATTACCTCTGGCTTAGATGTTTGGTTAGTCATACTGGTAACGACACGACGAGCCAAAAACTAAACAAAGTATGACTTGCGATAACACAATGGATTTAAATATACTGACGAATATCTTTCCAATGCCAGTATTTAAATGTATACAAGTGTGAATTTTACATAGTCCACAGTGCTACACAGAAAAGTGAAGCGGTCACGGTAATTCACCTCGATGTTTACGACGTAGATTTCGGTTATAAATACCTTTTAAAAAGACGCTGTAAAATTCCTTTCAGTCGGGAAGTGCAATATGTTTGGTTTTTGGAAAGGTGGTTGTCGCGGTCTTCTTGGGCGGTCATAATAATGAACACTTACCTGAAAATTGCTGGTACATAACATAAAACAGAGAAATCAGGCGAACGGAGGATGTTAAATGTATTAAAGCTGCATACACAAAAGCACTTACATGGTAAGTAATCTTCAGTAACTGCACAAAAATCTCTGTGGAAAAAGAATAGATGATCTATGTTGCCAACATCCAGGCACACGCATTATCAATTTTTATGTTTAAGTCATAGAGTTTTAAATGATTTGCTCCAAAAGTCATGTTGAGCCACCGGTGCTCCGACAAGCTGTGCTGCCCTGTCGAAATGTGCTACCGTAGCCCGAAGCGACCGTCGCGGGGTTCGCCAGAACACGGGATCACCCGCAGGGAACCAGCAGCTAATGTGCCTCAACCAGCGGTACCAAAGGAGTCCAGTCTGTGTCCCTGGTCACTGCGAAACAGGGACTCCAGCCAGCCAGCAAAGCGGGACCTTCGCCCTTCTGCAAAGATAACGGGAGCGCCACGCACTGCATGTTAAGATGGACTAAATTTAAGTTGCCTTGCTTTGAATGCAGTTCAAATTACTTATAGTGACACTTACAGGAAACACGTTTATTGGCACAATAAAATATAATGAGCGTTCGTGCAAGACAGATTCGGTGCAAATCGGATAGAATCATCTGAAAAACGTTGAATGGCGTGTTCGCAAACGGCAACCGGGAAATTCTGCAGTGAAATCTGGGTGTGGGACGATCAAAAGAAGAAATCTCAAGTAAGACAGTTTCCTTCGTACTGATCGTGCCCTTCATAAGAATCGGATCGTCGCATCACTAACTGGCGCTGAAACCGCGCTACCCGGATCGGTCCGCAGGACGAATCAGTCTCACATTTTTCCAAAAGCGCAAAACTCATACCACTTCCCGTCGTGTGCTAATGGTTGGCCGTATAATTGCGTGAACGTCACTTCAGTAGAAACTGCAAGACGAAGAAGGCTCCCAAGTCCGAACCTGCGGAAAAGGGCATTCAACCAGTGCGTCTCACGTACTAATTATTTTAAGAAATCACCCCAACTGGCTTCAATCAAAACATTTTTAAACTCCAAAACACAAATTGTACAGACAATTCCTTTTTGTAAAATCTGTATTTATTTATGATTTACAAAAAGACTAACATGAAACAGTAAAATGAATCAAAATGTTTTGTCTGTAATCTAAGATGGAAACCGTGAAAGCATGTACATTTGTCGGTGAACATCTTAACCGGAAAATAAGGATATTGACACTTTAACCGTATGCATTATCCAAACTAGCAAAGCCTAATCTGGCCCTTGTTCCTTTGGAAGATATTTACAAACAAAATAGTGGATTTGGATGTTTAATCGTTCTAAATGAAACATTAAGTTTTAGATTTGAGTCACACGTTTACATCATTTCTGGACAAAAATACTGCTGTTAGACTAGAGTAATGTGCTCGTCAGTCTATAAAAAACAGCATCTTTATGCGTTTTAAAACAATTTTGTGTAACAAAACCAAATGTTCAAATAAATAGCTGCTGTGCAATTTTATTATTTTTTGTACAGATTACAATGTATTTAGATTTAAATTTCCAATCCCTGAAGTTTACCATCACCTACTAGCAATGGATACCTTCATCTCAAAACAATTCCCAGAATGCATTTTAACAGTCCAAAAAAAATCTAAGGACGGGGAGTGGAAATGTGGGTATACAATATATTTATTAAACATTTAAAAGGCTTTAACTCACTCTACCCCACATAACTGACTGCTTGACTCAGAAATACATTCTCATCAAAAATAGGGCCATTTTTGCTTGTTTATTAATACGACTAATGCCTGGATGTTTTCTTTTTTTTGAGGGGGGGGGGTTAGACTGCATTTCAGAAAAAATGAGCATCTGAAAGTGATATTTACAGTGTATGTGCACATACAGGTGAAATCCAAGAGGGAAATCACACTACCTTTTTTTTTTTTTTTTAAATATGTAGGGCTGGAATCCTTTGGAATAATGCCTGATTCACAACTGAACTCGTATCCTGAGGAATGTCAAACGCATCAGAAGTGGGGCCCAGCATGGACAGTGTAGCTGCTTTCACATCACCGGCGGCGAGTTTTACTAAAAAGTCTGTAAGCCCAGGCATTGCTCTTATAGCAAAAACTAAAAGTGTGTAAGTACAGATGCCGCAAGAGCATAAAATAACAGTCCACTTTACTGTAAGCTATTAAAAATGAGGGAAAACAACAAAAAAAAAGTTCAACCGTAACCCAAGAACCATTTTACAAACAAAAATATATCCCCCTTCATGTGATTTCAAATGTCATTTTTATATAATTAAAACTTTTTTTACAGTGCTTTATTATAATATATCTTTGATAGGTCAGAGGGAAGGGAGGAAATATAGCTCGTATTGCAACGATACATCTAAATCATAATGTGATGGTCCAGTTATTCATAAAAAAAAAAAAAAAAAACAAAGGTCAAACACGCTCTCTTCCCTCAACGCTCCATCAAGGTGTGGCCTTCCAGCACACTAAGGCTTAGGAGTCCCTACTGCTTCGTGTTGAGTTCATTCTCCAGCTCCATGAGCTTCCGTGAAGCTTTCACCTTGTTGGAGACCTCCTTTCCCTGGGAGAAGAGCCGCTGGCGTTCTTTGAAGGTGAGGCTCTCTGGGGCTCCTCCGCTCCCAGAGCCATCGTGTTCCTGACCCCTGGAACAGAAAAACGAGTAGCAGAAGACGAGCATGAAATGCACTGAAGGTGAGCTTAGCTGTGGGATACCAATCTTTCCTGCCCTGCTCTCACAATTTCCAACACTGCACTTTTGAGTGAAGATTCTTATTTACAGAACAGGCAGCATAATATGCTTTTAAAATATGCATTATGTATCAATGCCTATTTTCCATTATAACAAAACATGGAATCCACTTCAAGATCAATGAGCTTTTGTTGGCCTTCTCACTTGGCATCTTTTCAGGATGCAACCAGTTTCCCATCCTTGGTTGCGGTTACCTAAAGCGCTGCCTAACTAGCCCCATGATGGGGAGATGCTGAAGGGACCAGGCACTTCCTAAACATGCACACTTGCTGTGTACTAACGTGATAAACATGTGACCTGAGGCAGGAATGTGATGAGGACTCACCTGCATAACCAGACTTCAGAGAGGGGTAACAGCCACATACCCAGTTAATTTAAGCAAAACACCAGGTTTACCAGGTGTTCATAAAGTTTTTGAAGGCTCAATAAATAAATTTCTTCAGTTGAGGGTTATTTGAGGAGTGGACAACAAAACTGGATGTCTTCCTCCCTCAATGGGACATGGCAGTATTTAGGGATGCACCCATCGTGTCCGATATGCTCGTCCTTGTATTCGTGAGGGTGTGCCAGGTGTCTATAATCCACGCCACACGACGACAATGAACTGGCAATACGCGCAGAATAAAAGGGACAAAATATCTGTGGTGTCCAAAGACATTAAACTTAACAACGAATTCTTTGTTTAAATCAAAATTAACCTGCCGGTTAGGGCTGCAACTAACGATTATTTTGACAGTTGATTAATCTGTCAATTTTTTCGATTAATCAATGAATCGGATAAAACTTTTTAATTTTGTCCCATTTATTCAGAAATAAAACCATTTGATGGAGCGAAAAAGTGCACAAAGAAAAAAGCAAATCAAAAAACCCAGTAACAATGTTTCAACATTAACACTTGTTTTCTATATTTACAGTAATACCAAAAGTGATCTTGGCACTATCACATATACTCACAGACGTAGTTACTTTCATCCCTGTCTAAATGCAATTCATCCTACCTCACTCACATGGCAAAAGACGGGGCTGCCTGGCCAGGCAAGTGTGCACCCATGGCTACCTAACATGGCATTTTGCCGTTGAAATAAAAACAGGGCAAACAAAGAATGGGTTGGGGAATAGGTTTCGTTTTGGCAGACAGGGTGACGATCGCGTGCCCGTGTATGTGCAATCGTGTGCGCGTGTATGTGCGATCGTGTGCGTGCGATCGTCTGAGCGTGTATGTGTGTGCGCGTGTGCTACTTCATCACAGTGCAGTGCCTTCACTCTGACCTCATGTCAAAGTAAAGTTTATTTATGCAGCACATTTAAACACAGCTTAAACTGAAATAATAAACCACACACTCACACCATTTTTAACATTTCTGTAATGTGAAGTGCTCCCACACTTTTGATGACTTTGGTCAAATCGTTGTCTCCGCCTCTGTCATCTTTCATTAGTTTAAATTTATTTGGAAAAATAAAGCGTGCCTATGGCTGCACTCAGTTCAGCTCCATCTGCAGGTGGTTAGCTTCCCTGTGACACAGCGAGTTGCGCACTAATAGCACGACACAACGAACCGATAATTAAATTCGTTGCCAACGCTTAATTGATTTTTATCAATACTATTAATCAGTTGTTGCAGCCCTACTGCCGACCCATCGATTTCCAGAGAGTAAACGATGCTCAGCACTGCTGTGCTTAGCCCTTCCCCTACCCACTGATGGCTTAACGCAAGCAGTTTAGCGGGCCCAGGCTTTCAACTTTTTTCTACAGCAAAAAAAGTGCTATGCTTGATGCTGCTTGGGTGGGAATTTCAAAATTATCAAGTTAAAATATCACACATTTTTGAGACATGGCACAGGCCTGGCTGGTACCGGTATCGTTGCGTACCAGATAGCGAGCATCGCTACTTGTATTCTCTCTTGCATCCCTACCAATACCATCAAAAGGTATTCCAGATCCCTGTGTGAAGAACCAGCCCAGGTTTTGACACTTACCCTTTCACCCACTTCTCTCGCGGGTCCTTGTAAACTTCATTTGATCCTACAACCCCTGCTGCGTTTCCAGTGTACGAATTAAATCCTGTTTTCACATCAGAAATACAGTACAAGGGACATTAAGTGAACATCATCAAGGTGCTCTGTGGGTTACGAGCACAGAACATTCAAACATCACATATCTGACCGGCCATGAGTTGCTGGGTACTCTGAGGTCAGCCTTACTTCCAAGCAAAATTTGGTATATTTGCATAGCATAGATAACTCATACCTTAGAACTCCAAGCTTTAATCTGGGTAGTGAATGGCTTTATGTTTCTCCTATAGAAAGCAGGAGATCAGTTTTCTAACATGTAAATATTATTCCTCTCAGTCAAACGTATGAAGGAAATATTACTCTTCCTGGCCTCATTGTGCGACAGCCCCAAGTAGCAGCCAGCAACTCAAATGGTCTGTGGTCACAAAAATCCCACTCCCGTGGGACACTGCTTAGGACTAGATTAGGTCACACTGCACGGATCTCAGGCATTCATTTGCCAGTCTGAAGCAGAATAGCACTGGTAGGTCGGATCAAAGGTGGAGGTCAAATGGAAAATTGCTTCTAAACCATGACATGTGACACTTCATTTGAGCGTCTGCTTGACGAATTACGTGGCGGACCCAGTGGTCCACTGGTCCTCCATCTTTACTCCTCAGAAAGCCACACAGCTGTGTGTTCGTGAAGAGGCAGAATTTTACAGGAGCAGCCCTCTCAGGTGAAGCCAAATGTAATGAGACTCAGAGCTACTCCCATTTCCCATATCCCATTTCTACTCCCATTACTCCCAATGAAATGGAGGCAGAGAGGAGAAACACATTGACCTGTGTGACTAATGTTTTTTACATATAAT
>JAODKK010000038.1:4626642-4638199 GCA_026774405.1 Petrocephalus microphthalmus
GCATCACGAGTTCTGGGGGGTGGGTGGGGGGGGATATCCAAGGAGCTAGTAATGCGATTGGCTCAGACCAGGCCAAACAGGGGAAGCCATTAAGGACCAGGGACCAGTGAAGGTCACTGTGCGCAGGGACACGTTTGCCACAGCAGAGGGTGAACGTGACCCTGCTCATGTCTCGTTCTGCTTTTGCTGGCCCAACAGGGCACGATTCAGCCATTAGGGAATGACAGCCTCCCTCAAAAATCACTCACTCCAGATGTGGAGCTCTAACACCCAACACAGGCAAAGAAAGCCTACAGCTGCTAGCCTGCCACTAGCCAGCAGCGAGTCGTCCCTGGAGAGTCTGAAGACCACAGACAAGGACTGCAGAGTCACTGGAAAGTCAGCATTATAGTACAAGTGACCACACCCCAACTCCCTAAGGGGTTTCACTAGAATAGGAAGAGCAATACTTAGCACAGGGCATACCTACTGATGCCACTATCTCCCAGGAGTATACAGATCTAACAGAGTGGCAGGTATTATTCTTGCACAAAGCTGCAAGCCTGAGGAGTGCCAAAGGCCAGCGCTGCGGGGCCTCACCCGTGCGATGCAGTAATCTCGAGGGTTCTCCTTCTCCAGCCCGTACTTGTCCAGGGCCTCTGCCACCGCAAAGTCCGCCATGTCTGTGGTGGACAGCAGGATGGTCTTGTAGGGGATGTTTGGCTTCAGGCTGTCTGCATAGATCCGTAGGGTCCCTCCTTTGGGTAGAGAGATGGGGGTTCCATTTAAACTCAAAAACCATTAAAGCGCTTTAGCTTCCAATGAACAAAACGAATGAAAAAAGACAAGCCTGCCAGTGGCTTTGTTTAATGCACAGCTTCACACAGGGATTAGCAGAGCTATACCACCACTGTATACCAGCATCCTTGCATCACCCACAATCATGTCTAAATGTAATTTTCATACTGTGCCTTGAGCGAGACTGCTGAGAAACGTGGGTGGAAAAGGGCGGCATATTCAAGCCCCTGTGGCCAGCACACTAATCGCTCGGGTTACATAAGCGCTGCGATCTGTGCGGTTTACGGGCCAGTGCCCAAGTAGAGCATGAAACCGGTCTGAGGCTGCCCTGCCGCATACAGGACCAGAGAAACCCATGGCTCAGAGCAGCGCATGGTTCTTCAGAACCCCAAACCAGAACCTATAGAAAGGAGGTAAGGCCATTTTAACAGTGCCAAAGCATAGATTCTCATCTGGACCGGTTGCCGAAACAATTCAGCACTTATTGTCTGGTTCCGCCATAACCCTCCTTATACACAGTAGGTACCAGCCCGACCGAATGGGAATTAGCTCCTAGTACGTTGAATGGGATACTAAAGATGCGAAAGTGGAAACACTCAGGTTGCCCACAGTTGCTCCGTCAGTCATGTCTCAAAGCCTGGCTGGCCCTCAAACAGACCCCTATTCAATCCAAAAAGGAAGAATAATGGCTAAAGGCCTGAAACAATTAATGTAATACATTTTCATTACAGAGCACCCCAATTAATGCACACCTAGAAAAGAACCTTCAAGCTATAGCCTCAGAGGTCAAAGGAGTGTGGAGCCTCACCTGAATCTGGCCGCCCGTCGCTGCTTCGGAACTCCTGCATCCTCTTCTCCAGCTTCTGCTGTCTCCGCCTCTTCATCACCACCTCTGGGTTGGAGATCGTACGCGTGAAGCTGGTCTCTGGCATGTCTTTGTAGACCTCAGCTGCCAGCCTGGAGTTCTCACTGGGGACGGGGGCAGACGGCCAAATGGCGGTCATACACATTCACACATACTCGGCTCCCACACCCATAGACTTCTGATAGGCCTCCTCCCACCAACTCTCCGTTTAAGGCTGCAGCCTGCACCTTCACTGGTCCCCACATTTCTCGCGGATGCCAGACCTGGTCTCACTGCAATTAGACATGGCTCTCACCCATCCTCCCTGCTCGGGATGTTCTCATCCCCGTCAGGGATCCGCGAGAAGGCCTCCTTCTCCCGCTTCTTCTCCTTCTTCTTCTCCTTCTTGGACAGGGTCCGCTTGAAGTTCTGGATGACGCCCTCCTTCTCCTGCTTCTCCGGCCCGTTGGTCTGCATCCTCTGCGTGACGAACGGGTAGGTGAGCGAGAGCCGAGCGCGAATCCAGCCAGATAAGGCGATTAGCTGGATTTGAATGCAGTGCATGATGGGAGGCTTGGATGCCCAGGGAGGCCGAAAGACCTTCGCATTCAGAAGGTGCGGCAGCCAAGGATCAGGCCACCTGAACATGTTTTGCAGACCAGGCTCACAGAAAGCAACATGTATCTCAGTGTAAAAACAAACTTAAAATGTTCCACAAATATCAAAGAATATTCACGGGCTACAAAGGGGCTTCTTTTGAGAATACTTCTGAAAAGCCTTGTGTTACACAGAAAAGGGAGGTATCAAAAACATCAGCTGAACCAGCCACACCCATGCTCCGCTACAGCTGGTAAAAACCAGAGCTGAACCAGCCGGAATTGAGAGTGACCACTTTCATGTGTGCAGCAAGATCAACACAGAATTGGTTTCCGGAGCAGTTTTCAGCACGGACATTGTCATCTCTCCAGGTCTATGACTTATAGGATTAATGAGTAGAGAGCAATTAAGCTGGGGGTCAGAGTTCTTTCACAAACACAAAAAAGCAATTGCTTCTTATTAAATTATAGAAATACCTATAATCAGCTCTAACACCAGCAAGAGGGACTGCAAAAATGTAACCGTTGAACACCTTCGGTATTTAATGCCGGCCAACAACCTGAGCTGACAGATGGTACAAATTAAGTCATTGCTTTAACCAGGTGGTTTTGCAAGCATTCATTTTATCCAGGTAGACACCTAGATATTTAATGAGCCAGTGGAAGCCCCACTTACAGGGCAGGGCAGCAGAAAACCAGAGAACTCGCCTGCTGCCCACACAGGTTCATTTAGCTTCGGTTTGCTGGTCCGCTAAGCAACCCGAAAGCCCACAGATGAGGACTGTCCTCAGAACCGCCTTCTCCCTTGTCGGCGGCCAGCCGAAGCCGAGTGGAGAGACGCCTCACGGAGACCTCATGCTTGTCCTGCCCCTGGGCACGTCACGTACCCACAATGTTTTGCACGGAACTAGAGGGACCTGCCCCACAGCCAAGTAGCGCGGAAGCAGAGGAAACGCCATCAAAGACAGACGCTTAAGAGAAAGGTCAAGGTTTGCAGAGGACAGACTGCAGGATGTGAAGTGAAGGTGATTAAATCGCCATTGCTGATGCACCACAGCGCGCAACAAGGAAATGCGTCCTCTGCATGTAACCCATGTGACATGTGACACAGCAGGGGGCAGCCATGTGAGCGCCCAGGGAGCAGTGCTTGGGGACGGTACCTTGCTCAGGGTACCTCAGCGGTACTGGCAGGTCAGGGACTCGAACGGGCGATCTTTCGATTACACGGTTGCGTCCCTAACCACTACACCTCCTGCCTGCCCCAGGAGGCCTCTGGGTAACCACCAGCACTGGTAGAGTTTCACTTCCGCTCCGGGGCGAGATCCACAAGCAATCCTTGCAGTATGGCCAGCCCTACCTCTGCGTCAGACGCAAAAGCCAGCATCTTAAGGAGAGCTCACCTTGGGGACGATGTCGTTCTCGTTCTTTAGAACGAAACGCCCTTCCCTGTCATCCTTGTTCCAGTTGAGCTGCACCACCAGTGGCTTCTCATCCAGGTCCAGCTTCCGTTCTTCTGCCACAGCACAGTGAAGACAGCGGGTCGGCATCACGGCATCATCGTGAGCAGCATATAAACCTCCCACAGAAGAGCAATTCTATACACCACAAGGCGACGCCATAACTCACCACCACTGACGTGGACCTCGTACAGAGAGTACTTGGGCGAGGACAGCATCCTCATGTCGGGCCGGAACTTCTCGGCCAGCGTCTCGATGACGTCCTGCGTGGTGGCTGTGCTCGAGACGCGGATGCATTTTGTGGCAAAGTTGCCGGCCACGCGGTCCTGGAAGTAGAAGCGCATCACGCCGTGGAACTCCAGGTCCTGGAAGCAGAGAAAGAATAGATGCGCGATAAGCCCCTCTCTCCTCAGACCACACTCCTTGGTGTGCTGGACCCAGAAGAGGCGACTGATTTATCAGACCATGCTCACACTGGCATGAACCGTTTGCTTTACCGTCCCTGAAGCCCCACTCAAAAGCGGCCTCAGCGTAAAACTGTCAGCGCTGCGATGGTTAGAGTTTCAGGCGGGCACATCCGCCCTCCCCGAAGCCAGGCTGTCTCATCAAACAGGCAAGCAGCATGACCCAACCATGATCTCTTCAAGACCCTTTTCCATAGAGAGAGCCCATCTTACTTCCTTTTCAGGCACAATAATAATAAAAAGGAACCCAGTGATTGTCTGGCATTTTCCCCAGACAGGGGGTGGCTCAAACTTGTGATGAATGTGGCAGGCTACTCCCCCGGCCCGCTTCAGAACCTCAGAATCTGTCTGTGCAACAAACCAGGACATCCCATAAAACATCTCAGCTGGACAGCCAGAATGGTGTAGGCTCCGTAAAAACTCCTGCAGAGCTGCGGGGGGCGCTGTGCACAGCGAGCTCGGACAGCTTCCGCCGTACGTGTCATTAAGTGGTCTCAGGTGACCCCCCATCGCTCATCCCTGCAGGCAGTCAGCAGCTGCTGTCAGCCCCAGCAACCTAAACCAGGCCTGACAGCACAGGAGCTCACTGGCGGGAGCAGGCTGGTCAGAGCCGACATGCAGGGTAAAAACCGGGCCAAGCGCCGCAGAAGGATAAAAAAACTGGCTTAGAACCAAAGCACAAATGGCCACCAGTCACATGCTGCCACTGGCGACCCACGTGAGCCAAGGGCCTCGACTCAAAGCGTTAAAGGACCGTCTACGGTCAGACTATAATCACAAAGTGTTTTAGCTGGCCTACAGGCATGGGTCAGACCTACTATCAGGGTGGACCAGATGGACGTTCAGATCCCAGAATCTCAGGAAAGGATCAGACGGTGACTTCCTGAAAGCAGGTGACATCACCGCCAAGCAATAGTGCGGAGGTGGGGGGGCAGGGAATACCAAGGAACAAAGAACAATGAACAATAAGTGTCAGGAATGTCACCGTGTGTTTCCTCAGAATACAGCCTGCTGCTTCCTGCACTGACTGTGAACCTGCGGCCATATGCAACTGTGAGACACAATATGGCGATGTATGCACACACAGAACCAGAAGACCTGAACACACTGAAATCAGAGACAGTGGGCTTTCCTACATGGACCCAAAATAAAAGTCCCCCCCCCCCCCCATTTCTCTCTCACTCTCTCTCTCTCCCCATCTCTCTGTGACTTACACAGGAATTCCTTTGAAGCTCACAGTTAAGAATGGTAGTTGAACAAATTCCCAGTCACGGTGAGCCCTGATCTTTGAACTCTGACCCCACTAAGGCCAAGTCAAGCTTTGAGAAATGCGTGTCACCTTTTTCCAAAGAAAAAAGCACAGGAGGTTAACATGTCTCAAAGGAGAATTTAGTGAAGGATAAGTAAAAATTTAGCAAAATCTAACTCAGCGGATGATACTTCACGGCTGAGAAATTCCAAAGCGCAAAATCTTCTGTGCTTGCTTCCTCCCCTATCCAGATACACTGCCAGCACATCCTCAGAGGATCATACATATTTCAGCTGTTGTATTCAAAGTTAAAATAAACATGGGCTACCCAAGCGAGCATGAAACCCAGTATGGAAGGCATTAAAGTGAATCTGTCAGGAATAAACCTTCAAACTAGCCATTAACACAGGAATGCTCCCCCTGCAATGAAATATAGAACTTGGCCAGTGTCAGCGACAATGATAGTGGAGGTATGCAAAATTCAAAAGGTCATGGTTTTACAAGTCCCATCCGTGACTGCATAAGTGGGAAGGGAAATCTACACACAGAGCATACAGAATACACAACACTACAGCTATTGTTTATGCAAAGAGGGCTGAATTACCGACAATTCAAAACTTGATGCTGACATATCAACATTAAAATTACATATACAGTTATTCTTGAGGGGCTAAAATGACCTACCAGCAGGTGGCGCTAACACTTCACAGCATTTGACAGCTTCATTTCAGAATGCGTGGGCATTGCTATCTGCATTCGACCAGCACTGATGTCGCAGCAGTTATATTCTGAATTTGTAAATGAGTCTTTATCCAGAGGGTAAACAGTCCTGCATTGAATTTAACACATGCCGGCCCTGAATAGGCTGGTCAGACAGTCCCGGTATTTGCCAGGCCAAAACACACAAACAGCAACATGAAGATAACAGGTATTTCGAAATGTCAACTAACCCATGGCCAAGGGTAGGAAAAACTGGACATGGCTTCCAAGCTCTTAGCATAACTCATCATACAGAAAAACTGCAGGGGATGAACACCCAAAACTGATTTCCCAAAAATAGAACCTCACAACATATAACCTCACTTCTGCATCCCTGTTGGGACTTTTCAAAGGCTGCTTTGAAACGGGTAACATTTGCATCTAATGAATGAACATTCAAGAGCTTAAAAACTGTAACCAGGAGCTGGACCAGCTGGGCCTGTCATTGGGAGTGACTGTAAGGCAGAGTGTCCATCTTGTGGGTGCAGATGGCCAGTGTGACATCTGCTCGCCTTCACAAAGGAGCGCACTTTAACGTACAGTGGCATTCATGCACCGCGTCTGGCTGAAAGGGGCCGAAAATCTCAGGTCTCGCCGAATTTTATTCAAGAGAAGCCAAGACAGTCGTGAACCGTACCGGGCACCGCTCCCACCAGAAGGCTCATTCGAAAAAGCTAAACTATTCACCCACCCACTTTCCATTCACTACTCCACACTAACAAGCAGAGGTTCCTCTGATCTGACCTGAACACAGGTGTACTGCAGATGGGCACTGCGTGCGCACACACACACACACACACACACACACACACACACACACACACACACACACACAAACACAGCAACGAAGGAAGCATGGTGACATTATTAAGGGAATCACAGCAAGGGTGTTTACTAATTAAACCAGGTTAAGCTATTAAGCCGAGCAGAATAAAAGTTAATCTATCATGGAATGGCTATGTGAAACTCAAGTTGTACATTCAATTCACCAAATAAAACCTGACAGTCGATCCGCAGGGGGAAAGAAAATGCAATCACATGAATAAAGGTAAACATGTTCTCTTTGTATCTTGTGTGAAATTTCCAAGAGTTTTCCCTCAGCACCAGTAGAATGCAACAACACACGAGTGGCAAAAAAATAGCTACACTAAACACCAAGGTAGGGCTGAGAAGCTAAGGGAACTAAACGACCAGTGAAGGAGCCCATTTCCCCAGTGATGCAATATCCAAGAGTTCCGCCCACATTATCATCAATTAAGCACTGGATGACTAGCCCTGCCTCATTTTTGGAAAAGAGGCAACTGATGGTAGTCTTCCTGATGCATTTTTTGCAGCCTTAAATGTATCCTTGAAGCAAACGCTACTATTCCTGTTTTACAGTTTATATACTGAAAGTTTTGACTTCTATGATAAGTACTCTATGAAGAGTTTTAGTTACTTACAATAAAGATCAATTACAATTACTAGAGAGCTTAAAATCTGGCATAGAAAGATTTATGCAAGGGAAAAAATGGACTTCCAGACCCTCATTATTTTGAGAATGAATCGTTCATCCTTGCATTCGTAGGCTGCCTACTAAAATCAGTGCAGCCCTGTGGTGATGCCATTGGGCCACAGCACCACCATCTCAAAAAATATCCTGGGTTCGCCTTATGCTGCTGCCCACTGGCAAGCGCTGCGAGATCCAGCCACGTCTGCCTCCTCACTCCTGCGGTGGCACACAGGTGGGGAAAGCCAGTCCAAAAGTGAGTTAACCTCAGCCCATTGATGAGGCAGTGAGCTTGTCCTGGTAGTTTTGAGAACACATGCCTCTGTACAGTGTCCTTGAGAACCTGCCCAAGCGGGTTTTGATTCCAAAGCCACCAACAAGGACTCAAGGTGCAACATTTTATATCAAGACTTAAAACATGGGAGTCGAGAACAATTCTGCCATACTTCAGTAGGCTGAAGCTTTCCAAAGCCTTTGGATTTGCACCAAACACACGATGCAGTCATTATATTTCAATTTACAAAACGCAGGCCCACGGAAAGGACTGAATAAACAATACTTAAACATAAACATGAGCTGGGGGGCGGGGGGGACAAACGTCTGAGCTGTCGGGAGCAGTAAGACAGGCGTGGCAGATTCCCAGGCACCACCAAGAGCACAACAACTACGACACACGCAGCAGCCTCAGAGAGCCCCTCCACACAGGGCAGACCAATCGAGTCCAGAGCTCAGCCAGCGCCCTCTTCACCCATCAATCTGTGCCCTAGTGGCTAGGCTTCCCTGCTTGATGCCCACCACTTCATTCCTTACTTTGTCTACCCTGTGGCCGAAACACGTTTGCAGAGAATTTTCCCTCATTTGTACAGGCGATCTTCCACTAAATTGGGGTTTTGGTACCATGCACCGAGGAGAATAAAGGGCCTTGCAAGGCAAATGGGTCGGTCCCATTAGACACCACTGCCCCCCGGGAATGGGTCTTTTCACTCCGACACAGCCTCTGAGAAGTCATTAAGTCATGTCAGGCAAAAGCAGTATGCATGCGTTTAATGTATTGTATCCACACAGGAAAACATTCCACTTCACGTTAGCCTTGCTAATATGTATATCATACATCGCACAGTAATAATAGATTCACTTTAAGTCACTGAGCATACGGAACGGTTCAGAATGGAAATGTGCGTAGCACTGGGTAAGTGTGCCCTACACAGCGCTGCCTTTAAAAGTAAAGCGAACGGGATCATTTTACATAATTCACCCTCAAAAAACCCAAGCATGTGAAATACCAGCCATTCACTGGCAGCACTTGGCTGCCTACAGACGGCTCTGCAAAGCGGACGGCAGCTCTCGTGCTAAAAGCGCAGACAGCGGAAACGGCGGAGAGACAGTGAGCGAGACGAGGGAGCGAGGCGGCCATGCAAGGAGCATGACATCACTGACCACAGGTCAAAAGAAACCATGACATCAGCACACAACAAGTCAGCCAATAAACAGCAGGCCTTCCACTCCACTGCGAGTGACACAAACTGAGTGAAGGCTTAACAGGTTGTTGGGTTATAGGAAGGCAGTGCTGGGAGTCCTGCTAGAGTCCAACTGGAAAAATAAATAAATAAAATAAAATAAAATATAAGACAAATAAATACAAACAAATATAGGCAGATTAGCACTCAGCATAGAGACATACATGCACCCCCTTTAAGCCAACTGGCTAACAGACAATCCAGTCTGAGTTACTATGGTTTCCTGATCGTTAGCCATATGAAGTAGCTTGCCAGTGAGAAATGTATAAATCATTTCTCTGTGGCATGACTTTCTCCGACTGGCATCGCTAACCTCCGCAATCTGAAAGTCAGACACGACAGGCCCCGATTCCTCACATGGGTCAATACAAATATGTACTCACACATAACAAAGGAGGCCAAAACAAGGAAAACAGAAATCCCACAATATCCTGTTTCACTGAGAAACCTTTGTTTTGCAACTCGAGAAATGAGCACAGACCCGCAGGGAGACGCCTGGGTCATAACCCGAGAGGAAAGGCTCTCCCCTCCCAAGGCAGCCCCCGCAGAACAGACACAGCACCATCGACTCGGGACTGTCAACTTCACAAGAATACACAGATTTCAAGCTGATCGCCTGTGGCTTTGATCAAGTCCAAATGGACTGACGTGCAGATTAAAACTGACGAAAACCAAAACTCTACTGTGCAGCCAAGAATAGCAACAGTATCAGCTTCTGCAACACTCTACAGATGCCCCCCTCCCACAACCCCCACCCACAAGGTAGCCACACGTGTCAGACCTCAGCCTGGTCCCACCATGCCTCCAGGCAAGTACATCACAGCACGATGCCACAGTGACATAAGCCATCAGCTCGGGGCCTCATGATCTCATAGCAGCAGGACTCTCCCCCTTTTCCACCTTGATTCCATCTTCCGATGAGGATTACGAAGTCATTTCATTTTAAGTATGCATGATACTCAAGGCCTTATAAAACATGACGCCGCTGCCATGAGAGCCCATTTTAAGCCCTCACTGACCCTCCAGGGCCAGAATGATGTAGGCCACCAGAGATGGGAGCGGAGTGCAAACAACTGGACTGCAGCAGTGCGTGGGTTAATCTTGTCTGAGAATGGCCAGAGGCGGGGAGGGGCTCAGGCAGACAGCCGCCCAACCCAGAGCGGCCTCCCCCCTGCTGTGCCGACAGCCAAGGGTCCCGGCGAGCGCGTCAGGGCCTTCAGCTCTAGCCTTATTTACGGGCGCCCAGGGACGGCCTCGGAGAGGCTGCGGCTTTGGGTCTCCGCCGTCTCCCGGGGAGAAGCTGATTAACATTTCAGAGGCGGGGGGGGGGGGGCAGCAGAGTCCACACGCCTCCCAGCCTGTGTTGTCGGGCCGCTCTTCTCACAAACACCACAATCCTCTATTTTCACTTTTAAAAACAAAGATTCAGCAGCAAGACAGACTATAGACTACATGCTTCTTTCAGTCATGCTGTCCCTCTGCTCAGAATAATAAAACAGACTTATTAAGCCAATGACTTCAAAGAGAATCCCCTTAAGCCATTAAAACGCATGCAGCAAAGCTCCACCCAGCGACCTCCTGACTCGACCCACCCCAGCTGCCCCAGACTTCTAGGATCACTCGCACTCCTTGGGTTTCTGGTATGTCACGTGAGAGCTTCCTTGTGGAACTCATTCCTGTTCACAGCCCAGATCACACTGCTAGTGCAGAAAGTGCTGCCACCACTATTTCAGAGAAATACGGGGTCAACCAAACACAAAGGCTGACGACATGGGCAGGGGGGTCACAAGCTCCATTTGGGACAAATGGCATCCACAGTCACACGTGCGGCACAGCCTAAGCCCGGGGCGGGGGTCCAGATAGTCAGAAAATCCAAAGTACTCCACTGCTTTTGAGCACTGGGGATTAATGTCCCACAGGTCTTTGGCCACAGCCTCGCCAAAACAAAATTGACGCTCAAATGGACTGAATGCTCCATAGGTCACGTACCCCACGGCCGACCGCTACAGGTGCAGTCAAACAGGTTAAGCCAGAAGTTTAAAGTCAACATCAAACCAGACCCTTAACTTACCTGCTTCTGGAGATTTCAGGTTGGACAAGCAACCAACATTATGATAAAAAAAATAAATAAAACCCAATGAAGCCAAAGCCTTCCTGTTCAATGGGGGTAGATGGTTTGCCAAGACAAGGCAGCTCAAATTCCATGTGACAGTACAAAGCAATTCAGGTACAATGCGTCGGCCCACTACCCGGTGGATGCTACTTCCGGGTACCCAAGAGTGATTAAGAGGCCCAAACAAGCTGGCAATGAGTAACCTCAAGGTGGGTTAGATCTTCGGACCCCATTTGTACCCCGACAGGAACAGCATTTCTTGGGATTCCGCAATTTGCAGTGATGAGTGCCC
>JAODKK010000038.1:4638261-4671634 GCA_026774405.1 Petrocephalus microphthalmus
GGGGCCCCCCCCCCCCCCCCCAAGACTGCGACGGAGCGGCTTCGGTGACACGCCGATCCTTTCAAAACGTCTGTGTGCTTTTTGCCGTCAGTGTTCAGTAGTTAAGGCCCAGTTCTCTGAGCAACTAATGACCGGCACGAGCCCACTGGCAGCACGATTAGCATTACCTGAAATAAGCCTAGAGCAGCCCACGCCGCTGTCAGACTGACAAAAGCAGCAGGGCCCAGGAAACGCACTGGAGTGCCACCGCAGGAGCGAGGAGGCAGACGTGGCTGGATCTCACAGTGCTTGCCAGTGGGCAGCAGCATAAGGCGAACCCAGGATATTTTTTGAGATGCCATGGGGCCACAGCACCACCATCACCACAGGCCTGCACAGATTTTAGTAGGCAGCCTACGAATTTCCCAAGTCTGCAGACATACAGGATTTTATACTTCAGGAGAACTGCTCCTACCAGATTCAATCACCTCATGCTGCATGAGGGCTGACAGAGTTGGGATGGGTGCCTACATTACAGCCTCCAGTTTGCCCATTAACAGTGAACAAGGCCCGGGGATTTGGCAGAGCCCATCTGCGAGGTATATCCGATTCAGGTTTTGAAATGAAGGCCCTGCTAGGTGCTGAAACACCCCCCCAAAAAATAGCCAAAATGCAATTATAAATACAAGCATGACTCAAAAACACTTTGCGTCGGCGTTTTCAATTTCTATATCAGCTACCAAAACCCTGCCAAGACTGCGTGGCCATGAAAGGGATAACCAACTGTCTTCTTGGAGAGGAGCAGACACTTATTTAGGTGCTCTGCTTCATACCAGAAAAGCAGCATGGGGCGGGAAGGGGCTAAACAATGTAGCCTTTGACAGAAAGCACTTGCTCCCTGCCGGCCCACTCCCCCCAACCCCCTTCCCATCGTGGGGGTTGCACCTGCAGATCCTTACTCTGGCAGAGATTACCAGTTTCGGAGGGGGGAGGGGGGGGGCACATTCCAACGCACAGTAACTGCAGAAGTAATAGTTGCCGGGTTCCAGAGTGCCGTTACTCTCGCAAGAGAACGGCCACGTCGAGGCCCCTGATTTACGGCACAAATGTGTGTGTCACTGAGCAGGGCGGGCTGCCGTTTCCTAGGAGACCGTAGCGCAACAAGGTTTATACACACAAATAATGGTGGGAACAGTGATAAAGCTGTAGGCAGGACGAGGGGGTGGGAAGGAACACCAACCTGTTTTAATAAAGGACCATCGGCGGGGGTGTTTGAACCGGAGTTACATCAAAAAAGTTAAATGAATGTGGGAATGCTCAAAACACATCAAACGAGAGAGAATTTCGAGAATGCTGCGGTTATCAGGTCAGACTGAGGTGAGACAGGGATGCTTCCCCCCTCCTTGGGAGGAACAGAATATATGAAGGATACCAGTCTCACATGTGTGTTGCTTTGGAAGACCTCTCATGCTTATTGGATTCCTGCATTTAAGGAAAAACGGGAGGCTTCTTCTCAAAACCTTACAAAGCTATGGGGACACCCCCACTGCTAGGTCTTTAAACCAGGGGTCTGTGGAGGGTCACACGCTACGTGCTGCTGTGAAATCATATCCAAATGCAGCAGCATGTGGTGCCACTGGTCATCGACACTCCACTCATCAGCGATGCCCTCTGACGAGGCAGCCGCACAGAGCCTCTCCAAGAAGCTGCCCCTCAAAGCCTTTAAGCTCAGAAGCTTTCAGGGGGAGGGAATGAATTATTAGATGGCAATGATTTTTTTCACGCCCCATGTCCTCTTGCACTGAAGGGGAATAACAATTTATAAGGCCGCCTTTTCTTAGCCCTTTTAAAACGACGCCCCCGCCCGGCACGCTCCAAAGCGACATGAGCATTCGCTTCACGTCCGCCCCATCGGAGCTTAGACCCCAGGAAGGTGAGAGGCAGAGCAGGAAGCACCACTTGGCCTTGTGATCACTACCAGGAAGCCTCAATTTCCTCTCTTGCTTATTAAGACAGCTATATAAATGAGCAAGAGCTGGAATGGGGAGGCACACAAAAAAAAAAAATAAAAAAAAAAAAGTCTAAGGTTGCTGGAGTGAGGTTGGCTATGTCATAGAAACTCTCCAGCTGGAAACACAGCAGACAAAGGAACAGACGATTCTTGGGGTAGGAATCTTTGCAAACACTCACCACAAAACGCCTCCACTCAACCGATTCAGCTAACAACAAGAACATTTCCCACCATCATCTCCTCTCTTACATATGACATCTATTACCTCAAAATTTTAACATACTTAACCGCCCTTTGCAACTGCTCCCACAGTTCTGCTGTAAAACACTGAGGAAAATGATGATTTGGGTGTCAGGCTATTGGGTGTCGGTATCACAGTGGACCGTGTGACTTAAGGTCAGACAGCAGCTCATTATGAGTCACTTACCCACCCAGTAGGAAAGGCAGAAGCCCAGGCATTTAGCCTATGCCCATACTGCTATTTTCACATATGACTGGACACAGATCTTTCCCACTCGCCTGGTGGTTGCACCCTTCATGCCAGGGAAATGGAATGTCCTCAATGTTACCATGAGCCAATGACTACTGGAAATTCCTCAGCTCCCATAAACACGCACATGCATTTACTACACTCAAACAGGAACTAAACTGTTTGGTAACCCTGGTTAAACTGTAAATAGGCATAAGTCACTTTGCTGAGGGACAAAGTATAGCCCCTGAGCTGCTTCCAGGACATCTTTAAACTCTGCCAAGTCTCGACAGCTCCAGTGCCCTCTTCAGATATGCGGCTTGCTGAATATTCATCTGCCACTAACTATTAAGTCCTATGCCTGGTCTGCACAGCCAAGGCTGTCCTCAAGTTACTGTTTGACACGCAGCTGAAAGCAAGCAACCCACACCTTGTAGGCAACCGCAAGATGGAGGCCTGCTGGTAAGCCCGGTTGAGCCTGTCGGTCTGGCTCGCTCAAGAGCTCCAAGGCCAGAGGCACCCATAGCAGCCTGGAGAGGCAGCTGAATGATGAAATGAGTCATGTGACCATGGTGAGAAGGAACACCCGCACAGAAACCACTGCAGTCACTTGTGGCAAAAAAATGCATCAGATTGCAACAGAAACACCAGATTTTATTGGTTAATGAGCCTCAGATGAGGGTAAGGTCACAAAGGAGACCATGCACTTATTTCTGGTGGCATCCATGATGGCCATGCTTAAAATTCCTTTGGCTGGGGAATCAAAAAACACAGATCCTTCCTGGATCTTTCTAGGCCGCCTTTCCATTTCGATATTTCACTCAGAGATAAGCATTCAATCATATGGATATGATTTTCCACTTCATTTAAATCAGCGGGAAAAATTCCATTAGTTCTCTGCAAGAACAACGCCCTCTTTAGTAGTGTTCCTGAAGTGCTGCAGTGGTTCTCATAGGGGACTTCCAGAAGGAAATACACAGGCCAAATATGCATGAGAAGGGAGGCATACCAAATTCAGGCAAAGCTTGTAGAGAACCACAAGCCACAGAATATCTGCCACAAAAAGAAGTTACATGCGATGGTTAGGATGGCAAATTCACAAAATCGGAGAAATGCGGTTGGCACTGGTGGTAATGCTATATTAATGTGGGTGTTACCGGAATGCACATATAGGTATTTTTCTTTTCAATTTAGGTAGATTTAGGAGGGGAGGGGTTTTATTTAGTTCGTTTCTTTGGCACAGTCCGGGTTTGTCTCCTGCTCTCGGTTTGCCCAATAACTAAATAAAACAGGGTTTAAGCAAACTGAAACTGTGTGGCGTTGCCTCTTGTTACTCCATGTTCCATGCCTGACCTAGACCAGGACATGTGACAGTGGGCCATGAGTGACTGATAGTGCCTGGGGGTGTTGTCTCACTGAACCAGCATAACCAGACACAGGAGGCGCTGCTGAGCATAGGAGTCACTAACCCTTGCTTACTGTGGTGGGCCTTTGACACCCAACATGGTCTTTCAGCAAAGCGTACAGATAACTGATGGGACGGGGCTGAAAAGGGGTCCAGGGATCCTATCAGCTCCCACCGAAAAGAACACCATTATGCATCTGGGCAGACAAGTAACAGGTATGTTCCCATACCAGCATCATCATGGAAGAGCGGAATAACACAGCCCCACCCCCTTTTAATTTCATAACCCATATGACTCAGGTACTAAAACATCCTACAGTTCAAATACCAGGAATAATCTTTTCATGATTATTAATAATCCGATCAGACAACATTTTTCTAGTCAGGGATGAGCAGAGTTCCCACAATGCAGTCACCTTATTTCTCTCAACTGACAAATACTGCAATACCACAGCTGGCTGGCAAATTATTCATCCATCTAGATGTCAACCATTCCCATAACTGCTTCCCAGAGACACTCCTGCAAGTCACCAATTACACAGGGCCGTTTTAGAGATTTATCTCACAAAGAAAGATCATGGTGATAATGAGGTAGTCGTTCACTGGCCTCATTTGTGTAATAGGCAACAACCGGGGCAGTATAGCGTCACATGGCTGCCTGACCACATACTTGCCGTCACCAAACAGAAAATGAGCATTATCAGGCGGGAGCTGCACAATATTGTACAGAGCTGTGATATTACTCTCAACATGCAACGGTCACATCACAAGGACTGTCACAGTCAGCTGGGCTAAGACAATAATTTAGGCTAAAACATTTTTATCCCGTCACTGAAAACAAAACCTTGTATCAAAGCTTTGTATCAGTGTAAAGCTTCTGTATGAGCTCTACAAGCAGTCTCTCAAGCCAGTCAATCATTTACATCCCTGTTCACTCACAGTGCAGCGCGTCTGTGAGAAATTTAACAAAAATGAATGAGGATTAGAAAAGCAAATAACTGGTCACCAGGAGGCCTGGTGGAAATATTTTGGATTCCATAGAGACAATATTGAGCAAAAGCGAGTGAGTCGGCATTACTTCCAGTCTATTGGCACAACACGTGGAAACACCACTAGCATAATATTTACCAGTAGTCTGTCAAACAAAACTTATTTGAAGTAAATTTTAAGTATTTGCAATACTTAAATCTCAAAAATTTCATCTACCATGACATGAATTTTTATAATATCGTGGAGCCCTATACAGGCCCATCTGACAGAAGGCAGGCAGTATCAGGAAGGTTTCCCCTCACACTACGCAAATCATCCTGGACTCCACCTACACAAGCAAGGGAATATTTCCATGGCTGGGACCTCCCCCAGCACACAGTCACAATTATATAAGAGAAAAGCTTTTTCTGCAGAGCAAAAACAGGCCATGAACTGTGACCACAGTAAGTACCTATGACAGCATGCCACACTCAGCAGGGTCACAACAGAAGGTTAATACTTGATCCTATTAACTGGCAGAACACGGTTCAAAATGCATAGCTCGAGTGCTGCACAGAGTGAGCTCAGCTGCTGATTGCATCGCACCGGAGCCTGTTTGGTAAGGAAGTCTCTCCAGTTCCCAAGTGGCAAAAGCTAACAATACAAGTCCTGATAAGGTGCGGCACACCCCTCCCCTTAGCCACAGACCAATGGGAAAGGAGCAAGAACAAAGCCATCAGCAGAGAGTCCTACCACGACAGAGCCTGTCCAGCAGAGCAGAGAAAAGAAAAACAGTAAGCCATCAGTCTATCATGAGCCTAGGAAACGTGGATGATAAAGGAAGGGGATTTTACAATGCAGTGAGATACTGCGGCCCTACTTAGTGAAATTTGGCAAGGCATGTATTCGCAGTCTTATACCCTCTTTACAGCAGAGAAGGTCACCACATTCAAGCTAACAGCAAAGACACTTATGTCTGGCTACTTTAGTGAAGGAACAAACCACTTAAAAATGACAGATTTACTCAGAAGAGGAAAGAATCATTTGATGGAGCTTTGGTAGAACAGTTAAGTCTGGCCACTGTAATATCCACAAATCTAGACAACATTATCGCTTAACAGTGAACTTCCATTTTAGGCTGGCTTGGTTCTGTATTAATTATTAAACGAATCCTAGCCAGGTCAACTGAGAACACATATGCTTCTAGGAAAATGCCTTCTAAAACCTAAACAGACAGTAGCGTTTTCAGTAGTACAGGGGGCACATATTGAAAACATCATATACTTTGTACTAGCAGTGCTGGTACAGTCTCCCAGAGGGTGGTGCAAAAAGCGATCACTATTAATACAAATCACTTTAAGGGACTTCAGCTGGGTTTCGGAGACTAATCAGGAAAACATGAAACATTATGACTTAATTCCACCCAACACACAGCAAAATGATCCTGAAGTGTGAAATAAGACAAACCGTTGTTTACTTTCTGGCTGAGATCATGCATCAGTACAGCCTCATCGGTTTTTCTGAACAGCTGATGAATCATTTCTACTCAGATACTGTCATCGGGATTCGCCTCTGCCCCCGCCACTGACCAACACTCTTTGGCACGTAATTTTGTAGGCTGTGAGCATGGAGGATTGTGAGGCCCTTTCTCAGGGTGGCTCATGTTACACGGCTTTAGTCACCAGCTGCTAGGTAACCATTCAAACCTATGAGTGAGCGAGTACAACAAGTGGGTTAGGAAAAGGCCAACCCCTGAGGTATACCAGGCTTTGACATGACAAGCCTGCATCTTCTCACAGACGGCTGAGGGGTGGGCCACTCCCTGCCTCGTACCAGGTCGAGATGGGAGAGCAGTAGGAATGTGGGCTAGCGGACCTTTCAACACACAACCTGATCTCTTTCACAGGGAGGAACTCATGCTGGGCCAACCGCAAGTTACCAGATACCAGGAAGGAAGAAATTGGAAGACGGGTGTCCAACATCTTAAATTTGCCAGTGCATACCCTATTTGGTACAGTTAATACATCTCAAAAGGCATGCCGTTAAACTGTATGCCACCCCCACACACGCACGCACACACACACACACACACACACACGTCTAAACCCCGAAGGTGCCAGGAGTGCAACAGGACACCTCATACAATGCTTATAATGACTGCTTTAAATAACAACAACTAGGCAACTTTAACTGTGTTTAAGTGACCAAAACCCCTTCTGACCAAAAACTTGCTTTAAAATTTCGACTCCCCCACCCCCACCCCAGTCTTAGTTCTGACTCTCGGTAAAAATGTTACAGGCCTCCAGTGAAACATACAAGAAACAGCATTTGAGCACATGCAGCAAGAGAATTCAGCTACAAGAGAGGTGAGCGACAGACCCAGCTCAAATCAGGATGGTGTTTCTTTATGCTTCTGTTATAGGCAGGAGCAGGTGCAGCTGTCAAACAAAAGTTACGAAGGGTAGGGTCAGCAGCTCTCAGTACTGCACAACCAGATCCCCCGCCCAATGAAGTGCAGAACCCACCCGGGGATTCTGGATGACCCCAGAACATTCAACGTGCATTTTAACCTCTTACTAGACCACCTGCTTGCCTCACATTCAGGTTCCTTGATGCATTAACCAGCCTCCTCCCTTAAAGACATTTGTCTTTAAAAAAAATAAATAAAAGAATGAAGCACCCAAGCAAGACCATGACTTGCACTCTTCAATCTCTCAGCATTTGTCCTCAGGGGCAAAGTAGCGGAAATTAATTGTGAAGTAAATTAAAATCTTTAGGAAAAACTTAAGTACAAAATAACCACATGCTTTGGAGAAAGCTGACATCAAAGCATTCTCAGAGAGTGTGATCTTCAGGAGTTCGTAGTGCTGTTCATTTTCCCTGTCGGAGCCAACAACCCACAGACCAAATGCATTTAATTAGAGGACCTGCTATGAACCCATCCTTAACTGCCAACCACAGCAATTCCACCTCCTGGTCGAAGCATTGTCTGAAGGGCTAACCCATAAACTGACTCACATTTTGTAAGAAACTTCCACTGCACGACTGCACCACTTATATAACCTTTTTCTACATATATTTTTGTAAACTCAATCCACAGTAAGAATTGTAGCATCTTTGATTACCAGACCTGTACCAAAACTGCCATGTTACACCTGCTGGTCACCACCTGCCATCACAGCAACTACCAACGACCTGATAAAGAACGTTTCCAAACTATACCGAGCTCACTAAAGGGATGCCACTGATGAAACAAAGCAGCCAAAGCCAAGGCGGAATTAATACAGAAGTTATAATTACATTTCCTTCTGCAGAGAACCAGCCTCTGATGCAAGATCTTCTTCGTGCTAATAGCTCCTGATCAGCATATTGAGGGACGCAGGGGGGCCTATTCATAGAGAATATGACAGTCTGTACTACATTACACCGCAGTCACATTTTGCGTGGTTGCGGGTTTACTCTACAATACCAACACAAAGTGGGATGCGGGACCTGACACCACAAATAAAGGTTCTTCTAGAATGCAGGCAGAACAGGTTCACAGGCTGGGCCTCTGATCACAGTAATCACCTGACAGGCAGGGCCGAAGGCGGGGCAGAGATATGGCACGGCCACACTTCACACAAAACACTAAATGCTGAGCTGCCTTACCCAGTGGCACAGATTCTGCTTGCGCGTGGGACAGATTAGATGTGTGACAAACAAAAAACGAACGACTCGACGGCGCGTCCTACTGAGAGTGTGATTATAGTGACAGCGCAACAAAACGAGGCAGAATGTTTGTCCTACACTTTCACCTCTGACGAAGAAGCAGATACTGAAAGCAGTGACTCACCATGCCTCACAGCGAGCACCAGAACCCAGCCTGCATCGCAGCAAAGCTCCATGACCTTTCAATCCCAGACCAAGTCCCACCCTTCCCAACCTGCAACTCAAGTCAATCACAGGGAGATCTGGTAGCACTGGGACACACGGATGGAACCAAAACCTTCTAGGGGCCATCTCCCACCACCCAGGAGGCCATGGAGAGAAGGTGCTGGCATTCAGCTTGCAGATAAACCTCCCGGACCGAGAGCGATAAGTCAGCCAGCAGTACAAGGGGAGCCCAATGACACAGTACACAAGTAGGGCCATAAATGGCACAGCCAGCTGTTTGCCTGTAAGCACAAAATGCCTAGTATCGTGGTCTGACGGCGGCCTGCACTGATCCGTTTAATAAAGCAGCTGCATGTTTTAAAAACAATCTCCGATAGCACCGCGTTATCAGCCGAGTGTGTCAGAACAGTGCACGCGGATCCCAGCGTGCACATGCACAGTACACTGCTCATTCAGCTCGCCTAACTCACCACACCACGATCATGTTCACTATGACCTTTGATGACAAGGGGCCACACACACCCCACCTTCACTGCCAAACACCAAAAAAGGAACGCCTTTTCATTATCATTAGCCACAAGGGTTTCAGGAACATGAGGGACGGGCAACTTTTCTAGGGAGCTTTCCAGTTGGGGGGCTTACCAGGTCATTCTCAATATCGGGGGGGGGATACATGTATACAAACATTAAAGACACTGAGAACAACACAACACCCCCAGTAACCAATGAAGAATACCATACCATTTACACCAAAATCACTGCATGCACAGCGCAGCCATACAGTCTGACGCAGGATATTTTGAAGAGTGAAAGTGAAGTGTTTGTATTATGTGGAAGATTCGCAGCCCAGGCTCACAAGCTGCAAACTTGAGAACACTGAAAACATAATTCAAGTGGGAGGCGTTGGAAACAAATGTCACGTTTCCCTGTAAATAAATGAAAGCACCATGCAGGCGGCCACCTCCACCAAATGAGGCAGCTGTCAGAAAGCCGCGACCACTCCCTGTGCAGGTCACGCTGCTGGGAAGATCAGCACCCTGACCTCGCTCGTTTCCTTCCTCTGTGCTGACGGCACACCGAAACACAGCAATGCAATGAAAGCAGGAACTTTCCTGTAAGTATGCCCTTAGTATGTCAAAGGATAAAAGCAATAATGACTGCAAGGCCCCCCTCTCCAGCAACCAAATTAACACTAAAATGGCAATCTCTGTACCAACTGTTGTCTGGACGTTGGCATGATAATGTCATTTCCTGAAGGTTCAGTTGAGGCAAGGTCAACCAACCTTCCGAAGTCACAGCTGTAGGGTTATTGGTGGGAGGGGTGTAAATGAAGCAGGCCCAGGAGGGGGAAAAAAAAAAAAAAAAAACAGGTCAAAGACATTGGCATAGACCGGAAGGTACAGCAAGAAAATAACTGCCTAGTCCTAGAATGACAGACGCAGGCCTGTGCAGTACAACCGACAGGGTCACATACACAGTGAAGCCCAGGCTAGCCGAAAGGTGCTCCCTGAGAGAGTGCTTCTCCATGTCGGACAGGGAAGCCCCTCTGGGTACACTTCCTGAAGTGTGCTCTGCAATTTACGTAAAAAGTGCCACGGGCGACCAGCTTCTTATTAAACAAGCCGCAAGGGAGAAACCGTTCATTTTTCTTCTGAGCGGCAGTTAACTGCTGCGCTGTCCCATGGTACTTGAGGTCCAGGGTGGGGAGACAGACACGCACCTCCTCAGCCACCCACGCACAAATCCTGCAATTCCATTGTTTGGATCAAAAAAAACTCACCCCACGTCACAAGCTCAGTGATCTTGAGTCAGCAATTAGTGTTCAGTGGAGCCTTAATTACTCCGATGCTTAAAAGGGGAAACATCAGCCAGATCCTTTCAGGCTGTCATTTTAGGCCTCGTTGTGAAGCACCACATCCCTGATTATATGCACGTACGCTCCTCCGTCTGAATAAAATACACCCTTGCGCACGCATGCATGTGCGTCAGAGGGAAGGGGGCTTCCTAATTTACTGCTTATAAAAAGTCTTATAAAAATCAAGTTGCATATAAATTTGTTTGCAGATCTCCGGCTGAGTAAAGTGGTTCTAGTTTCAAAAAGGTTCTGATAAAATCTTAAGATAGCCCTAGGTGGCAGAAGAGACTTTTACCGAGCCAGGAGAGCTATGGGACATAACAGTCATGGGAGTCTCCCCCCCCCCCTTATCGGGTAGCTGTTCTTTTGTCCATTTTAATTAAATTTTTACTAATTAAATTTTTTTTAACTCAATAGCTCAAACTGAGATAGAGCATGTTCAATAGGCCGGTTCAGTCTGACAGCAAAAAGCAAGGCCTACAAACTAACAAGCTTCCAATTGACCAAAAACAAACAAAAAAAAAAAAAAAACTAAACATGACATTTACTTAGAGAACCAAAATCAATAAATAAATAAGTGAACCAATAAAAGCCATGCCATGCAAAATTACTCACGCAAAGCGAAAAAAAAAAAAAGGGCGGCACACAGGTACGTCACTTCCAGTACCGAAAGGAAACAATGACAATGTCCAGACCGGTCTTCCCAGCCTAACTGATACCTCAGCTGTCTCCAGGTGGCTGGATCAGAGAGAAGAAACAAGCTGCCCCAAGAACAATGGTGACGGGGAAGCTGGCGAGCGTTAGCGTGTGGTAAATGCAGAACCAAGTGCCTTTCATTAGGCGGAACTAACATGAAGCTGATTGAATTGTTAAGGGCTATTAAAACCAATTTGGACGATGCAATCTAATAAAGCCAAGGCCCCCCAAGAACGGCAAGCCGCCCAACGGGAGCTCTGGCTGTCATCAGCCGAGGTCTGGAACGGCTAACTCACAAGGGGCCCGGGAGAGAGAGATAACCAACAGAACAGGCCCTTATCTGTCAGATTAGGCTGCTATGCCATGGCCGTCCAAAGGCGCAAGAGCTGGGCTAAGGGTCACTGCTGCAGGCAATGGATGAGATGCAGAATGCGGACCTCTGAAAGGCCCATCAACGCTCAGGTCTGGAGATGATGCACACTGTGGACGTGGTACATGTGCAAAAGTCACTGACACAATCAGCAGAGCTACCTGCTGGCTTGGTTTCTGAAAGAGCCATTCTGACCAGGCCATTATTATTGGACCATTATCCAATGAACCTCAACACTTTGCAAAGCGCCCAGAACAGGCCAGGCCCTGGTGACTCCAACATACATCCTAACTTAGAGCCCCTATATGACCACACACACACGAGGAAAGAAAATCAATCTGAGAATAAAACTGCTCCAATAAAATTCACAACAAGAAATAAAGATCAAATGCCCGTGTTTATTAGATGGGACCAAGGGGTAATTAAACAGAGCTGCTGGAATTCACCCTGGAGACCTGAAACAAACCACAGTTCGCTACCCCAGCCACCATAAGGCTCACTCAATCCCAAGCATTACGAACTGTCTAGACCTGGACAAGCAAAACCCCTCTGAGTCAAACCACAGCCAGAATACCACCATCCCCAAGAAAAGAGGCCAGTCGTCCACCCCAAAGAGGGGCATACAGTTTTGCCAGAAGATCACAGTATCTCTCTACTCTTTGCGGTGAGACTCGTGAAGTGATCGCCATCCTGGCCCACATTCTAATGGCCCAAACTGTATTCTGAAACATCCTGTACCCTTTTTTTATTTATTTTATTAGAAACAAGGTCAAAGCAGAGAAAGTTTTAAGGCTTGACAACCTGACAAAGAACAGAGGTCAGGGGCAAAGACCCTCCTTTCAAAGTAAATGGCTTCAAAAGTACCCTGTCTGAGCCTGCGTTCCCGTTTACTTCCGAACACCCAGCAAGACTTACGGATTTGATCACGTCGCTGCAACATGCTAAGGTGGCACCAGGTTTTTTTCCCCCCCAATTTCTCTACCCACACCTGATATAACAAGTAATCCCTTCCCAGCTCCATAGGAGGCAACACTTTCATCTCCCATGATGGAGCTCAGACGGATACTTGGGCGCCAGTTGGCTTTTCCATTGCGGAGCAGGCGGCAGGTGAGCCAGGGCCATGTAATCAATCACCATGACGACCAGCAACCCTGCAAATCACCCAGGCGGGCGTTTAAACAGCGCTGACAGGCCTTGATAAATTTGGAAAAAATCAAGGCCGCTTTGTGGCCCCACACTAGAGACATTGTTTCGCAAGCTGCTTGGTAGCAGCGTGGCCATTTCTCAAGACCCAAAGAAAAGTGATTTATACCGGAAGCTCTCCTTCATGTAAAGCCACTGGGTTTAACAAGAAAAGGTCCCTCTCAAGCGTGCCTGGTAAGTCCTGGCAAGGCACCGCAAGTATTAAGACAAATCCCAACAATTGGAACTACGTTCCGAAGGCGCATCCGGACTCTGAAACCAAAGGCCTCACGGCCCTGTGGGAACGCCGACTTTTCACCACACCTACAAATTATACAAGTGTGATGGGGGGCGGGGAGGATCTGAGAGGACTGTCGATACAAGACCAACACTACATGCACGACACGCTAACAGAAACCGCGATGTGCCGCGAAGGTTTAAAAGAACAGTCACGCAGGAAGCCAATAGCCCAGGTGTCGATAATTCTCACCTCCGGTGAATGTCAAGGGACACTAATGTCAACCCGGGGGCAACAGAAAAACCTGGAATGTGTCTAAGAGTCTGCCTAGCTGTGAGGGGGGCTGATCCGCACGGAAAATAGTTTTAAGTGTCAGCAACTGTACATTCTTGCATGAAAGCCAGCATAAAAGCTGCACTCTTTCAGGACGTGGAGGTGAAGCAGAGGTTAAGCAGAGGTGAGAGGTGCCTGGAGAGGGACACACGAGCGCTGTGGGACAAGGAGCTCATGCGTAGTAACACCTCTCTCACACACTCTGCAGAAAAACGCTCATGCCCCTTTCGTCCCGCAAATTCCAGTGCGTCCAGCAAAACAAGGAGGGGATCCATCGCCATTAATGGATCAGGTTAGAATGCCAGCCTCAGTACAAGCCTTTGATTGTTTTTCACGGGACATCATTCAGACTTCTCTAATAGCCAGAACAGGGACAGGGAGCTTACACAAACACTCCTTTCACCAAACTGTACAGGGTGCCAGTGCTGGATCACACAAAAGGTACTTTCTAAACAAGCGAATGCAGCTTCTAATTTCAGTGGGAAACTCTCAACAATCTCCAAACTGTAAACACAGACTTCTAAACTCAAAGTTAACACAAACTCATAAAATTATTCATAAAAGGAATAAATTCTAGGTAAAGACCATTGACCCGTAAATAAAGTTTAAAGTTTAATCAGACAAAAAGAGTAAATCATCAATAATCAATCATTAATACAGATTCAAAGCAGGTAATTGTTGTGTATATATTTAATTGACTTGCACTGTATTGACCAGTGAAGAGATACATCTCATTAGCAAGACTCAGGGAGAAGGCATGAAAAATGAAATATCTACAGGCTGCTTCAGGTGACCTAGTCGTGCACCTCTGAAGGTCTTGCCGCCTGGGCTCTAGAGATGTCAATGAATTATGCAACAGCATACGATCCACTTAAATCAGCCTCAGAATGACTTTGGTGCACAGAAAAAAAAAAGAACGTGCTGACGCACATTATCCAATTATTGACAGTAAGACTAAATAAATAAAGTGTCACGTTCAAAGAGGCACCAGAGGCCAGAAGGAAAGCAGAGAGCCACGGACCACAACGAAGGCCGTGGGGTCCATGCCGAGGGCTGCCCGCATCAGGATCTGAGTCCCTGGGGCCTCTGTGCGCGATCTGATGGAAGGAGGCCCGCGGCTCAGCCAGGCGGCACACCTGACACCCGAGACTCCGCCCTTCTTCAGGTTTCCCTACTGATGAGCAGCTAATTATCTGTATTTTGAGAAGTGGTGGAGAGGACTTGAATCCCAGCGTAACCATGGCTACAGCCATACCACAGCACAGTAGTAATAGTTGCAAGACATTCTGAATATTGAGACGAGTCCTGCCTCTACGTCGCTGAAAAAATAAAACAGTCTCAGGTCTGGCTGAAGCACTCTCTACCGAGCTGAGTTTTGCGATGACTTTTAGCTGCAGTTACGGTTCATAGTATTTTGCGCTGAATTCATCACGCCCAGCCCCGCGTGACAGCACGCGCCATATGGAGCTCATTTCTGCAAGCAAGGAAGCACACATTGAACCCAGAAGGCCAGCACCTGGACCAGAAACGCCCACCAGAACCAGACACTGCATAGCTCTCCGGCCCGGCCCAGCCCATCCCTCAATGCCGAGCTATGGAGTCGCTGCAGACTCCTGACCGCATCCTCGCGTCGATGGCTCAAGCCCAGAACCGTCTCACGGCCACACAACCGGCAAGTAGCCACAGAGCTGCACCCTCACAGCTGCAGGCAGCCCCAAGCTCCGTCTCCGGCCCCGATGCGTCAGCTCCGATCAGAACATTCTGCCGATCCCTAAGCAAAATAAAGACATCTGTACCACAAGGGTCGGTCTCATCTGTTAAAAGCATTTGTGGGCAGGGCTCGACATTAGGATCAACAAACATCCAGAGGATGTGTTTTCTTTGGAAAACTGAGATCAACAACGGTCATCTTTGAGACGCACACAGTCTGCCCGTTACGGCTTACAGCCAGGGCTTGGGTGCAGAATGCTAGCAGTTGCATGGTGGGCCCATCCCATCCCATCCCAGGCTTTATCAGGTGGGCTAGGAAGGCAAGAGCTAAAAAAAACACCCAAAGGAAGATAACCACATCCCAGAAGATATTCAGACTCAGGAAGCGCCTGTAAGCAGGATAACCAACACTCTTCTGGTCTTGGGTTCCACAGAAGTCCCAGGTGCATGGCAAAACTGACTAACCACAAAAGTCAAAAATCTGCATTACGCCCGTGTCACATGTTTCAGCCTACATCCCCCCAACTTGGAGAAGTTTATCTACCAAGAGGTCAGCTGACCCATCTCCATGACTAGAGCAGCAGGGCTGGGCCCCATGGGGGCCATTCTCGCTGAGGGCCACTCTCTCATTCCTGCCTTATCTGTCCCACTCCCGGCCAGTCCTATTACACAGTGGGAGCACCCCCACCTTACAGGATGGCCCTGCTTATCTGCTACATCCTAGTGCCTGGGCCACGATGGCACCACCTCCCCCCCCACCCCACACCACATGAGATACGGGCCTTTCCTGCGGGTGTGGTGTCAGCTGTGGGCAAACTCGTGCTGCAGCATTTTCCCTGCTAGGCCTCCATGATCAGCAGAGATTCGGCTAAACGCGCCAACAGCTGCCAAAAGGGCCTTCCTCGGGCGGTTAATCTTCCCAGACTCAACAAAACCCAAAAAAAAACCAAACTGAAATACAGAACATTATGTGTGTTAATTCATGCCTATAGCTGCAAATCAAGCTCTTCTCAATACAGAATAAATGGCAGCAAAAGTACACAATGCAAAATTACATAGCATACTTCTCACAGGTCATCTAACCGAGGGGTTTGTTTGTTTCTCAGAAGCGAGATTCCCCTGAAATGCAGCGCACCTAAACCACCGGTTGCTCAACATTTCAGTCATAACACCCGTTGAGCAGGTGGGGATTCTGTAGACCTGCCCTCTTACATAAACGAGCCGAAAACAGCCTTATGACAAACAGGGAGGAGCAAACGCGGCTACGAGGGAACCTCATTCTCGAAGAAAACAAAAACGACAACACAAAAAGGGAGTAAACGAAAAGAAAAACAAAGGCAAGCGAGAAGGCCATAAACCTCTGCTTAATGGCGATACAAAGGTTTTACTAGACAGAAGGCTATGAATGCAGGGTGCCGGGGTGGAAACTCATGAAGCTGGACTTTGCCCGAACTAAACTCCAGCCTTGCCCAAACTAAACTCCAGCCTTGGGACAGGAATGTGACAAGCAGACACACTGCTGAGAAGGTGGTAGTTAACCCTGACTCATTTTCACAGGGATATACTGAGGAATTCCACCTCATGTTTAGCGGAGCAATACTGCAAATAGGTGATGCACGGTTTATTAAATACTGGCCAAGACACTGCATACATGCACTTAAACAGACCAGAAATGAAGGCTGCCAAATTTACCAAACTTGACCAGCACTGGATTTACTTCAGATATTAGTCTCTCATAATAATACAATACTACATTCTTCTAACTAAAATTAAATCACTAGGGACACAGACCCTGACTTCCTGGCAGTCGATGCTACTGCTATTTGGACCAGCAGACACGCCATGGACGGGGCCCACAGAGCACACAGATACAGAGACTGCTTTGAGTGCGCCAACGCCCACCGTCTGATGGAGAGCCCCCCGCCGCGTCACTCGAAGCAGCGTCAAGCAAACAAAGAGACACATTCCCGCATGCGAGACATACCACAAAATAGTTGGCCGGGCAGCATGCATGAAGAAAGTGTGTGGACTGGAGCGGCCCGTCGCCGCCCCCGCATCAGGAGTGGAGCCAGGGAGGGCGGCCGTTGAATTTCCCCTTGGTAAGCAAACTAAAAGCAATGGGATGACTGCTTTTTCCACACGTGGACTGGCCTGCGATAATAAGCCTAATATAAAAGATGTAAAAACAAGAGAGCTGCGGAAAAGCACGAGGGAGGGGAAACGCCAAGGGAAGTGGACAGCAGCTGATAAGACTAAGGGCCTCCCACTCGCTCAGGGCCACCTGAGCGCACGTGGCGTACGGTGCTCAGAGGCACATGTGCGCTGTGTGGCGGTAGCTCGAGAGCGCTTTGACAGACAACACTAATGGTCTGGGGGGCAGGGAAGGCAGAGGGAAGTGACTGCTGGTGAATCCCTAGAGATTAATGAGGCCTGACACACCAAGTCCAGAATGCCACCCTCCCCTGGTTATGAGATCCATCTTCTCATCTTGGTGTTCCATTCTCGCCCCCACCACACACACACACACCAAACAGCAACAAAGCAGTGGTTGTCTGGAGTTCCAAATCCACCCAATAATAACCAAGACGGAGAGAAAGCCCCACGACGCTCCTTTGGGGAAAGGAATCCATGACATTGACTGAAGCAGGGTCTCCATCTCGATCAAAATGAGGAAATCAGCTGTAAGGACAGCTACATAATCCTCTTAAAGGCAACTATACTGGTCTCACCCCAAACAATCAAATGGATAAAAATAAATAAATAAAATCACTAAAACTACTAATCAGTGGCACAAAGAAATCTATACTCCATGTACATCTACGGCCCAACCCTGAAAGAGGGGTGGCCAGGGCTGAACTTTGAGGGCCAAATAGATCTGGGAGAAATAAAAAGTGGGATAAAGTAGGAGCAAAGCATGGCTGCCATCTTGATATGTGACCTCAGTGATGTCAGAGGCTACAGTGGAGTTTTGCGCCGTGGGATCAACCAGCAGATCAATGAAAATAAAAGCACCATGGCAAGACTGTGTACATAAGAGGAATGGGAAGCGAAAAGGCAGCAGGGCACCGAGACGGCGTCAGCGCTCGACGCGGGACCCCTGCACACGATCAGCACCGGCGAGAATGATGACGAATGCACAGCAAAGCACAACACGACAAAAACGTGGGAGGATCGCACTTATAAATAGCAACCTTATAATTGCAACAGAGCCATTGATTTAAGTGCATTCTTAGCATCCATACAAAAAAGAAATTTAAAAGATTAGTGAAAAGCAAAGTAAGGTGTCCATGCAGAGTGAAAGACTGATGCAGTCCGGCAAGTTAATTTTACTTGGGCCCCTAAGGACACAAATTATAAAAAGCTGAGATTTAATACTCAAAATTCAGCTGCGTTGCACTGTGCATTACGGAGCCGCTACAGGGGTACTGCAAGTAAAGGGCTCAAGGAATGTGTACGGTGGACGAGGACAAGGCACTAAGCCGACCAGACCAAGTACCCCCCAAGAGGAGGCCGGGCCAGGCCAGGCCGCTGAAGCGGGGGCTCCATCTGCCAGGGGGCAGCCCCCCCAGGGCACCGAGCACCTGGTCACCAGCCTGTGCTTGTCTGGCAAAAGCTGACATCATGCCGGTCAGGGATTACGCCAATGCGGCGCTCCTAGATTCAAGTGTTGCAGTTACCCCATTTCTGGAGACTTGGAGACCAGGCTTTCATTTAGCTGGGAGCTTAAGCGGGTCGGCATAATACGATCAGTCAGGTGCAGAAGAGGCCTTCAGTGAGTCACTTTTCTGACTCCAAAACGACACACATGACTGCAATCATCCAGAAACAGCCGATTGGATGGGACTAGCAAACAGCCAACACAGCAAAGCTTTTTAAACAGGAAAAGGTGACTGATAACCAGTCTAAAAAAAGCACACTATACAAATGGTTTGTTATGTCCATCAGAGAACAGAACAGCAAGAAGCATCTCTACATGGACAGCAGATTAACAAGCACACTGAACTATTTTTAACTGGATCATTGTGTCTCTAGGTTTCCTAAAGGAAACAGACTTCATAGATATTTCAGTTATTCACACAACATTTATAGCGGAAGTATATGAACAACAGATTTAACTTAATAGCAGTCAGTGAACAAAATAAACAGCAATTAGTCTGAGAAAAGTGTCTATCAATGCAACAACAGCCAAATATTTATATAACCATCCATCTTCCACAAGCACATATTCTGTAAAGGGTCATTCACCCGTGAGCCGAACCCAGGTAGCTAAGGACACAAGGCTTGTACAGGAAGTGTACCGCCTCTGTATTCTTCCCTAACTACTGTGATCCGAGTACAGATGAGTTCCATCGGGAAGTGAAAAAACATGAGAAAAAAAAAATTCTTTGGAAAAAAAATGTCTTTGAACAGATTTTTAGTTTGCATACATTTATGCACTTTATTGGAAACTAAAATGTTCACATTCTGTTTTTTGCGTTTTCTAGATTTTTTTCCATGAGAAATAAAAATTATTAAGTCAAGTCATTTAATAACTTAAATCATTAGATTAGTCCACTAATCAAAATAGCTGTTTGATTAATTGATAAAAAAATAATTGTTCAGGGCAGCCCTAATGGTAAAGGACTTGGACTTCGGCTAAAAGAAAATTCCCAGTCTCAGGAAAGTCCCAGGAAAGGCTCAGCTATCGTACCACTTATGTTAGGTTCAGCTGCTTCAGTACGTACACACCTATATGACTTTGGGAAGCAAGCCATGTATCATACACTGCTTTGGATAAAATAACTTCAGGGGGAGGAGCAGAAGAGGCAGCCAGCCAGCCTGCCTTCATGAGGCCACATCTCATCCTCTCCTCCGGGGGTTTGTTCTTCTAAGGATATGTGAAAGACAAACATTGCCGCTCGACAGATTGCTTGCACACGCATCAGTGACCATCAGGCAGCAGCCCTGCTCAGCTCCACTTTGGGAGGCGGGGGCAACCTGTAGCAGAGGTGGACCATAACTGAACTAAAGTGCTCACTACTATGTGAACTGCTGCAAGCTGGCCAGCTTCGCAAATGTGCAACGGATGAAAAACTGACCTAAGAAAGAAAAGCAACACTAAGTAAAATACAAAAGTCTTGGGGAAGTATCAAACAAAACATTTGGGATAAAACCCTTTCATTTCCTCCAAAGTGTTAAGAACAACTATATAGGACAGCGTGAAGATTCAGATCCAGGTACCACTTCTACACTTACACACCAGCATTAGCTAATCGGCTCTTGCCCGGCAGGCAGCAAGCCTGTCAGATTGGGAGAGAAGGAACAGACCAGAGGTGTGTGACAACTGGGGGAAAAAAAACAGAGCCGTGCCTGTGTTTAAAGCATTTAAACATACGCTATACCCAAACTCTTTTCAGATTACCCTAGAAAGCAAACAGAGGTTGCTGACAGTATATGGATCGACACTTTCTACTGGGAAACAACCCACAATTAGCAGAAAGAAGAATCTAAATGGTCATAGAATACACAGCTTATTGGCTGAGAGGCAGGTATGAGAAAGCTGAGAAGACTGATCAACTTATGTCACTGGCATAAGCAAGGAGAAAAACGACACTGCCCATTCCACCTTCACATGGGTCCAAAAAAAAAAAAAAAAACTGTCAACAATATAGCGATACCGATCACTTCCTGCCTAAAATATGCTGCAAACCTTGATTGAAAACGAAAATAGTGGAACAGTAACATGGGGCTTTGAGTTATCATAGCTCATTTTCTAAGCTACTGAAGCATAAGCAGTAAAGCTGCACCATCAAACAGAAAACGGCAAAGCTCAACAAAGCATGAACCCAACCAGTCAGAGGGTCAAATTTGGGCATAAAATCCTTGCGCCACATGGACTCCCACTGTCCCGACATGAACAAGCTACTTTTTATGGACTCAAGATACAAGACAGCAACAGAGCAAACACGATGGAACAATTCCAAAAAGATGCAACAGAGACCCGTGCAGAAGACAGCCCTTTCAAAAGACAGAATATTAAACTTGGGATGGATGTGATATTTCCCTCTCTGATCTGCCAGCTTAGTAATGAGAATCGATACCTCAATGGATGGAAAAACGCCGTTTGGGTTGTTTTAGACTCTTAAATAGCTGGTTTGTGGCAAAACTCCAGTCATAGGAGGTTCATTTGTCAGCAATCACAATTAGTTGTGTGAACTTAAAAATATTTACACCCTCCCCCCAACACACACACACACACACACACACACACACACACTAACCTACTGGTTCAAACATTAAGACATTGTGATAATTAAGCTCAAGAACAACACTTTCCTCTATATCCCAAACTATTCCATGTGAAGTGACGCAAAATAGAAATCAGACCACAAACAGCAAGATGGGAAAGACACGCAAACAGAAGAAATCCCTTCTACCTGGAAGCTCTTAGCTCTGTGATTGGCTGATTCTAACAATCTTAGCGGTTTATTTAGTCACCGGAAAATGGTCATCAAAGGTAGTCAAGACATTATTATTGCCATCACACCTCTTTATAGTACCAATGGTAAACCCAGAGCAAATGAAATAAATACATTATGTGTAAAGGCAGCACTGCCACTTGTTATGGGGCCTGCAAACATTTTATACAGTGAGTACATTTAAAATATACAGCACTCGAGATGTACAGAAATTGTAATATTAATCTTGGCAAAAAAGACTAAATTCATATGAATGGGCAAAAGCTATCCTACGCATCAGCAGGGTTTGATTAAAGTAATAAGCACGAACCACTTGACATTAGTCAGAACCTTTAGCCAGCAAGTAGGTGTTACCATAGAAATGGGGTTTTTAATCCTTTAAAAACGACAGAAAACCGGCACGAGAGAGACCCATAACTCCAAAACAAGTTAATCCCCGATGAGTAATTGCTTTTAATCAATTCATTTGTTTCTCTGTCGGCTTAAACATAAGTTCAAGCCGTGGGTCGGAGACTGGAGAGACTCCACAAGGTTTTTGCAGTTTTATTAAAACTGCTCCACTGGGCCAAGGCAACTCCTAAATTCCAAATAGCTGAGTACTGACGTCTGCCGGGAGACCCGCAAAAGCGAGCTTCCCCCACCCAGTATTGCACAAAAACACAAACACCCAACCCTAGACCCATGCATCCCCCATTGATTAAAATGGACTCTTTTCATTTTACTGGCCTCAGAAGTGCCAGGTTTTATAAAAGCTTACGATCTCACTCAATATTTATGCACAATTCTCCTTTCTATGGTTATGCATCAGTAATTTTAAGGGGATGTGCATGGTATCCGGCACGTATATAATGCACTGCTCTGGGCTTCTGAAAACATTAACTTGCTTGATTTAGTATCCAGTGTGCCCATTACAGATAATAAGTGCTTATATGGTGGGAGAAACAGCCATCACTATTAAACCAGGATTCAGGGGCTTAAAACATCCATTTTTACCAACTCTAATTAGATGCTACCACAATTAGCACAAAGAATAGAGGTCCTGGTGTGCTTCGCCGACCAGCTGTATGATCAGCTTTATGTACATCACTGAATTTCCATGGACTGCTTTTAGAGACGTCCTCTGAAGGGGCACCAATTAAAATAAATATGACGCACTGTTCTTCCATCTTAAAGACCTGAATTACAAAACCGATGCCCGTTAATTCGTCGCCTGTAGGCTGGCCATCTGATCTGCAGGCCAGTGCAACAAATCAGTGCATCTGTAATGAAGCCATTTAACTCAATAGTGCTTGACTAGGCGGATAGGAGACCCTTCTGCTGGCTCTGTACAGACAAACTGGAAGTGACAAACATAACTGATACACGGGTGTCGAGGTCGATTTGCTATCTGCTAGGGTCGCCTCCCCCATTATGGATGCGCCTCCAAACCAAAATTTCCTGACCAGTAAAAAAAAAAAAAGGACAAGAAAAAAAAAAAAAAAAAAAACAGAACTTGGCTGCAGGGGGCTTCCTACCTAAAACAGATCATTCACCATATGATTAGATTTAGATGAGATTCAGCATCCTCCTCCCCTCCCCAAAATCAGCATCAGCTTTATTGGCCAAGTATGTTTCCACATACAGGGAATTAAGTCTCCGGTTTATCGCGGCGCCCTCGATGTACTTCCACAGAACAGACGCACAGCACAAATAAGACCACAAAAAGAACAGCATATGTAGCATATATACAAACAATGAAGTACGGTGCGTACAATGGGGACCCAAGCCAAACGGCGCACATTCGGAGGCATGAGAGAAAGCCGAACCAGTACCGAGGGAGCGGATGACGTAGTGGGCGAAGGCAGGCCGGCGTGCCGGGTACCGCGGGCCGGCGGGGCCGGGGGACGCCGCCGCGATTAGCCGTTAGCACCGGCTCCTAAGCCTTTGAAGTGCCTCGGATGTCGGCTTATCGTGCGGTCTGGGGACCGGGGAGCAGCCCGTTTCCTCCCCGCCCCCTCCGTCCTGTTCAGGGGGGCGACGCCGGCGGATACCGGCGGGGTGGCGGAGCGAGTAACGCGGCGCGGGGGCATTTCCCCTCAGAGCCCGGGCGCGGGGCGCGCCGCCGGGCGGCGAATCGCTAACCGGTACCGGGGGTTTCTCTCTCTCTCTCACACACACACACACACACACACACACACACACACACGGCTATGGCGGTACCCGGGCGTGTGGAGCGGAGGGCGCGCCCCCAGCCACCCGATACACTTGTCCGGCCAAGTCGCACGAATAACCGGGCAGGCGGCGGCGGCGTCTCCCGGCTCCCCTGAGCACCGGCCGGCCGCGGACAGCCGCTCCGCTTAAAAGGCGCAGACCCCCGGGCGCAGCCTCTCTGCGCCGGCTAGCCGCGGCTGCGGACGGGAGGGAGCCGGCCTCGCACGGCCTGCAGGTCCCCGGAGGTCCCCGGGCTCACCTCCGTAGGCTGGCTGATCTCGAACAGGTCGAGCCGGTTGGCGTTCCAGTGGTTAATGATGTCGGCCAGCTTCCGCCGCTCCTCCTCCCTGCTCCCCGACATTCTCGGGCGTCAGTGCGCTCGCCGACCGGGGGAGAGAAATCCCTTTGTCCGCAACGGAGACCTCGTGTCCCAGGACCGCGGCAAAACGCGATGGGAGAAAACCATGCGCACGAAAAACAAAGCCCTGCGTTTCGGAGGCGGCCCTGAGCGACCCGTATCTCTGCCCGCTACCGACTCCGGTCGTTAGGCGCTCCTGCCGTTTCCGTGTTCCCTCTCTTTCTCTTATCTCTCTCTCTCTCTCTCTCTCTCTCCCAGGGAAGAGCCGGCTACGTCTGGTTCGGCGCGTTCACGCCCATCTCCGCGAGCTGCCGTCGTGCACACGCACAGCGCCATTCGTGCCTCTCCCTGTGGTCCGCGTGTGTAATGAATAGGTCCCATTCTAACGAGACATCGTTTTAAAAACTACACACATGACCCTCATAAACCAAACAAGACGCTTATTAATAATATGCATCCCGCATATATAATGTATCACAACGGAGTTGTTGTAATAATTTGAATGATGATTTTTTTTTTAGATGAATATATTCATTTATTCATATAATGCACATATTGTATGCAGATTTTTATTTCTGGTTGTGGAAATGCTGCCCAGAATTCGCGGGTTAACCCCCCCCCCCCCCCTTTGAAGTGACTGCAGCAGAAAAAGATGTGTTATATGTCACACCTCCTTGTCATTGTCATCAGAGAATGGACCCCAGTACAACCGTTCCCTTTGCGACTGGCAAATGCCAAGGGTGGACTTCTTTGTGTCACAATCCTCATATTAACCAGCATATTAAACCTATTATAATTCCGTTGTCAGCCAGACCCAGGTGACAAGTACTGAATCAAGCAAAACTGAGTGGAACAATGATTAATTTTTACCAAATTATTCACAGACACTTTTATTTAAAGCACCTTACATACTGCAGAACCATGGAAGGTTAAGTAGCTTTTTAAGGGCACAGCAACAGGTCTCACCTTAGGACTGATGAACCAGTTGTGGCTGTGTCTTTAACTACTATGACCGCTCAGTCACATTCACAAGAGCCCTATAGTCATACAGCAGGGATCAGCATCGGAGCACGCACAATCAGAGCATCATATTAAACCAAAGAATCCTAGCCTTGATTGGCTAGGGCAGTGCAAAGTGAGTTCAGTATGTCATCCGTTGCGAGCCTGTCCTTGAACCCACTCCATGCCACTTCAGCCCGGAGAAGCCTTTATCATGCTGCCAGCATGCTGACGTTTGCTGCTGTCTTATAAAAAGAGCTTCAGGACAATTTCAAAAATGCATGTTGAAGGGGAACTGGCCTGTGAACATTCCCTGGGAATTACGCAAGGCAAAATGGAGTTCAGGGCACCGAGTAGTGAAACGAGTCGGGATGCAAAGACTGTCAATGAATCTGCGGCAGTGACGAGGCATCACTTCATCTCCCGAGCTTCGCACAGTGTGCGCCCAGGCCGCCTCTCCGCCCATGTTTATGGATGTGGCTCCCTTTCTCATGGGGTTTACCAGGGTTGGGCACTGTGCCCAGCCCACAGCCAGCCCTGGAACATGTGCGATGGAACATCGCAGATGTTTCCTGTTCACTGTGAGTGACATTTTATTTAGGCTGTCCTTGTGCTGGGAATTATGTGATTTAGTATAGACAGAGTGAAAATTGTACGTTAGTAGGCATCTTCAGAGGTGTTGCAAGAGTCCATATTTCAAATTGCAAAGGGTTTTCAAAACATTGATTTTTTAAAATTAGATTGCACAATATAGAACATGAAACAGTTAATAGATGTTCTTTAAATAAGAAAGTACAAACATTTGGCGACATTTCAATTCACTGAAGTTTTCGGCAAGGCGCTATAGCCTAAATAAGTAATGATATTTACCGTGGTTTACTCCAGTGGTGCAGTAACAGGTAGTCAGGCTGATTGATGTCTTTAAATTGCTCATAGTGTATAACTGTGTGCTTCTGCTTTGACGCATTGGTATCACATCCAAGGTTTACTCAAGCCTTGCTACCTAGGATAAGTTACAGGCCCTCTGTATGAGCCTGATCAGAATAAGCAGATAGAAAATTGATGGATATTTCAATGCTCTCTTCCACAAGTGCAACCCGCCAAAAAATCTTCAAATTACGGAGGCCCTGAAAGTGTTGCAGTGCACATATTGCTATTTTGTGTGAAAATACATTATCCAAAAAATGGCATCTCCAGAAGGGAGAGGTTCACACAGACGTGCCGAGTTTCACATATCACGTCCGCCCACCAAATCAGCTCACGTCCCAGTGAAGGTTAGAAGAATACTCTTGGCCTGGCTAAAAATGGTTCAGTGGCAGCAGCTTGATGTTTGTGGAACATGAAGACTGTTTGGCTTGTGATCTCGCGGTAAATGAACCGTGCTACAAAGTGAGGGATGGACATTTTCTCCCTCAATCATGGATCAGTGAAAGACTTCAGTCTTCAGAGACACCCGGAAGGGCAAAATCAAGGAGTGTCCATGGACATAGAAGGAGATTAATCAGGAGAATGACATCACTATATTTATACCCTACCAGTGTCCTGTGAGACCTCACACAAAAGCCTGGTTCTGTCCTATCTTTGTTTGTCAAATCAGTGACACTAATTTGTTTCCTGCCAGTAAAGGTGCCTGGACATAAATATTTGCATTGGCAGAGCAAGGACTGGATGATTAACTTGGCCGTCATGTACCTGACACATGAGGTACCATTAATGTTTGCCTCTGCCAGGTGCATCCTTTGCACACAACATGCACAAAAATTAACACCTTTATTCTGCACTTTCAATATTAATTAGGAGAATAAACCAATTCAGACAGTGTTGCTTCCCCTTTGTTACTTCTTTAGAAGCCTATACTATGTCTATGGTGGATGCTTTATAAAAATGCTTTGGACTTCGCTGTTTCATGCAAGTAGGTTACTGAATGACCCTACACCCTGGCTCAAGGACAGAAAACATTTAAAGAGACAATGTTTTCAAGGCATGGAAATTTAAAATGGTAAGAGTAATTGCAATATAGCGTGTAAAATATAATTGGATTAAGTCATATTATTATGGTGAATAAGTTTTAGTTAAGCTGTTATTTTAAAGTACATAGAATAAGAGCTTGATCATTTAATTAAAAAAACTAGCAAAACTGTTAAAGCAGTCAAAAGTATTTTAAAAGCAAGTTTGTGTCTTGAGACAGATTTTGCAGTTTCTTGGAAAATCCCAAAACTGAATCAAATCCATGCATTTTTGGAAAGACAGCAACGTGCTGATGTTTACGATTTTTTTGATACACTGTTTTCACAGTTGCTCAGAACCAGTTAAGATGAATTTTCTGCACAGTTCAGTAACTTTCAAAAATCTCTGACTGTAGGCCCAAGTTTCAGTGCCAAAAAATGATAAAAAATTCCAAATTGCATAAGTTGCATTTGTAAATCTGCTGTGAAAGTCCTGTTATCAGTTAACCCCTATCCCGTGTTTGGGGTCAATCTGACCCCAGAGCATCATTAAACGGTAGGCAAATTTCACATGGGGAAATTATCACGGGAAAAGGGTTAAATTGACTGCCAGAAGTGACCAGCGGTCTTGTGAACTGTTGCATTGAGCTACTTAATAGTAACGATCGTTTTTGGCCACAGAAGTCCTGTTACCACTAAAGCCTGTAAAACACCAACACATATATTTGGGATATGCTGACAATAAGAAATCACACTCATTCTGAAAACCAACTGCTCTGAAATCTTATGACACACTGTGAGTCAGTGGACGTTGCTGGCGGGAGGGAAACTCATCTGAAATCAAGCCGCATGTTACATGGTGCATCAGGGAAGCAGGTAGGGTGATTTAACCAGAAGATTCCTAGTTAAAGTCCCTGGAAAACCCTGCTGTTTATTCTTAAGCTGCTTAACCAAAATCTCTCAAATAATACATCCATCTTCCATACCATTTATTAGTATATGTAGTCACCAATTGTAAATTTCCAGGTCACTGAAAAAAAACCGGATGGCTAAGGATAACTACAATGTAAATGCATCTGTCCGTTAGTGAAATGTTTTCTGGAAGGCTTTCTTAGATTAAAGGTAAACTCAGAATGCTATATAGCTTATTTACTGCTATCCTGATATTTCTGCCATATACTGTAACTGCCGAAGAAAAGTAAATGCATGTATAAGCTAAACAAAATGTACAGTTTTAACCTCAACGTATTTAGTCGTGTATATAAACGGCATCGAAAATTAAATTGTCATATACTTACATGACAGCGAACGGAAAGGGGAATCGTGTTCTGCATTACTTGGTCAGTTCCCAAGGCAACGGTGTACGGGAGTACAAGATGAGTGTTTCTGGGATGTGATAAGATTTTAAATTGTTATCAAAAATCCGAGGAAACTGGCCACAGCAGTTTCCCATCAAGTACACATTTCTGTACAGAAAGAAAACAATGACAAAAAATGTTGTACTGATACGAGTGTCTCAGTCAGATTTTCATAGTTTCAGGCCAAAGGCACAAGAAATATTCTAGATGGGATACACAGGTGAAAAATGCAGGTATTCTCAGGGTCCTCTCAAATTGCCATGTGGTTAGACACGTTACTTTGCCAAATATAACATCCCAGTTTTGCAACTCATACAGGTTGCACTGCTCCGAGAACTGTATTGTATATTTTACTAATATTCTGAGAGCTGCGTTCATAAAAACCAGCCCATTTTTTAAATTGAATTTCCATATAAGAGAACCTAGACTTTCCTGTGCATGTTTATGAAGAAAATAATGTGGAGTCAGGAGTTACCAAAAACTATTCGCGGAGCCTAATGCAGAGATAAGATCACCCGAAACAGGAAGTGGCAGAGCTCTCCGGTATTATGGTTTCCTGCTGCGGTTTCTGATTCAGCCCCTGTGTGAGAGAGACAGACTTAATGCTGACCACGCATGCATAAACATGTCAGTAAAATAAATGTGCCATATGCATGGTCTACACATTTTGGAATAAATAAAAATACATACATATGTGTTTAAAACATTACTTGAACACTTAATAACAACATCAGCTGTAAACATTTAATGTACCATTTAAGAAGCATTATAAAAGCTAGGACGCGCTATCATTGTTTATGCTTTACAGTTATGCTAATTTAACTATTGATTTCCTACAGCAAATCGGACAAAGAATTTCCCAAGAGATTTTCCATTTTTGGACGATCTACTCAAATCTATATGAATTTAAAAAGATCAGAATTTTAAAGAGCCTGACTTTTTTGTAGCTCTCCAGCATGTAGGACAAATTTAGCACAAGGCATAGTGACTGAGTGCAGTTAGGACAATACATTAGGGTCATGTAAGACGCAGAAAGATTTTAGGACTAAAAAAAACCTGGACTCGTAAATAAATGGTTTACGGTCCAGTTACCAGCATTCAGTTCAGTTTTAACTGTGAACCATTTAAATGACGTCAGATTGTATAATCGTCTAAGCGATTAGATGTGACGTAATGCAAAGTGACGTAATGGGCGAGGGGCTGACTGGCTCCCCCACCATGACTGGTATGGATTATCTCACGGGCACAGTACGGACAATTGGACATGAATCAGCGACCACAAAGACGAAAGTATTCCATGGAACAGGGCTGCTTGGCTGCTAATGGGGATAGATAAGGGGCCGTATATCGGCGGCGTAAAGAGTCCACGTCGTGAGGCACAGCCCACCTGTCCCATTTCTCTCACATGCTCAGAAGACCTTAAATCAGGCTGATAATGCAGTACTGGGGGCAGGCGAGAATACTGGCTCGGGAGTCTGTTCCAGGCCACGTCTGCGTCCTGAGCGGCGGGGGATCGGTCAGGTGCGCGGGGGCTGCGCCCCGGAGCGCTTTTCCGGCACGATCGCTTATCGCGGCTACAAGCCGGAAATTACGGTTTATCCGCAGACGAGCTCTTGACCCAGGACTGAACTGTCAGCAAAACGAGCAGCCGGACTGCATCGCTCATCACCGAAGTGACTGGCGTAACTTTTGATATCCTGAGCAGAACAGCCCCCCCTGTTCTTTATCAGTACAATGAACAAGAAACGAACAATGAGAAGGCAGTCACATGCCTGCTTGGGGTCATGTGACCCCGTTCTTAAATTACAATCGCTCCATTATTGCTTACCTACGAACCTAAGACAGGTATGAGCCAGCCATTTAGTGGATAACAGAAAAATAGCGAACAACAAATGATTCACGATTATATATCTTTTTTTGTAAATGTAAATTTTAAGTTAAAGTTCAGCAACGAGTTAAACACAAAAGACACTTCAAATCCAAAGAAAAGATTCCTGAGTCCCGTTCTTTAATAACTCAACTGCTGCTCGAAAAAAATATATAGAATCTCTTAAGTTAAAAGCCTATTTTAATTATTTTTTCTCCTAATCTGATATCATATGACTGAGCATAAAACTGTTGCAAATTAGTATTGGATTTAACTCCCAAAGGAATATGCATTGGGAAATTCTCATTGCCTTTCTCCTTCATATTTTATCATATTTCCTCATTAATCGTGTTTTCTGATTTCAGTATGCAAGATTTTCCTCCGGGCTGCAATATGTTTTAGGCTTGGATATTTGCACCTATTCCGAAGAGCCCAGCAGTGCTGGTACAGATCCTGACATCACTATCTATATCTCAGCTGCTGCCTGACCACTGAGAATAAGATGACTCTGTACTATACAAATATCTATCTTTTTCCCTTAAATCATTCAGTAATTTTTATATAGGTACCCCAAGAGTCCTGAGCATCAGTCTTACTGCTGGGCTATTTCCAGAACTGATTTTTCACAACAGACACTCCGCAATTTCTGCTTCCGGACATTTCATACTGATGCCAAGGACAATGCACAATTTGTAGGTCTGTCAGCTGTTGCCAGGTGCCTCTCTACATTTCCTGAATGTGCTTAATGTTGCGCTTTTGGTCATTGATTCGTGAAGCGATTAATTGTCATTGTTGACACACGATTCGATTACAAGTGTGCTTTCCTAACTCTTAGGCCACCGCTATAGTCTTATTAGCTTCATACTTTTACACTCGTTCCTGGGCATTCACTGGACGCTCATGCCTGACAGCACTTAGGCCCGGCTGACTCCCTGAAAGCATGGGTGTTTGTAAAGTGCTATTTGCCTCACTTGTACTGTATGTTGCTTTGCACAAATGTGCCTACTAAATAAAAGCAAACAAATGAACGTAAATGTCTGTATAACTGTATGCTTGGAGTTCATTTCCTGCATTGTTTTGCCTCATCAAATGAGTGTGCAGACAAGCACTCAATAATATTGACTGTACCCTGATAACTTTCACTACCACATGCATGTAGAGGGGTTACTTGGTGCTATGCAGGTTTTCTCCACCTACTCCACTGTCCTCCAAAAATGTGCGTTTAGGCAAATTGGCATCTTTGGATGCCTATCGAGAGCAAGAACGCAAAGATCATAATTGTATTCTTACTAAGCACGTTCTTGCTAAGTTTCCTCTCTGGAATGAACTTGGGGGTGCAGTGAATTATGGGATTGGTCTCGTTTGGTGGGGATGCAACCAATGCTTCTTTGATATTGGGGCTGGGCAAGAGCAACATCCGGGGATTATTACCATCCTCTGTACTTCTCTTCTTGAGTATTGGAACCGTACTTCGGCAAGGGATGATGACATCACACAGGTATGAGAGAACATAGAGAATGCTTAAGTACGCATATTGATAAACACCCTTTGACTTGCACTACAGTATATGCACTAATGTACTTTCACCTGCACCCTATAGTGGTATACTACTTGGGGCTTCTCCTCATTCCCATCACAGTGGAAAGTCCACATGAGCTGTATATAAGAGGCCCAGGGCCTTGGTCCCTGTTCAAAATCAGGAGGGATGAATTTCCAATGTCAAAAGTTTTCCTGCCACACTGAGGAAACACGATGGAGAAACAGGGACGACAGTGTGAGACTGAACATCTTTGTTTTCACGCCTCGGCTCACCCCTGCCATCTGTAAGCAATAGAAGAGGAATCTAGGCAGACTGATTAGTAGGGAGAAGCACCCTACTCTCGTCTCCCACACAGCTATGAGACCGGGACGAGGCCTTGAAGCTCACATGATCTGGCGGGTCTGGATGCGGTCCGAGCATGAAGGAGAACGACCGTTTCGAACTATCGTCGAAAAACCTCGTCGCGGGGCAGCCGAAGGTCTTCCTCTGAAACCCAAGACTTTCTGAAAGACCGCTACAGTAATTCCACCTGAGACATCAATCGCAGTTTAGTCCTGGCCTGTTATGACCATAGAGGAGACAGATAACTACATTGCCCTTGTGCCCCGTGAGTAACATTCCAATATGAATGATTTGAGGCTTGGGGGTACACCACCCTAGGGGCACCGGTCAAATTCTACGCTGAGGCGTCTTTGATCATTTCTCACACGGGTCGTGGTGGAAAATCAACATGTCGAGAAGGAAACCGTCCAAAAGATCCCCACCTCATGGCAACAGCAGCTTAACTGTTCGGACTTTGAGGCGTGACCATACAAAAATGTGTTTCCATGGCAGAGGGGCCCCACAATGCTTTGCAAAAACATTTAAGTTCAATAATTATTTCCACAGCTGAGAGATCTCAAGGCACTCACAATGACCATGGATATTATTTCAGGAGGTGAGGAAGGGTTTCATGACTGTTAATGTAGCAAATAAAATAAATATTTTATTTAAATACAGGTTCCATTTGTTGAGCCAAATTATATTTTCTCTGATTTTATCACTCTAGCAAAAAAGAGCTAGACTGTTTAAAAACCGATTTTATTGTCACGGTATATGCATGAATTATGAAAACAATTTTCAAATTATTTAATCTGCGGGTGTCATTTACAAACCATTTTGATTCCGAGCACGTGGGATTAGATAAAAAGTGTCTCCACCTGAGTTTGTGCTTTGTGCTTTTTTAAAAGCGTACAATAGTCACTTATGAGATGACACAGAGTATGCACATAGACGCAGCTACCTGAAAGGATAATACTGCTTCATCTGTTCATGATGTACAGCAGTACTTCCCAACCCGGTCCACAGGGACCCACGGACGGTCCAGGTTTTCCCTCCCAGCTCCGTGCCACAGCCCACCCCATGGACTGGACTGGGAAACACTGCTGCGTCCTTAATGCTGCACTCCAATTTGGTGGTGTGTGTATAATCTGTTCTCAGGTTCTAATTTGATGTTTGTTCTGGCACCTCTTCATCCCCTCTAGGACCCCCCCCCCCCCTCCCGTGCCAAATTACTTCTTTGCAT
>JAODKK010000038.1:4678414-4701879 GCA_026774405.1 Petrocephalus microphthalmus
TCTTTCTGCGCAGAGCCCGGCGTGGAGGCTACCGCCTCTTTCTGCGCAGAGCCCGGCGTGGAGGCTACCGCCTCTTTCTGCGCAGAGCCCGGCGTGGAGGCTACCGCCTCTTTTTGCGCGGAGCCCAGTATGGAGGCTACCGCCTCTTTCTGCGCGGAGCCCAGTATGGAGGCTACCGCCTCTTTCTGCGCGGAGCCCGGCGTGGAGGCTACCGCCTCTTTCTGCGTGGAGCACCAGAGTCTGTTGGGTAATGCAGAGCATTTTCACGCTGACGGTGAGGTAGAGGGATGGGACTGGAGCAAGGGGCAGGCCAAGTCCCCCTTTCCCTTGCCTGCGGCTGTCCTCCAGAGAGCAGACGGCCTCTCTTATGAGCAGAGATGCCTGGGATTCCTTAGGGGATTTGGGTGAGAGTGCAGAGGGCCGGAGGGGGAGTGGCGCCTTTCCAAAGCAGTTGGGCACATGGGGGCAGCCATGACTTTGACTTCACACTGGCTACCCACTTTCAGGCTCTCATGCAGACCTGAGGATAGCACAACTGCAAATCAGTCAGGGCAATTTGACGGATAAATACAGCCGGTTGCTCCTGACCTGGCAGGTAAGTATCTGCCCACAACGGGCTGGCTTAATGAAGGGCTGTCGGGCCGGCAGACCCCCAGTGCTTGCAGGGAAAACAAACACACAGGCAAAATAAACAGAGAAGGCTGTGCAGCCCTGCCCAGGCTCTCAGGGGGCAGGGCAACAGGAAGCGTCTGCAGCGGCTCTGTGCCAGTGACCCCCGTCAGAGAGCAGTTCGGGCTGTTGCTGTTTTTGTGAAAGTAAGCCATATTGCTCGGGTCGCGCTGTGGCACCCCGGCGCGTTTGAATATTTATTGCTGTGCTGTAAGTGTTGAGCTGTCATATATAAAGCATTTTGCTGGTGAATGATAAACCAGTGTTTCTCAACCCAGTCTTTGGGGACCTCTAGAAAGCCTAGATCTTTGCTCCTCACTAGCACACCTGAACCAAACACTCAAGTGATCAGGAACACCGAATACCTGGTACAGGTGTGCCGAGAGCTGGGAGGGGCCTAACATACGGACCATCTGGTGGGGGGAGCACTGAAGACTGGTTTGCGATACACTGTGCAGTAGCAAGGACCGTCGTCCCTGTGCCTTTCTGCCCTTCCAGATCCCTCCTGGAAAAAAAAATGCAGTGGTTGTCCTTGGTGAAGACCACGGAATGTAGACAAGCTGCCACCTCGCAGGAAAATCTAGACTGCAATAAACTGCAGCGTCAGTCCTGAATCCTGTTCTGCAGAGCGCAGCGTGATCGTCGGGATGGAACAAGCAGCCCCAGCGTGACACGGCGAGTGAATGCTTAAGAAGTAAACACCAGTCGTCCCGATTCGTCATCGTTACAGACTTACAAACGCGGTAGCTGAAGGCGTCGGGACCCGTCGCCGCTGAGATAACCTTCAATTAGGAACTGAGTCATCGTTTGGACTCCTGAGTGGGATGGTGCTCGTCTCTTGAAACTGTGCTTCTGATAAGCAGGATTGGTTTAGTGCATGCAGCTGGAGCTCAGACAATGCCCGCTGAGTGGACTCCAGCAACGGCCCATGCAAAACTAGGATTCCTCGAGGAATCCTGCGATAAATTTATTTCCACTGTCAGTTTACGCAGAAGTGCTGCGGAAAACTGTTAGGTCCAAGTAACAGTTTTTCTTTTTTGTTTTTCCGCTCATGGTTGTTTTACTCGTGCAAACATGTTCTGAGGGCAGAGCGATATATGATTAGTTGAGAGAGATAACCAATCAGATCTTGCGTCAGATGTCAGACCAACCAATCAGATGTCTTGGTCCCGCCTCCTCTAGTTGCTTGGACCCACCTCCTCTACAATCTGATTAGTTATCTCTTTGAACTCTGAGTTATTTTTCGTTCTGCCCTATAAAATAATTTGAATTTAAAATTGATATGCATTTCCCCCCGCATTGAATTTCCTGTCATGGAAGTAGCTTTGTTTTCACTGGCAGGTTCCATGTGACTATTAAATTTAAATCCACTGTGTTCATGTTCCGTTAAATAGACCCCATGACTATGACTCTGATTATTCCTAGAGGGGAAAGTTGGGAGTTTTCCCAAAATATAATTCTGCAGAAATGCCCCACATTCAAGGGGCCCCATCGCCTGCCCTTTACCTACAAGGAGGGGGTGAGACAGCTGACCCAAGATTACTAGTGAAGGCTGACCCAGTCACAGCAGCAGTAATGCAGTACTAACCCCCTGGGAGCTCCTGGAGAAAGGAATTAAAGAACACCTCCGGTACTGAAGATATATTGCACCGTAAAAGAAAGACGTATTATGTTAATCACCATGGCATTCGAATATACATTCTGCTGTTATTTTTTGGTAACTACAGGAATGTAGAGCTCCTTCTCTCCCCACAAAAAAACACAAAATCTCCCCCCTAAAAAAGACCGTGCCCTTATTTGCATACATGTAAAACTATTTCCAGTGCTCTTGTTAAAGAAATCCAGAATCCCATTAAGAGTAAAGATGGAATACACAAAAAGCTCCACAATTAACTGCAATTCAAACAGAAGGAGCGCTAAGGGCCTGGATTTAGATTCATGTTAAAACAGAAGGGGGAAGCATCCTAATTGACAGGAATTCCTCTGCCACTAGGACCGCACAGACCAGTGTTCCCATTACACACGGCAATGAGCAAACTGCAGCCAACACAAAGCCGGTCCCGCTCGCTGCAGCCTCGTCCAATCAGTTGCTCTGGAATGGCTTCCTCTAGCGAGAAGCGGCTGCTGATTGGACGCCCCTGGAATGAGCGTACACTCGCGGAACAATGGACGTCTTCTCCTGATTGACATGATGCACATTCTTCGTCTCGCAAATTCATTTAAATTTATGCAGGTCTGCTCAGGCGGGACGACGGTGAAGTGTCCCCATGTCGGGGCGAATGCTGAGGCGTGCCCTGCGCTACGACTTTGGATAAAGTTTGTTACGCTGGCATTTTCTATTAACTTTCCAGCTAAACATTACGGACGGGCAAAAGAAGGAAGGAAAACAGCTTGATATTATATAACATTTCTTCGTAGCATAAAAACAGGTCACATTTCCGTTACAATACTACAAATATATGAGTTAATTTTCAAACCTGTAAAGGATTATAAACAAGACAAACCACAGAATAAAACTTTTCACATGTATTTCACTTAGGTTATGTATATTGTTAACCAGCTTTTGAGAAGTAGCGATGTTTTGTTTCGCTCGCTTAAGTTTTTTTTTTCTTTCTAACAACCAGAGTCATTGTTAGAATAAAATTACGATGCTTCCCCCTGCTGGTCATGTTTAAAATAACAACTCCTATGACGCAAACGGTTTCTGAACATAGTTTAAGAGAAACTACTTAAAGGATGTCGAATTATCAGTGATCAGACTATATACGTGGTTGGGGAAATATACTGGGACACTGATCCACTGACATTCTCATTTTTGGGGCGCATAAAACGAGGGAAAAACACGTGACGTCACAGAACAATGACGTTATATTATAATACATGGTTACTGATCTCTAACTTATCTGAGCCATTGTATTACAAAGATAACTCCAAACTCCTATCCCCATATCACACGTATACTAAATAAACTAGTATTGCAGATATATTTGGATTTATAAATATTAAAATAACCCTCATCCAAAACCACAGACCCGTAACATGACAATTCCATAGCTAACAGTATATAAAACAGTACACTAAATGGCTTTTCAATATATGTACATTGGGTACATTTCCCAAAAGCATAATTGTTTGCAGTGTACATAGTTGGAACTATGCACCTGAACTGTTCCATCAATGTAAGATGTAAAAAATATATGTTAAAATTAGCAAAACAGAAACTCAGATAAATGGTCATTTTCTGGCATTCTTAGCTGGACATTAAAAAACAAGTGTAAACTACGGGTACCTTTCAAGCTTATTGAAGTAGGGATGGGCAGCTTGGTGGATGAGTCTTTGGCATGGTTGCTTCACATGTCTGGGGTTTGGTGTTGAACCCTGCTTCTGCTAGGTAATTGGGAAGCTTCCCAACGGACAAGGGTTGGCTGTTAAGTATAGTGCAAATTTCTCATTCAGTCCAGTTCTTACTGTGTTTGGGATGAGGCCGCTGATGACCTAATGTCAGGCTTCCTCATCGTATGTTACAAGTGTTGGTAAACAAAATTCACCCAGTCCCCATGGAATACAATGAAGAACTTTCCTTAATTTTCCACAGAAATTCTCAGGAACGTATCCCATATACTGAGTGAGTTTTGGAAATTGTCTCTTCAAATGGCATCTCTAAACTGGATACAGAGTGTGTAGGTGCCCTGCGATGAACAGGCATCCCGTCCAGGGGATACCTAACCTTGTGCCTGTGCTGTGTGGGGTAGGCTACTGGTTCTCCCAAGGCCCTGACCGAAATAAGCTTTTGGAAGATGGGTGGGTAATCTAGCAAAGTCAAATGTCATTCACTGGACACATTTCTGATGATATGCTGTTTTTTAACACATTAAAAGCATGAATTTTATTCTAGAGTAATTTCATTCAATTGCTTTCAATTGGGATATTTTAGTCCATGTGTTTCATAAACCAAAATAAACACTTTTATTATTCTTCAAGTACTGTCCTTTTTCAATGAAAACTGATCAAAACAGATCCAAACCAAACTTAATTTTTTGACAATGGTATTAAATTTAGATCCAAAGAACTGGGTTGTCCATTATTAAAATTCGATCTGAATAACGAATAACCTGAATTGCCCATCCGTCTTCCAAAGCAGGGCAAAGCAGGAGTAAGCCATGGAAAGGATATATACACACATGCTACAGGGACATTGTACCTCCAGTCTACAGATTCTGCCTTGGGTAACCCGTATTTCTTGAGACTAAAAGTTGGAACCCTAGCAGGAGAGAGTGCAAGGAGACATTTTATCAGGAGGTCCAAAATGTGTAGCTCCGCCCCTGCACAAGTGGTAAGAATATTTCCCATCAGTGCAGTTAGAACTCCACGTGAAAAGGCACAATCTGTAAAGTCCTTCAAATTCCCCTTGTTTGACACAGTCTCCTTGCCGACCGTACACATTTCCTTTACAAGAATTCACCTAGTCAGGAGTATTAACTTACAGTAGTGTCTACTTCCTCAACCTGGAAACCACACTGCCTTTCTAGCAGAAACTGGGTCAGGTCCAGAAAATACTCTTGCGTTAACTTGGAACAGAATATGATATTCAGCTGATATGATCTCATAAAGGAGATAAAAATGACATGATGCACACACTATTCATTTAGCCATAAATCTTATCAGAGCTTAACTCTTGGGTGGCATAGGTATCAGTGGCTTGGCATGATCTGAACAGTCTAGATTGCCATGGCAGCAGACTTAACAAATAAATACATAAATGCAGGGAAAATAGGGTTTTTGGTAGGTATTATAATCAGTGCTTGAAGTGGAAAAATAATGGTGCTGATATTCACCTTGTTATTCAGTACTGGTAGATTATGCGAGGTGCCAGTACCCAAAAAATGTTCCCGGTACTTTGAAGAGAAAAACAAAGAGGTACCGGTATCATGTACTGGTAAGTACCAGTCCAGTTCACACACAGATTATAATATTGTAGTGCTTAAGATATATTTAAAGCAAGCAAACAAGCCCATTTAGGGAAATTGCACTGCTTCTAATTTTATATGATAGAAAACAGTTTGAATAAATTTCACTTTAAAATTGGGAACAAGGCATACATTAATTTCTGCCTAATTTAGACCCTATGACGTCTGATCTCAAAATGTTCCAGGGCTTCCTGATACGCCATCCCCTGTCCTTTTGCTCTCCGCTCCTGAGTGAATAAATTCTTTGAATCTGCCGTTGTGATAATAAGTAAAGTGTGGTTGTGTATGTGGCTGTAGTGTTGTATATATGTATATATACAGTATAGGATATATATAGGATTACCCCAAACTTCAGTACAAGGTCATGGGGAGTGGGTGGGCAGCTTATAGATGTCAGTTCAGCTAACTGCACGTCTTTATTCTGTGGGAGGTAGCCCACATGACAGAGGTACCCACATGCACCCTTCAAGCACGGAAAATTCCACACGACATGGGGAGAACATGCACCCTTCAAGCACGGATAATTCCACACGACATGGCGAGAACATCTACACTTCATACATAGAATAGTTCAAATGACATAGGGACCCTTCAAACACAGAAGAGGAGTTGGGTTCAAACTGCCAACTTCAGAGGTATGAGACACTTTAGCTACCTGTCGAGCAACGTTCTCACTATTATTCAATAGCTAAACAATCAACAAATGTCCAAATGTCTCTCTTAACTACCAGACAAACCAACCAACCAAATTAACAATTGACTACCTGACTAAGCCTTCTTTCAGCAGTTCCTCAACACTGGTAATTATTCCACCTTAGCTAGGAGGCCGCAAATCCTTGGCGTGATCTTACTTTAATCCAGCTGTTCCATTACCAGATAGCATCATGGAGTTCGACCCCGATCATTCGCACCCTTTGAATTGGATGTACTCTTAGCCACAATGTCTGTCCTAGATTCTTCTAAGTGGTTTACAGCTAATAAAAATAAGTTAACAAAAAATAGCAAACCATACCGAGGCTCAAACTGTCATAGCAGTTCACATTCAGAAAAAACGCAACATATACAAATATCTGTAGTGCTACAAGTTATGTACGCATCATGAGAAAATATAATCATAGATGTTGACAACTCTTCTTTGGAAATGGTGTTTCTTTTCCTTGTAGTGTTGTTAGGTCAATAAGCATTTTAAAGAGAATCCTAAATTCAGTTCTATATAGGGGTACTGATTAGATTAGATTAAATGGACTTTACTGATCCCGGAGGGGAATTGTTGTGCATAAAGCAGCAAGGTATGTAGATCACAGACAAACATATATAGTGCCAAACAGACAAAGTGCAAAGACAGCATACATAGTGAATACATGTAAAGGCAGCGCAAAGCAGTGAAACACCTAGCATTTGTAAGGAAGGAATACTTCCTGATGTGTTCTGGTTGGGGGTGGGGGATGATCGTGTGGGAGGAGGCGTCACGCTGCCTTGACAGCAGAAGGAAGGAAGGGTCCTTAGCAGTGATTCTTAGTGTAGTCGGGTGGAAATGGCTGCTGGCTAAAAGTGCTCCGAGGTAGCACCCCCTGGAGCGGATATGAGTTTTGTTCTCTGAATAAGGGAAAAAGACAGGAAAAGTTTGCAAACTGAATGTGATTGATACACCGTTTAAACATGGTACTTTTTGTTAAGATCTAATGAGCTGAAAGTGATGAATGGTGAGTTGGAAGTGGGGGAAATAGCTATGTAATATATCAGGATGGATTCCAGCTGTCATGGATACGCTCAGCTTGTAGCCATGTCGTGCTGATCTATAAGAACCATAAAGGAGATACCTCCCTACACTTTTACTACGCATTATGCAAGCAGGTATGCCGATGTCTCTCAGGAGTTCCAAAAGAGTCCCGTGGGAGGGGTGGATCCATGTGGGGTCCAACACTAACTCTGGCCCCTAGGATCCCATGCAGAGGGCGGGAAGTACATTATTAAAGGCAGGGTCCAAGTCTATGACATCAAAACTCAACAAAGCAAATAGATATGCTGGGACCGGCCCATTCCACGATGAGTCTAACTCAATAACTGGCGCTTACAGAAACACACAGACAAGCTAAAGTCCTGCGGGAAAGGGCGGGAGAGAATCAGGTTAATCATTAAATTGTTCGATAGCAAAAAAGGCCAGTGTTAGTCCATCCTGCGGTCATTTAAAGGTGCCACCTGTCATCACCTTTGTTCCTTGTCAACCTATTTGGGAGAAGACACAGGCAAGACAAAATATAGCATTTAGAGAAAAAAAAGCTTCCTACGGACTTTAGGGAAACATGCATGTAGACAGGAACCTGAAGAATGTCCTGGTTGTATCGTTTGGATTCCTATTCCTTTTCACAGCATATGGAGGTCTCCAGAGCTTACAGGTAGGACAAACTCTACTCTACGGATTCTCTACATTGATACAAATAGCTGAATTTAAATGCTTAAAGTTTCAACAGTTTATATTTCTTATAAGGAACTATTTTAAGCAGAGCTATTCACAAATTATTAAATTAATTATTACATGGGATTCTTATTTAGCAAAATTTATGTCGCCCACAATGCTGATCGTTCCCCAGGGTGTTCTGAGGGTTATAATATTTTTAAGGAAAGTTCTGTGTGTATTTTTGCTTTTCGTAGGTCAGTCCTTGCACTACTTCTGCAGCAATTGTACTGACTAATGTTTCAGCGGCAGGCTCTTACCGCAGGACAATATGGTGGCTCATTCAGGTTGTCGCATCTCACGCTTCCAGGGTTGGGGGCTTGCGTCCCGCCTTCAGTCTCTTTGTGTTTGCATGTTCTCCCTGCATAGCATCGGTTTCCATGGGTTCTATAGTTTCCTCCCAAAGTCCAAAGTCATGCAGTCAAACTGACATCACTAAATTGCTCATAGATTGTGGATGTGTTCCCTCCAATGGACTGGCATCCTGTACTAAATAGGATAGGGTCCAGGCCCCCCCGTCCACCAGAATAATGGGACGGATGACTTGCTTCACAGTGACCCAACTGAAATGCTTAGAACAGACCCAAAACTAACTATGATCTGGTGTCACATTTCAGAGCAGCCTGAACGCAGAAGATGGCATGGGTGTGGCGTCACTGAGTGTCATCTATGCTTCCATAATTTTGTCCTCTATGTTCTTGCCACCCATCCTCATCAAGAACTTGGGCTGCAAGTGGACCATTGTGGGTTCGATGGGCTGCTATGTGGCCTATTCACTTGGCAACTTCTTCCCTGGCTGGTACACCTGCAATCTTTACTTCGTTCTATAACTATACACTTGAACTTGGGGGCTCCATCAAGAGGGGGCTGATTAACAGGGGCCAACAAAAATATGTAATATAATTGGATTGGTTCAGGTTGGGGACCCAATATCTTATGCTAACTGTTAGCTTTGACGTCAGTCAAAATGCCTTGTTTGCTTAACTAGACAAGCTTAGCGTGTACTATAAACAGGTTCTGTAATAAATATAAAAGATATATAAACAGAAGCTTCCTTTTGCCAGATGAAGACACCAAATTGGCCAACGCCTTAGTTGACAAATGGTGGATGCCAAAGACAAGGCAAATCCCAGGGTGATAACGCTCCACTGTGCTGTTCCCGACAGGCCAGCGCTGATGGCCACCTCAGTGATTCTAGGTCTGGGAGGCTCACCGCTCTGGTCTGCCAAGTGCACCTACCTCACAATCAGCGGAAACAAGCAGGCGGCCAGAGACGGGAAGAAAGGGCAGGATGTCATCAACCACTACTTTGGGATCTTTTTCCTGATATTCCAGTCATCAGCCGTCTGGGGGAACCTCATGTCTTCACTAATTTTTGGTCAAGACACTTCAGTCGGTAAAGAAAAATAACACATGAAGACCACGGCACTTACATTTTTATCAGAGGGAAGCATGGAGGTGTGGTGGTTAGCACTGTTGCCTCACAGCTCTGGGGTTTCAATCTCCACCATAGCTCCATCTGTGTGGAGACTGCTTGTTACAGATTGCTCTGGGTACTCCGGTTTCCCCTCACTGTCCAAAATCATGCGGAGGTTAATTGGAGTTACCAAATTGTCAGTAGGTGTGACTGGTGTGTGACTGTGTCCTACGATGAGTTTGCGCCCTGTACTGGGTTATTCCCTGGCTTGTGTCTGTGGGATCCAGGATCCTGCATAGGACAAGCGGGACAAATCGGTGGATGGATTTTTATCAGATGATTTTGTCCAAATCTACATATAGTGGGACAACTGTCAGGAACTATATTCTTTATAAGGTAGAATAACAGTCTTTTCCATGTAGAAAGGACACAAGTTTTTCTGGCTATTACATTATTCTCTTGATTAAAGACAAAATTTTAACTGAAACTATTGAAATAATTCAAAGGACTTTGCTTGACCTTGTAGAAGTACATCACATGTTAATTAGAATGCAGGATTCCAGTTCATGGAGAACATCACATGACTGAAAAGAAAATAAACAGACATATGATTAACAGGATACTCAGTACCTTCATCAGAGGTACAAAAGTTGAGACCCTCCTTGAACAGTATAAACACCCTCAATTATTCATAAGTGTCTCTTCTGAACGTCTTTTGTTGATAAAAGCGTACCTTTACCTTTAAATAACCAATGGCGTCTTTCTAACTGTGTCGGCCCAAGCTGACATCCCAAATGACAGGCTGCAATCCTGTGGCACTGGCGTCTGCTTGGACAACTCCACCATTTCGGGCAATGTGACAACCCCAGAACAATCCCTGGTCAACATCCTGCTTGGCTGTTATATAGGTAAACACCAGCATGTCTCATCCCTTGTCTTTGACGTGTACTGCCTCGCTTTCTCTTGTGAAAAATGTAGCACTTTAAAAAATGTTTCAGATAAATTGTATGTGCGTACTGAAGTGTCTCGCCCATAGGCCTCACGTCCTATGGCTGCCTGGGCTATGGCCCTGAGGTCTGCTGCCTTCTGCCTCGTCCTCTCCAGGGGTTGGAGTTTTCGCCATAGTCTTGGTGGCGGTATTTCTGGACAACATAGACAGGAGCAAAGCTCAGGAGTTCAGGGAGAAGCGGGAGCCCTTCTGGAGCACCTTCTTCGCCACGTTCAAACATCTCAGAGACAGGAGACAGCTGCTCCTTATCCCGCTGACGATGTACAGTGGGTTTGAGCAGAGCTTCCTGGCTGGAGAATACACCAGGGTAAGGCAAGCACACATCCCCAAGGTGCTACCAGTACACAAAGTTCCTCGACGTTATTTTATTTTATTCTGCTGCTACCTAGTATCAATAGACTGGTCATTGAGAAAATCTGGGCCAGTTCCAAGCAAAGGTAAACTAAAAAGCTGACAAAAATATGTTATATATTCATACATATTATTTCGAATAAGAATAACTATACAAATTTGAAAATAATTAAGAAAATAAAACCATATCATATTGAGGTATGTTTTGATGGCTCGTGGGAGTTTTACTTACACAAACGTGTTTTGAGGGCAGAATGAGCGATAACCAATCAGATCTTGTTAGACCAACCAATAAGATGTCTTGGTCCCACTTCCTGTAGTTGCCAAAGAAACACTGCCTGCCTAGTATTCGGTGAAGACTGCATCCGGCACTAGAGAAATGAGGCCCTTAAACCTACCAGTGCTGTCAGTTGTGACCTGGTTTGTCACAGTAATAATCAATGAAGTACCCAGTGAGAAGTGAATGACACCTGGGGCCTAACTGCTCTCATATAGTTTATCTGTCCCAGAGAACCACTTGCCCTTCATTAGCGCTCTGATATCTACCTTATAGCTTGCGGGAGGTGGCACACCTCCCAAGTGCCCCAGCTTCAGAGGATTATAACTCTGACGCCTCTTCGTAACGCCGCTTGCCCTTTCTCTCTCACTCCGCAGTACTATGTGACCTGCGCCCTGGGAATACACTTCGTCGGTTATGTGATGATATGCTTTGGCGCCACCAATTCCGTGTCCTCCTTCACTGTGGGCAAGTTGTCCCAGTACACTGGAAGATTCGCCCTGTTCATGTTCGGTAAGGGACATTTCAGGCGGAAGCTTTGAGGCGAGGGTCATGTGATCAGTGCTAGAGTGATGAAATGTATACTTTGACCAACATAAAAATAAGCTACCATGCCCTGTTGCCATCAGACTCCACTTTATGTCTTGTGTTACAGCTGCAGTGATAAACTTGGCCGGGGCCCTGACCTTTCTTCTCTGGAAGCCCCATCCGGATCAGCTGCCAGTATTTTTCGTACTTCCTGCCCTCTGGGGATTGGCCGACGCCATTTGGCAGACACAAACCAATGGCAAGCTCTCATTTTTCTTATTCGCCTTATGCTGCACGGCATGCTTGGCTTATACTAGTTTCAGTTACGCCACACTGTGTGGCAGATGTGACGATTCTTGGTAATTCTAAGGATTCTGTTCCCTGCTTGTCCATTTTTGAATTACTAAACATATAGCTTTTTTAGTCAACGAGATGTTTCATGAATGACATTCAAGTAAGACGTTTTTATTGCCGTTTCAGCTCTGTATGGCGTTCTTTTCCCTGACCACAAGGAGGCAGCGTTTGCCAACTATCGCATGTGGGAGTCCGTTGGGTTTGTAATTGCTTTTGCGTACAGTAACTTCATCTGCCTTGACGTTAAGCTCTACATATTGATAGGGGTTCTGATACTTTCCATGCTGCTCTATGGCTGGGTGGAATACCAGGAACACGCAAATCCTACTTCTTGCGTAGAGTACAGCGAAGAAGCCACCAAAAGGACAGAAAAAGAACAGCATCCTGACGTTTCACAGGTCGCTATCCTTGCTCAAACTCCGCTGTAAATGAATTACGTCTGTCCGCCACCCAAACATTTTGTGAGCACCCTCCAGTGAACCTTAGAGACTCAGAGGCCTGCTTGTAACAATTTCATTCATTTAGTCGAAACGCTTAAAAATGTAACTTTAATTCAAGCAAAGTTTTTTTTTCCTTGCAGAAAGCTATTTTAACAGTAATTGATTTTCTTGTTATCCATCAATATGCCAGCAATAATGGAAAGCGTACGAAGGTTAAACATACATTAATGACACTTCAATATGAAAACCTTAAAATGCAATTATTGCGCACAGTTCAGTATGCATCACTGGACAAACGTAAAAACCTGCAATGAGCAGTATGCAGATACAAGGGGTTCGGTGATGGGTGCAACTGTAAGGTCTCTCTCTGAAAAAAATGCTCGTGAATACACTGCAACATCGGAACACAAAGCGGTAAAGGAGTATACTAATTCCACAATGCAATTAAATTTGTGTATAAAATAATGCACCACGACTAACAAATTTTAGACATTTAATTGAGCTGCAAGAAGTAGGCCTTTGCTTAAATTTGGACACACATTGAATGTACAAGAAATCGAAATTGATAATTGCACGGTATTTTGTTTACAGCCAGAGTCTGGATTTAAATATTAAGTGGGTGGGGTGGGCTTCAGTATGTTTTCTGAAAACGTGGCCCGAAAAATGGCTGGGAATAGGCCCTGCTGCTTTAAACCAGTATTCTTCTGACATTATATTAACTTAATTTTATAAGGCACTTATAATGGAATTCAAGTGAGTTAAAGTCAAGTTTTTCATGCAACATGCATGTGAAAAGAACAAATGGTAAAACAATTTTGATATATGACAAATTTCTCGTAGTGCATGACGGTGTGATTGGGTGTGTGTGTGCTCTGTGATGGACTGGCATCCCATCCCATCAAGGGGGTCTGTCCCCGAACAGGTTAGAATGCGGATGGCTAATACATAACAACAATATTCTTCCTTAATGTTAAAGTTAATATTCTGCCCTGTACTAGATAAGCTCATATGCAAGATGAATGGACTACATTGTGATGTATTAAAAGCATTAGACATCAGTGTTATGGGAAAGCTATACTTTTCTACTATCATATCCTGTAAAGGGTTCCGATAAAATGACATAGCTTTACGCAGGCACAGAAGCTGTTTTTTGGTTTGTTTATATATTAGCACATTATATCCACATATAATACAATCACTTGGCAAGTATAGAGGGAGACTGGTACTCGTCCATCTCAGGATAAGTCGGAGCCAGACACCCTGGGTGGGGTACCAGTGGAAGAACTGTAAATATATATATATATATGTATTTTCTTATATTAAATACCATTGTTTTGAATTAAGGCTGCTTGAATGTTTTTACATTTATATTATTAAACAAAATGAATTTCAAATAAATGAGGCTTTTCTATATCACCATATGGTTTCTACAGTGTTTTGTTTTTATATGCAAATTTTGTTATGATTCATTGTGGTTATACATACCTGTATTTAGATATGTATATTATTCAGCTGAATATCCTATATAGGAAATAAATCTGTTGAATCACAGAATGAATGTAATTAAAGGTTTGTAAGAGGTGTAAATTTCAGGTCCAGAAAATAAAAATCCAGTGCAAGATTTTGTTTCAACCAAATAGTCACTTTGTGACTGTGACTCTTTATGCTTGGCTGGCTATTGTTTCCACAGATGCAGCATCACTAAAAACTCACCTTCCAGCTGTTGCTTCCTTCCTGGCTGCTATTACTGAGGGCCAAGTAAAAGACTCATCTGTGCACTCCTAGTATTCACAGTACCTATATATTTCTGGATAGTACATACTTAGCATTATTTGGATTTTTTCATGTTTGGACACTCAAAGATTTCTTTACTCCAATAACTTACGCAGGAGTTTAAGTTAATCAATGATATAAGCCTGAATTAAATGTTATTATTAGAGGTTAATTTCTATTTTAAGAATATTGTCTAAATACATCGTTGTCCTGCTCAATGATCCTAAAAATTGAAAATAATTATTTAGAATTAGAGTCAAATTATCATCTTAATACCACACAAGAATGCCGATGCGTTCACATGCTAATGTCGTCCTTGACTTTGTTCTTACAAGGAAACATCCCCCATTGCATTTATGTACATCCCCTTCTCACTTGCCTTCCACTTGTGCCTTGTTTCCATGACAGCAGCTTAGCCCCAATTCTCCACAGCAGTGTGTCTTCCACCTAATGCCGGATAAATCTCAGCATGAGTGGTAGCGTTAGGTAATCTGTAACCACAAACAAAAAGTCGCGCAACAGAGCAACGAGACGGAAGGCTTGGAAACCCCATCTGGGTATCTCTCAGCGGCCTTAATGGTTACCTTCAGCGTGCTTCGCAAAAATCTCTCCCAGTCATTTAAAGTACTGTAAGCCTGTGTGTGTGCATACACGATATAAGTAAAAGGTAGGACGCATCTCTTAATCACTGAATTCAGGCGTTTCATTCAGACCCGTTGTCTCAGGCGTATAAAATCAAGCACTTAGACATGCAGTCAGGTGAACAAACATTTGAGAAAGAATGGGTCATTCTGAAGGGCTCAGTAAATTCGGGCACGGTACTGTCATAGCATGCCACCTTTGTAATAAGCCAGTCTGTGACTTTTTCCTCCCTGCTAGAAATTCCATGGTCGACTAAGCGGAAGTGTTTAGGAACAACGGAAACTCAACCAAGAAGTGGTAGATCAACTCCATATTGATGCCTGTGGATTTAGAATGGGATGTTATAAAAGTTCCTGCAGGTGTAATGGCCAGGTGTCGCAACAGTTTTGTCCAAAGAGTGTGCGTGTGTATGGATCTCTTCTTTCATGAAGCTCCAGTGACAGAAATCATTCAATTCAAACTTACAATCTACAGAATTTTGGTTAATGGGCCATTTCAGGAAAATGTTACCTTTTCGCAGATATTGGTCTCATTTTTGGGATAGTGGCCCCACCAGTGTACAGTTTACAGTCGCCTCTGGAAGGTGAAACAATGGACCAGTGAATTTCATGAGATTAGCTGACATGTAGACAATATGTAGACCTGGCTATATCATAAACACATTCCAAAGTAAAATGACCTCAATAAAATACTTATAAAACGTAAATGCAATGTCATTGAACTTGGGGTTTCACAACCTGAGAATGACAGTACTTGTTGTTTTATTTTATTGGTATAGGCCTATCTTTTATGTGATTATCTTATGTACAGTATTTAAAGCAATGTGAAGCACTCTTTGTAAATAAATCTGCCCACGGCCAAATTCCACCCATCAACTTAAACGCCTTAATTACCTAAGTAATTAGTGCGTTCTTTTATTGTGGGATTGTCATTTTGTTTGGTTTTATGATTTTATCTATTCAATTTAAGCATAACCATAAACGGACACGTGGCACAATTGTGTTTTGTTTTCGCATTAATAATAATTCATTTCTTTATGCTTGGTCACACGCACGGACATTACATGGTCAGGTAGCAGAATAACTCATTTAACATTTCATGGTTTGCATTATATTTCGCGACCAGACGGCAGTATTTACCGGCTCGTGTGTGTGTTCCCAAAAGCTCCCGTTAGCAACTTATATAGTTGGATTCATTCAGTTGCATGGGTCCAACTATGTAAGTTGCTAACGTAGTTAGCAACTATGCTTTTGGGAAACGCACCCCATTTGGAGTTGATTTATTATGGTCTGTTTTATTTCGTTGTGAGTGAGACTGTATGAAATCAGCTAATGAAATTCCATATTCCATGACGGTCAATGTGCGAAATAATACAAACGAATAACGACTATTATGTTTATGTTTTTTATAGGAGATGATTTATTTAGGTATGTTTAATGTTGGTATAAAAGCGGACTAACGAGTTCTGAATGAGAGGAATTAATCGCCGTGTTGCGCAAACAAAGTGATGACGGCGAGTAATTAACGCAACAGACGCGTATAAAATGCCGAATATCTATCGCGGGGAAATAGGCATGGAGGATTTCCGCGTGTATCCTAGCAACACCAACCCTAGTGGCTCGCGCAGAATAACGCGTGTCTTAATTTTCGCTTCTGAAATTGCTACGGAGAGACAACACCTTTGCAGCGATTAACAATCAAGTAGCCCGGACTTCCCAGGCAGGTACCCTAGCTGTATATTATTATTCATATAACAATATAAACGACAGGTATGCAAGAATATATGCAGCGACCGGTTAAAAATGAATTTGTTCCTTAGTATTGCTAAACTTCTTATATATAAAAGACTAGTAATCGTTTAGATAAAGCGAAAAAAGAAAATTAACAATATAAAGCAAAATGTATCCCTTGTAAATGAAACCAAAATATTCATTTACATTGGATACATTTATTTGGTAGAATATTTTGCACATTTATGCTTAAATTAATTTGCGAAAAGCAATAAATTATTTAATTTTTATGGAAAATAATGTAAATAGCGGCCATTGAGTAAGTTGACTTTATTACCGTAGTCTAATATCATCTTGTTTTATTTACATCGTATTGATTCGAATACTGCAACGTTCTCCCTGTTAAGAGGCACGCCGCGGGATGGCCGCGGGCGCGTCTGAGCAGACTGCCCTGGTGTTCCGGCTGCACGAGAGCGCCCCCCAGCTCGTTCGGGAAGTACTTCTGGAGCGCGGTTGGATGGAGCATAACGAGCAAGAGCAGGAAGTGGGGGACTGGAATCTGTACTGGCGGGCTTCAGCGTTCCGCAGCGCAGACTTCGCGAGCGTCCAGCCCTGGCAGAGACTTAACCACCACCCAAAGACACTGGGAATCACTCGCAAAGACTACTTGGCCAGGAACCTTAAGAGGATGAGGGGTGCTTTTGGCTCTGCATTTTACAATTTTAGCCCCACTGCCTACATCCTACCAAATAATTACACGGGTTTGTTAGCAGAGTACACGAAGACCCACGTGACAAATAGTGGAAAACCCGGGTACTGGATTTGCAAGCCTGTAGATCTGTCAAGGGGAAGAGGAATATTTATATTTGAGGACATAAAAGACTTAATGTATAACTCTCCAGTCATTGTGCAAAGGTATATTAGCAATCCACTGCTAATATCAGGGTACAAGTTTGACCTTCGGATATATGTTTGCGTGAAAAGCTTCCATCCTCTGTCCATTTACATCCATCAAGAAGGCTTGGTGCGGTTTGCAACAGAGAAGTACAATCTCTCTTCTTTGGGCAACCCTTTTTCACATCTGACTAATACCAGCATAAACAAATTGGGGCCTTGCTATAGGACTGACAAGGAGCGGATAGGTCAGGGGTGTAAGTGGACGATGGGCAGGTTTCGATGCTTTCTTCACAGCCAGGACATTGATGAGCACCTCCTCTGGCAAAGGATCAACAATATAGTCACACTCACCATACTCGCAATAGCCCCATCCATTCCTTTTTGTCCTAACTGTATCGAGCTTTTTGGATTTGACATTCTCCTGGATGCCAATTTAAAGCCTTGGCTTCTAGAAGTCAACTACAGTCCTGCACTGACCCTGGACTGTGCAGCAGATGTAACTGTAAAAAAGGATGTTCTCAATGACCTCATTGATCTGATGAACTACAAGACGGTTGATGTCCTTAGACAAAGGGGTTACCAGCAGACCTACTATCAGGCCCATATATCTTCTACCATCACACCAGTATTGTTACCTCCTAAGTCAAAGTCGCTACCGGGACACCAGAGCAATAGCCCATCCAGTCTACATTCAAACATCTCCCTCAGCTCACCTAAGAGCAGCAGAACGGATTCCACATGCTCCTCCGTTAATTTGGTGCTCATCTCGAAATCAAACGCAGCCACTGCTCTTGGACGTCGAAGAGCACAACTACCTCTCTTAAAATTACCAGGATCTGTTACCCGGCCCGACTGTACTGGCATAGAGATTGTGACGAAGAACAAAAAGGTATTACCACCCAAGAGGATTAAGCAAATCTCAAGACACTCTTCCCGGTGTGCTTGCAAGCTACCTGCCATCCATGTTCAAAAGTACAGGCTTCCCACCCTCTCACGGAGTGCAAAATTTCAAGAAAACGGTAAACCCCCTTTCCGTGTTGGTGGCTTCATACTGACGTTTCCTTTCAATGATGTCACTCTAAGGGCTTCCAAGGACAGACTCAATGTAAAGACTGCAGTTCAGGAAGTTCACAAGCTACTATCTTGGTTGGCATCACCCCGTAGTCACAAAATAACAAGGCAGAGGGAGGGTGTTCTGGAGCGGGGAGTGAGAAAAGATAACTTCCCAGCACTGTTTTGGGGACCTAAGAATCCACCTCTCCTTAGTGACTTGCTGCATCACAAAGTGATCAAAACACACAACTAATAATTTTAGAAAATGAATTTTTATCCAACGATCAAAGTAAGACTCTGGATCTATCTAGCAAACATTCGACATTTTTCACAATTTCTTTTCCACACACTTTGCCATGATGTACGAAAATGTTAACTTCAGACCAAAAAAGATAATACGAAGCGATCAGGTATCAAGAAGGATCTGATCTAAAATTATTTCAAGGTGCATTCAAACCTGTTCTGCTGCTGGACTGGTTAATAATTTCAATATGTGAGTAAGTAATGGCACCATGGTTAGTATAGTAATATTCCGTGGCAACTTACAAAGAGAGATGCCTTGTAGTATAGTGAGATGTTTATTCTGATGAATATATGGAAACGAACACATTTTGGTGTGGGAGGGCTAAGGAATTTCATTGCTGTTAATGACGTCTGAGTGAATTTCCTAGGAAGTAGCAGATCCATTGACCAACTGTACATACCACCTAGTGTAATATAGAGTAAAGGTTAATTAAATTGAATGGGAGTGGATGGTGAAAAGTTTCATAGCATTGAGGCTATTGGCTGAGGAGGCTTATTAGAGGGCGCAGTGTTTTTACCATACAAGTACTACCAGAAGCAGGTCACCTAGTCAAAAGTTCAGCCAGTGCTGTAGTGTCGACCTACTGGCGAGCCAGAAACTGTGAGGATCTCATAAATAATGGAGTATTCTGAGTAACATAAATTTCTCAGAGCCGTAAATATAGGTGTAAAAAAATGAAATATACTGTTGCTGAAATATTCAGAGTGGACAAAATAACGGAAATACCAAATGAAGGGACTTTGACCTTGAAGTAACTAAATTACAATTATAAAAGCTGCAAAGGTGAGTCACGTCAGGCTGGATGCTACTTATCAATGTGTGGCAGCGATAAAAGTTGTGTGAGCAGCTGAACTTTGATTTGTGAGCATTGAATCTGGGGCAGCGGACATTGCTCACGCAAACTGCAGGATTATTTAACGTGTCAGGCGGAAGTCTGGAAATATCCTGACGGCATACGCCAAACCAGGACACACTGCATCAGGAAAGTAGAGCAGTAGTTGTAAGTTGAAGATAGACCCTCAAACCACAGCACCCAATCAGGAACTCTGGGACCCAGTATTAGCAATGGAAAGAAGTAATATTGTCAATGAATTTATTGCTAGATGTTTTTATTATTTTATCCCCACTTGTGTACCTATTTTTAGAAAATAAGCTAAAGACTCTTTTATTTGCTAACTCAATTTCTTATCCATGAGTTACAGCATCTGTGTTTTTGCTGCAGGCTTTGTCTGTGGAGTGCTCTCCTTCCTGACGTCCCATTGTATAGGTGGTCTTCACAGTTCCGTTTGGGCATTCCCTTCTCCTGAACTGAGCTGTGTGGATCTCCCGCTCGCCGCTAATGAACTCTATTGTCTTGTCACCATTCCTGGAGAAGCAGGACACCATTAGGCAGTCAAAGAAAGAGAGGTCTGACCGCAATTGCTATTGTGAGTGACTGGTCTGTACTGTACCTTGCAACCTTCACTACAGTGCCATCTGGAAAGACACTCTTCTCCCGGCCATCAGGGTAGATCTGCTTGACTGTCTGGTCAGGGAAAATGATCTCTCTTGTACCATCGGGGTGATGTTTCTCTGAAAGAAAAGCATGCAAATTAATTTTAATAATGGAGAAATCCTTCTGAAATCCATACCTTGCTGAAGTATGCTTAGAATTTGTCCAAGGCCCAAATTAGAAAGTTTCTGGATATACAAGTATCAGACAGACAAATGAAGGACTATAACATAGTAAATCATACCTATTTGCTTGCTTGGGAACTGGAGGACCTCAAGGCCACTTGGATAAGTAGTGTGAGTTGTCTTTGTGCTGGAATAGTAGTAAACCTATTGTGGAAAAGAACAATGGCCATTATTTTTTAAATGCTACTACCAGTATCAACGTAATCCACAATTGTTATGTTCATAATGAGAAACCATTGGCAGTTATGCAGACATAGGTGTGGACCACTTACCACCTTTTCATCTGCCAGGATATGCTTGACATCTCCATTGAAGTATGTGACAGTAAAGGACTTTCTGTCAGCCGATATCTCCTTCTTGGTTCCATCTCGGAATGCAATGACACGGCGACCACTAGCAAAGAGCCGCTCCGTCTACAGACAGACGCAGCGGAAGCCATAGACGCGGTGCTCAAAGCAGGAGCTGTCAGTAAGCAGGATCTCCAGGAGAGAAGAGTTAGCTAAGCCTACCTTGCCATCTGGGTGGCAAGTCTCCTCCATCACTCTGTCACGCTCGCTTGCCGAATGCGTAAACTCGCGTTGGGGCGCTTGGTGTTCTGTCAGCAGCTAAAATGACAGCATAAATGAACTGCAAGGCTATTTCATTTTTTTTTGAAGGCAGTATCAACATACCATCATGGTATAGGTTGAGAATCGGGGTAGCATAGTGCATAGTGATTGATGCACTAGATTTTTTTACCAAATAGTTTCATGTTTGCCAATGTGGGCTGCGTAAATGTGTAAGTCCTTTCAGTACAAGAGTAGTAATATATTAGAATAATGTTAAACTGTAAGCATATATTTTACATGAAAACATATTGCTAAAGAGATGATTAAACTTGACACAATGGCACAATGTGAGTTCACTTGACTTTTTTGTAAGAAATACACTGTTCTTTAGTTTACATATATATATATATATATATATATATATATTTTTTTTTTTTCCCTCAAATAAATCCAAGTATGTATTTTGTTGACAAAAGTGAGGACAACAACAAAACAGTTCACCAAGCTCTCATACTTGGGACTATATGAATATTACTTTACACTGCTTTGGTCAGCATAATAGCATAATATTGATGTAGGTAGGTCTTTTACCTGAGGGTGCTGAGACCCTGAGCTTGCAGTATTGCTGGTTGACAATGCCGGTTGCTCATTGGATGTTTCAGTAAGCTGAGGGTACGCCCCCATTTTTGTCTGTTGTCCTTCACCCTGTGCTCCCAAGAACATTGAAATAAACTCACTACTAATGGTTATATAGTACAGTATGATTCGTAAATACACTCAATGAGAAAAAAAAGTTAAGCACCCAGAAGCGATGGTCTGATTCGGATGAAATTTGGTACATGTGCAGACCAGCGATGGGTTTGTGAATGATTTGATTTGCAAGGAGCTGGGACATCCAGTCACCTGGAACAGACTCTGTCTGTGTCACTTGGTTGTGTTTTTCTCCTAATTGCTTTTAACTTGGTAGTAATTCCTTTTATCTTCCATTTTAAATTACATATAGCTTTGGCTTTTACTCTTAGTTTTAAATTATTTATAGTTTTGTTCGTAATCTCAGTTCTACATTACTTTCTCTGTTAAATCGTTTAAATGCTTGTCTTACCTTAGTTGATTTTATTGTGCAGCACTTTGGTTGACACTTGCTGACTTTTAAATGTTCTATATAAATAAAGAGGACTTGTACATAAGCAGGCTTGAAAACCCGAATAGCTGAAAATAGTTTCGTGTTAGATGCATGGGCTTATATCTATTTGATGATGCTCCTTCTACAGTTTTAATGAATACCTCAGCAGGCCAGTATAGTATTCCTCTTGGACATAATCCGAGCTCATAGCGATCATGAAATATGCATAAACAGACAATGACTGCAAAATCAGACTGTAACACTCATTGTCTACAAGACGACAAATGGGGATGTTCTTTAGAGAGACACTAATAAACAAAAAGTGATCAGGTCAAACTGTTCTGACTTCTTTGCCAGTACCGCTATGAATAATTACTATGTACTTACAGGACAATTCACAACAGATTTTACACATCATTACCTCAGTATTCAGTACTAATTAAACCGAGTTCAGCCTATCAGATTAAAGGCAAAAAAGGATCTTTTTATACTGAAATGGTTGTGTTATTATTATGCAATAACAGAACACCTACACTTAGAGACTTCCAAAACTGCAACACATTATAAAGTTGTATAAATCAGCAAGTTAAGTACTTGCTGATTTAAAGTCACATGACTTTGGCCAGGCAATGCATGCAGTCTCATACCTCATATCGATTACCATTTCAGTACTGATGACAGCCCGCTATACATCTTAGGGAATGAAACAGGAAGGCTGTTCTGAGGGCCTGTATGAATCTTATTAATTGCTGGATGGCAAAACAACATTCTTTAGTTAAATTTCAAATTCAGTATGCAATTTTGATGCTTTGATATATGCACAGGTCTGCACTGTGAAAATGCATTCCAGGGTCCCGTATTTAGTGGCTCTGCATAGTATTATATAGTTTCATTATTATTTTAATTGTTTATGCCATTATGTTTTTGTTCACATTGTTTAAATATTCTATAAAAGTTGCTTTAAAATTCGTATTATATGGCTTCTATTAGCAAGAGTCTCACTCACATTTTTGGTGACTGGTGCTGCCCTCTGGTGGACTGGGGGCTTGTGGCATGTCAGTGTGGCACCTCTAGTGCTGGCTAGTACAGGGACTCTGTCAGCAGTACGTTGGGAGGCTTCATCTATGGCCACCTTATTGCTTCTATCCTGCACAACAGCAAAGGTTACCCTAAGTCAGTGATTCCCAACCGGGGGTACGCGTACCCCTAGTGGTACGCGAGCACATTACAGGGGGTACGTGGAAAAAATTT
>JAODKK010000038.1:4726647-4747122 GCA_026774405.1 Petrocephalus microphthalmus
ATCCTCATAGAGGAGCCAACCAGCCTGTAAAATAAGTTACAAATCAACATTGCGTGAAACATAGCAACTGAAAAATTGCAGGAAGTCTAGCAAAGGCATATGACTGGCTGGAAGATACACAGAGAAATGCGCATAGCAGTATGGAGTTCAGCCTCATCAGTGCTAATGCTTCTCTCCTTTCAGATCGTTTGTGTACATTGAGAAAGACGGAGAATGTATAACACTAGCAGCAAACTCCAAAATTGACCTACTTTTGCGCAGAATGAACACAGTGTTGTACGAAAACAAAGGTAAGTGGACAGGGGACTCTGCACAGGAAAAAAAAATATATATATACATATATATATATATATATATATATGTAACATATTTACATTATCATCAAATATATGCAATTATTGTTATGCTGCACTAATGTGGCGAGTCGCACGTCAATGAATGTCTGTTCTGTACTACTGTAAGCTACACAAAAACTGACTTAACGAACAGACTTGTACTCCAGTCAGTATTTCCCTATAAAAGATTAGTTACACCAGCATGAGAATGAGGAAATATTAGATGCCATTTTACTGGGTTAGACATTTAAGCTGTTCTCTGCAGTGAACATTACCAGATCCCATTGTATGTGGGTGGAACCCCAAAAGCATTACCGCATAATGACAATTTTACATTGTCATTGAAGTTGCATTCAAATTATGACCAATGTGGAGCCACAGTGTTTCTGGGAAGTATGTCTATTACTGTGAAAAGGCAACCAAGCATTTGCTCATGAGTAATCAGTACGAAACTGTAACGTGGCATTTTTGACTCACAGAGACAGTTATCTTGAGGCAGGTAATGACAGCCATTGACAAAAGAGCAGTTATAGGCATTAATAAAGGAGGGTGATGAGGAACTCTAAATTCTTTATATTATTTGTTCTGGAAATTCTGGTTAATGTGACAAACATACCTTTGGATTTTTTTGGTGGTTAATGTTTGATCTATCCAGGATCAGATAGTTTGCATTTCCTCTATGAACGTAGAAGTAAAAAAAGACATGGGCAACCCAAATCCCTGTTTAAATTTCTAATAACCCCCCCCCCCCCCACAAACACACACACAGACACACGAACTGCCAGTCTAATCATATAAAAAACAAAACTCCCTTTTGAAGCTTCAGGTATTCACACCGATACACCAGGATTGTTTTTCAGCCATTTTTGTAGATTAGAGCAAAGGGCCAAAGGGCAAAGGTTTTTTCCTGACCAAATGTTCTATTACTGAAAACTGAGATTTCCGAGGCCTTTCAGAAGCAGTTGAACAAAATGGGCAGCACTATCAACCTGACTAAAACAAGAATATTCTGTAGTTATAGCAATAACAGTTAATTATCAGTCTCAAACGTTACATTTGTGCTGGAGTGGAACTGTAGGCTCCTTCACTGAAGAAGCAGCCGATGATGGTTAAATATCTACCAGAATTTACACATTTTCATCAAATGATTGACTGTCTCTTTTCAGAGTATTTGGCCGAGTGCAGAAATGGCATCGGAACAGAATACAGAGGGTCGATTTCCAAAACAAAGTCGGGGAAGACGTGCCAGAAATGGGAGTCAAATTTCCCACATAAGCCCAAGTATGAAATGAATAACTTCTCTTTAATTTTCATAAAATGTACCGCATGCATTACTGAAAATGTAATTAAGCCTATAATGAACATCACTGGTAACATTGGTAGGTAATTATAAAAATGTGCACAAGCGAGATGAACAAAGCAGGTTAAACAAGCTGACAGTATAAGACTGGACACCATACTTACATCATCACTTCCTTGTAGCATCACGCCAACAACACACCCAAAGGCCAACCTGGAGTACAACTTCTGCAGAAACCCCGACGGAGACAGCAATGGGCCTTGGTGCTACACGACGGACCCAGACACACGATGGGAGCTCTGTAGCATCCAGGACTGCAGTGGTACGTAAGGTGACCAGATAATTCATGTCATCCCAGATACTTTGAGCTACTTCTGGTTTTACTTTAAAACTGAAAGGCTCCTGTGCTCGGCTAAATAGTTCAGTTCTCCTTGTGCTTTGACTGGTTTGTTTCCTTGATTGAAAGGCTCATCCAGCCGTTTCACAATAACATTAGTGACACATGCATGATTTTTGGAGGCTGAACGATCAGCGCAGAGGAAGAACTTCATGCTAAAGTGAAATCCAGGTGCTTTTGAGTGAAATGATAGTTTAGAAATCCTGTCCTAGCTGTCCGGGATGACATGGGTTATCTGGTCACCCTAGTGGTACGGTCACCGCACAGCGCCACACCTGGAACAGCAACATGAATCTCACAAACCCACAAAGAACTGATGATTCGCAGTTGGTGTGAAACATGTGATGTTTATTCATAAACGGTGAACAAGAACCTGTCGACGGGCTTTCGCGAAAGTTTCGCCTAGCTGACCTTATGTTGACCGACCTGCAGAGGAATGCATGCACTGCAGTGGAGAGGATTACCGAGGGAAGACATCTACTACTGAGAACGGCTACACCTGCCAGCGCTGGGACTCCCAGACACCCAACTCTCACGGATACCGCCCAGAAGTGTAAGTGTCAGCGCCACTGGAGTCTAAGCTACTTGCAATGAGACCTCCCATCTATAATACCGTGCAAAAGTCTTAGGCAGGCAAAGAAAAAATATATTCAAACATATTTATCTGGGTATTAAGTGTAAAATTGCTCAATAATAAAAAAAATGCATTAGAACATACACAAATTAACAATAACACATTCAAAAATAAAAATAAACATTTCACCCCCAGGTCACTTAATCAACCAATTAATTGATTAATTGATTAAATTAGTTAAATTACTCAGTGAGGTATGGAATAGCCAGACAAGGTATGCTGGTGGTCTAGCCAAAAATACACTGGTACATTGGATGGTTGCTGTAAATCCTGGGGAGACTTCAGGAGAAGTTTTGAAATGGCCAAGCAGACAAGCTTTGACCGTTTTACTGTCATACACTGCCCGGTCGCACACTTTAATATTTTGCTGGAACGCCATTACCTTTGATTATGGTCCATGCATTGTGTCCACGTGCTTATGCAACATCACAACACTTTTTGCCATCCAGATTTGCACTAATTTTTCAGATCTTGTATTGCTGATAGGTGAGTTGAACCACTTTGTAGTCTTCTTCAGCACATCTCACAGACTTTCAATGGGGTTAAGGTCACCAAATCACATGTGAAAATGATTCCTCATGCTTCCTGAACCACTCTTCGACAATTTGAGCCCGATGAATCTCGGCATTCTCATCCTGTAATACCTCCATGCCATTAGGAAAGAAATAATCCATTGGTGGGATAACCTGGCCATTCAGTAGATTCAGGTACTCAGCTGACTTCACTTAGCGTTGATGAGCTGTATTAATGATCCAGTCATTGGCTTTTAAGTATTTGCTGATTCAAATTCTAATGGTGACCTTTTGGGCAGTGTAGTTCTATGCCAACAAGAAGACCATTTAAACATCATTTTCTTTGACTGCATAAGACTTCTGGACAGTTCAGCAAGGATTTTAATTAAACTCGGGAAAACAAAATGTAAATCCTCATAAGGCAGCATTTTTTGATGCTGAGTTACATTCACTCCTGTGCATGTGCTGTGACCTCCAGCATACCTGACAAGTTCTTGGAGGAAAACTACTGCAGGAACCCAGATGGAGAGCCACGGCCCTGGTGTTTCACCACCAACCCCACCAAGCGCTGGGACTTCTGCACCATCCCCCGCTGCGGTTAGTCTTTGCAGGCCGCTCATAAGAGGCCGAGGGTTAGGGGATCCAGACAAGTAGGTATCGGTGGCGTCAGAGTGCACAGTCAATTACTGTCTAGTTTAACCCAGTAAGAAGAGTTAAGCAGAGTTAATCCATCTAAGATTTGATGGTCGTCAATCATCCTGTGAACTGTGGGGGAGCAAAGCGCCATTTCTCTGGTATAGAGTAAAGTGCAAAACAGGAGAGGCTGCAATGGAGAGCATCGGAAACCAGAAAGGTGAGAAGGAGCTTTAAGACTGACAGAGGTGAGATGGTTTCATCCTTGCGCTCTTGTCTTCAGGCACTGCCCCACCCAAAATAGTCGAGGAGCTCACCTGCGCCACCGGAGACGGAACTGCCTATCGGGGTGACGTGGGGGTGACAGAGTCCGGGAAGACCTGCCAGATGTGGGACAGCCAGACACCCCACAAGCATTCCAGAACCCCGGAGAACTACCCCTGCAAGTACTGCAAAACATGGCAACCATGGAAACGGCGCTGGAGGACTAGAATGATGCTTTATGTGCCATTTGCACACGACCATCGGAATGCTCCCTTTGGCATGTCTGGTCACGCTCTCCTTTGAGAGACACACACATATATACAGGGGAGAGCGATCGTCGGGGTCAGAGGATAGGGCGAGGCTATTAAGCGGGCACTCCGGGAGCGTTTTGGGGGTCACCCACCCCCCCCAAAAGCAGAACAAAGGTTCTACCAATAGGAAGGGTTAATGCAGTGCCTCACGTCACTACACACAAACCAGAGGCCAGAAAAGCTGACAGTCACTATCACAACACGCAGGTCCTTCATTCATTAGTGCCACATCTATAAGTCAGTTGTACCAACAACAACTTCTTGTTCTTACATTTCTGATTATGGGATATGCTTCTGTTGATGCTGTGTCGTGGCTGCATGCATGATGCTAGTTTTCATTTTACTTAAGTACGTCACTTATACATTTGTAGTCTGGTTATGGCGGTAAAGAATACGAGTCATGAACATGGTCTGTGATCCATCATTAGCAAGCAATGACAGCACCAATGGCAATGCATCTCCTTTTATAGGGGCCTTACACGGAACCACTGCAGAAACCCTGACAACGAGAGGATGCCCTGGTGCTACACCACAGACCCTAATACCCGGTGGGAGTACTGCAAGGTCCCCAGCTGTGGAGATGAGCCCAGCCCAAGTGAGACCCATTTTCGGTCAAGTTTACCCCTATCCCGTGTTTGGGGTCAATCTGACCCCAGAGCATCATTAAACGGTAGGCAAATTTCACATGGGGAAATTATCACGGGAAAAGGGTTAAGTGAGAAATGGCACGGCCTTTGGTTACAGCCATACCAAAGCAAAAGACAGCCCCTCTGTGGCCCCCACACAGCCTACCCTGCTAAAGGCTGGCATACAGGAGAATCCGTCAGTAAGTTAAGAATTCCAATGTTGAACATGACCTTTAGAGGTTGACATTTATTAGATGTCAAATACACAATATTGGTTGGATATTGCTTCTCACCAAATGGGACCCCTGAAGACCCAAATCCAGTGTCATAGAGGACAGCTTCCGGGAAAAAAAGAGGAATTAAATCTTTTGTTATGGAAATGACCTATTCTCCTCTCCGCCCACGTGATATCTTGTACTTCCATGGGGTTTGTAATCATGACCATCACCGTTGACGGTGTACAGTTGGCGATGTCTAATGCGGGTCGTCATTTCCACACCTGCCAGTTGAGCCTGTCATCGCCCCAGAGTCAGACTGTTACGAGGGCAACGGGACTTCCTACCGTGGAGTCACGTCTGAGACCATCAGTGGGAAGAAATGCCAGTTCTGGACCTCGATGCAACCCCACAGTCACAAGAAGACCCCACAGACCTTCCCACGAGCGTGAGGGTCACCGCAAAGCACGGTCACCACTAGTGACAAAGCTAACAAAAAGGTGCAAACATCCTTCTTGCAAACATCCTTCTTACTCCATATGTAGAGACCTGAGGAGGAACTATTGCCGCAACCCAGACGGGGACAACGCCCCCTGGTGTTACACCACTGACCCCTCAGTGAGGTGGGAGTTCTGCAAGGTGCAGAAGTGTGAAGAGAAGCCAGCAGTGACTGTGGTGCAGGAGTTCGAAATTAGACCCCAAACACCGCAGCCCAATGAGGGAACCCAACAACTTCCCGCGGCTGAGGAAGGTAGGTGGCAAGAATTTAGGACAGACCTATTTATTTGGTGGACGTACAAATGAGGCAGATAACAGACACCAAGCGTGCAACAGTCATGGGGCAATTTTAATTAATTCCAATGAACAGAATTAAGATTTTTCAGAACGTTTTTTTTTAAACAACTTAAATCATGTGTATAAGTATCTGGTACTGCTTTTTTTTTAATAAAACTTCATTATTAATTTGTGGTTCCCATTGTGGTTCCAGTTAAGTCAAAAATGCATCCTGACCCCTGGTGACTGTGCCCTTCACAGACTGTAAGGATGGTAATGGACAAAGTTACAGGGGCCCCACGTCTGTCACCACCATGGGAGTGACTTGCCAAGCCTGGAGTTCTATGACCCCCCATCAGCATGCCAGCTTCACCCCAGAGTCACATCCAGACAAAGGCTTAGAGTCCAACGTAAGCCCTGGACCGGTGTTACTCGAGCTGTCCTATTAACACTTTTATTAACATTGTTAAAGGAATTAAGCAGAAATATGTGAAGAAAACAAATCTTCAAAACATATCAAAGATCTACACTACCTTAGACAAAACAGCTGAGAGCTAAATGGTATTTTCCTGAAGCTGGCCTACGAAATATGTCTGTCATGGAAAGTTCCATTTCTTGACTGTCTTTGGCATCTTCACAGTGAATACGTTTTCCATCCCGTGCGAGAACGTAACAAGGTGTTCCTGTTTTTGGTGAACAGCAATGCAGAAATCCAGATAACGACGTGAATGGACCTTGGTGCTATACGACGGACCGAAACAAAAAGTGGGACTACTGCAGCATTCCGGATTGTGGTGAGATGATCTTCACGTGTGTTAGAGCCATTTCTAGAATAGACAAAATTCTATTCATGGTTTGTGTTTTATCATATTGTACATTTTCTAAGAATACCTCTCTAGTCACTTTAATTTGACATGCTTATTTGGGACTAATAATTATTGCAGTCAGCTGATTGGTTGGAAATGTATTAGGTGCCCGGAACCTTGTGAAAATAAGTGGACCTTAAGCGGTCATTAGACAGCCATAGGTACTATGGTGAATCTAAACTATGGCATAATTTGTGAATGATTATACCTGGGGCTGGTCAACAATCTATTCTATGGGTATTTAATGTAATGGTACATTAGGACCAGTACTGGTATTAGCCAATATGGCACCCTAGGAGAGCATGGAAAGTGGTAAGTGAGTGACCCCCCAGTAGATGGCGCCCTAGGTGGCCACCTGTGTCGCCAAACATATTGACCGGCCCATGTTGGTCTGGCTACTTTGTGGTCTCCAATGCCTGTGGTGATCAGCAGCACATTGCTGTTGTTTTGGTGCAACCAAAAGCTAGTGCAAAATGTGGACAACCGAAGGTAAAGCCGAGAAGGTGCTTCGGCCGAATCGTCGGAGGCTGCAAGTCCACGCCGCACTCCTGGCCCTGGCAGATCAGCCTCCGGACCAGGTGAGAGGCATAGCCCTCCGGACACTGATGCTAAGTGGATTTGCAAAGATGGATGGGTTAGCAGCGCAAAAGTAACCCCAACTCCACCGTTAAGATACTCAACAGTGCTAACGTGACATTGGCCCCAATCACTGTACTTAGAGCACCATCACTGCTTCTGTGTTTCAGGGCTGGTGTGCATTTCTGTGGAGGAACCCTCATCAAGCCTCAGTGGGTCGTTACAGCCGCTCACTGCCTGGAAAGGTAAGGAAAGCACTACCTAGAAAAGTAAACCATGAAGAGAAGTACCATTCCACAGCACAGCAAGCTACGGGTAGATGGGAGGAATAAGTTCATATATCAGGAGTATGTGTGCCGTCATACAATTGAGAAATAATGTGAAACCCTTCAATTAAAAGATCCACCCCTACAATCAGTTCATTGGAATTTGTTTTTAAATTTTTTATATCATATATATATAACGTGATGGGACTTTGCAGTCCCAGGTAGCTTTGGGGGTGAGATGATGGAAACTACTGTTTGGGGGTAAAAGCTGTTCTTCAGTCTGTTAGACTGGGCTCTGATAGTTCTGTATCTCCTCCCTGATGGCAAGGAGACAAACAGACTGTCCTGGGTGGATTAGGTCCTTGTTGATGTTGGTAGCCTTCCTGCGCAAGTGGCTAGCATACAGTGTGTCCAAATTCAGAAGCTCACTTCCTATAATCCTCCGAGCAGTTCCTGCCACACGGGCCAGGTCCATTCTGGATCCGGAACTGCAGCTGGCATGCCACACTGTGGCGCAGGGATAGAGGATGCTCTTTGTGGCGCTGGGGTCAAAGGACATGAAGGATAAACACTGTAAACTCCTGACGTTACGCCATGAAGAGTGTTTTAACCCTGCACATCAACTCATAACATGACTTGACTACTTCCCAGGTCAAAGAATCCCAGTGCCTACAAAGTGTACCTTGGAATCCACACAGAAATGGCAACAGAGGGCTCTAAGCAGGAGCGAAACCTGGAGAAACTGATCCTGGGCCCAGAGGGGACAGATATCGCACTGCTCAAGTTAGAGAGGTGGGATTTTAAGAATTTCAAGATGACTGGTAAATAATAGGATTGGTGGGGCAAGAAATATACTAAAAAGTAGACTAAATAGTGCACTAAATGATGTACTAAAGTGTACTTCCCGTTTTGCAGGCCTGCTATCATAACTGATCAGGTTCAGACAGTCTGCTTGCCAGAAAAGGACTACATTGTGCCAAGTAACACAGAATGTTACGTGACAGGCTGGGGTGAGACGCAAGGTACGAGGAGTTTATTGGGGGATATCTGCCACTCCTCAGACTACTGCTGAGCCCTTAATGGGTTCCAGCCAGATTACAGCCTTTGATTCCGATTCAAGAGAATTTATTGTCATAATACAGCTCTATGCAATAGATTCTCTTGAATCCGAATCAAAGGGTGTAATGTGGCAGGTACAGGTATGGAAAATGGCCGCCTGTGTTTCAGGGACGGGAGGAGGCGGCTACCTAAAGGAGACCGGGTTCCCGGTCATCGAAAACAAAGTGTGCAACCGCCCTGCGTACCTTGCTGGCAGGGTCAAGGACCACGAGATGTGTGCCGGGAACATCGAGGGGGGCAATGACAGCTGTCAGGTGGGGAAACGGAAACCAGCCCAGTGTGCCCAGTGTAGCCGTCGATCAACAGTTCCATTTATCCTGATTACCTGTGATCTTCCCTTCGACAGGGTGACAGCGGGGGGCCCCTAGTGTGCTACAGTAAGGACTCCTTCATCCTGCAGGGAGTGACGTCCTGGGGACTGGGCTGTGCAAATCCCATGAAGCCTGGGGTTTACACCAGGGTCTCAAAATTCGTTACCTGGATCGAATATACGACCAAGAACAACTGAATAATCTCACAAAAGGAACTGCTGGCTGAACAAAGCAGATTATGTGGTTTTCATGTTTTATGCAAAGCTTTGAATTAGTAAAGTGGTTGGTGAATCATTGTACCCGGTAGTACGTACTTTTAAGTTGTCAGGATGCCAGTTCTGTTTTGTTGTTAATAAATAAAATCAAGGGATTCACTTCAACTTGCTAAACTGATTGACTGGGGTACCGCTGACTTGCAAGTTACTTTTTGATAAAAGTCCATCAAATTGTTGCAAATCTAGGAATTTCTCTGTGAGCTGCTTTGTGACTGCAGTAGCTCTGCACTGCAGCAAGTGATTAATAGGAGTTCACTTTGGAGTGGAGGTCACAGAACGCCTGCTTCAGGGTTAATTTTCTATGCTTACCATCTGGTTGCTATTTTAAGTAAGCTGCGAAGCTTATACCTTTGGCTTTGGATAACTATCTTTGCTAATAAAAATGCTGCTACTATATTGAAATCAGGATATTAGAAATGATGTATCATGAAAGCCATGGATGTAAAAAAATCTGTCATAACTGGAATAATTAATCTATCCTGACCAGAGTAAGCTGTGAAAAACCAATGAATGGACTTTGAATGAAGTTTCCTTGAATTAATGCAAGACCAACTCATGTCACATGGGAATGTCATGACACATATTACAAAAGAAATATAATATATATTGAATGAATATATAATAATATATATTCAATATATTACTTGCTCCAAAAACATATCTATATATTATATAACACAGCTCTGGAAAAAAATTAGCACTTTTTTTTAAATGTGCATTTTTAAATCCTGGTTCTGCTGGCAGAAGCCAATGTTGAGCAGCAGGCTGTTTATAGGCTTGAAATTCACCTTGTTCTTCTGTACTGCTCTGAGGAAACAGGAGACAGAGGGAACTACCAGAAACCAGGTGATGGGAATAAAGCGACTTTCTAATCCAGAGCTGTATATTCTACAACATATAACACACACATACCTATCTAAATGGGGACCTTACCCTAATCCCAATCACAACTCCCTTAACTCCTACCCAGCCCTAAGCTTAACCATACAGTAAGTAACCAACCCAAATCGAAGAATTTTGGCATTTTTTGTGTTTTAATTGCATTCATAGATATTTATAAAATGGAGGTTATCCAAATGAGGACCTGAAATTGCAGGTTTTACCACACTTTGGGGACATTTTGGTCCTCAGATGTGATCTATGCAACCCCCCCCCCCCCACACACACACTCACACACAACAAAAAGGGTATGTACAGTTTGAAATCCAGGTATAAATTAATATACATGCTCTAGCAAAACAAAAGTCTGTATGGTTTAGTGGGTTCATCTGCCTTCATAATGCTCTTGTATAACATTCAGAGCACCTTCATAATGCATACCATAAAACACATTCATTAACATACAATCACACAATTGTTTTTCATAATCATAAATCATAATATATATTAAAGTTGAAGGTGCACTGAATGTTCTACAAATGCACTATAATAGCATTATGAAGGTGCAGTTAATGTAAAACATTACAGTTTAGTGTATTCAAAGGACAGTAACAGCACCAAGAATTACAGAGGAAATAGACTCATTAGTAGCAGGAAAATATAGACTCATTCATGCTCGCTATGGCATATTAAGTAGCTATTGTAGTGCAGTATCATAATTTATCGTAAGAATAAATTACAACAATGTGACTGCAATTACACCAGCACATCTGTGAATGTCATGCTTATATTTAAGACCCATCTTTAAAGCAATGCGATCAAAATAAACATGATCGAATCACAGTGATAAAGGCCCTTTGCTGGTTGCAGCCTCTGGGTGTAAGGGGTCTGTCGCCTGTGGTTCAGTCAGTGAGTGTCTTTTATCCCTAAAATACAAAAGGTTCGGAAGGAAATTACCGATTCATTCTGAAGCAGAACCCCCAACCCCTAAAAGAAAATGTCATGACACAGTAATACAACTTTAGGACTAGTCTGCTGAAAAGAGTCCAAGCTTAAGCGAATGAGTCCAAGCTTAATCTTCCTTACATTTTTTGTAGTAAAAACAAAAGATTCCATGCAGTAAAAATGTAGACTCTGCTATAACAGAAAACAGATGCAGTCTACCACAAGATATATTCATTTGACACCATAGAAGGCTCATTCAGGAGTTCAAAGGGTAACATTAATAATAAAAATAAGACTATGTAGACCTAATAAATATGGGTATTAATAAACATTCTCCAGGAGAATCTAAAGCAGATACTCCAGAACCCTAATGGTCAGAAGGGACAATCCCACCTGTTCGGGAACTCGATGTCATCAATGGTTTCTGGTAGGGGAACTCCTCTGGTTTCAGGTAACATCAGAACCAGAATCCCAGCAATGAGTGCAAGCACACCTGTTTCATCATGCAAACCCACAGTCAGTGCTCAGACTGGCCCTACACAAAGACAGTATCCCTAGGCACTGACCATCACCTATTTTAAAAACCAGGGACCCTAGCGACTACAGCGGAGAAGCAGACCAACCATGCCCTGCTCCCAGTCAGTACTGGTGCTAGCCCCCTGTCCCCCCACCCTCATTTCAGAATCAGAATCTTCATTAACCCCTATCCCGTGTTTGGGGTCAGTCTGACCCCAGAGCATCATTAAACAGTAGGCAAATTTTACATGGGGAAATTATCACGGGAAAAGGGTTAAGACATGACCCAGGCCCATCCTGGCAGATATTCTTGTTGCATAGCTTGCTACTGTTGGAGACAACCTGACAGCAGACAACCTTAAGTGCAGTAAGTGTATGGTATACGGTATATGATAAATGGAGTGCTTAGTGTAAATTCAAGGAGTGCAAGGCAGAAATTTCACACAGGGAGAACACAGGCAGCATACAGCCAATTACTCTGCGCATGACACAGATCACGTTCAATTATAACACGCAAATGGACTTTGCTGATGCAAACATATATGCTCAAATAACTGCTTTGCTGCACGATAACACTGTCGGGACGTCCGCTGGCGCTTCACCTAACCCACCAAAGATAACAAGCGGCAAATCGAGCCAGACGCCAGCCAGCCTGTAGAGCAGGAAGGGCGCCACCATTCCCCCGACGTCACAGAGGGCGGAGCAAACGGAGACGCCCAGGTTCCTGCAGACGGGCGCGAGAGGAACGCGGCAGGAGAGAAATCAGCAGTGAGGAGAGCGGTGCATGCCTGCAAGCCACTGGCGCACGCTCTGAAGGAGAGCGGGCCGGCTAGCGTACATTAGCAAGCCGAAAAGGAGACTTCCAGAACCTTCCAATGACTGAACATGGTATTGAGACTAATGCTCTGTAAGAAATGGAGATCATATTACAGAATCTGGAAAGACATTCCGCTAGTTTACCAGTACAGTACTGCATTTACCTGTAATGTCATGCATATCTATGAAACAACTTCTTAAACTTTTGCAAAAAATTGTTTACACCCTTACCGGATGAAAGTGGGATATAGCTCAGTGTTTACAAATGCCACCAACTCAAAGGCCATCGTGATGCCCAGCCGGCCGACACAAGCCACTGCCGTTTTGAACCAGAACATTCCTTTAAAAAAAATAAAAATAAACAATAAATACAAATAAATAAAACAGCATTTCTTCGTTGCGTGAAAAATTTCTTGCAGTTCTACGAATGCAACTAGGGCAGGCACCTTCTGGGGTGAGAGCGACGATAAAGCAGGCTAGCCCAGACGTGACGTTAGCCACCACGAAGGGAAGGCGTCGCCCCACGCGGTCGATTGTGAAGAGAATCAGGAAGGCAGCAGGGAACTCCACGATTCCAGAGATCAGGAAATCCACATAAACGTTCCCACCTTGAATCCCCAGACGCATGATGAGCCCCTGGTAGACCACAGCACTGGTGAACCTATAGAAATTGAGGTGCAAGGTGACGTTAGCAAGCAATAAACGCAATAAGGACATCAACAGCGCTGTGATCCTCCCGAATCAAATACTAATTACCAGTTGAACATAAGAATGAGGGTATGCTTTCGCATTTTTGGAGTTCTGATCAAGTCAATGAAGGATGCCGTCGATGCCTCTACACTGCAGTCTTTCAGAGACTGCAAAACATTAAACCCTGCGTTAGTACTGCTGTTCAGGAAGCATCATCTCAGAGGTAATAAATCAAAACATTTCAATATAAATCAAGAGACATTATATCACCGAGTTGCAAGACTGAAATTATTACACATTACCGTGTACCTCATTCAGCAAGAATAATGAGTAGCAGTTAATAGCACATTCAAGGCCGCTTTGACATTTTTATAAGTCGTACTGAAAGATTCCTTTCAACACACCCAAGGGCAAATCTACCTCTACATTGCTGGAAAGGATTCTCCGGTTCTCTTTCGCTATCTCCTTGGTAATTTGAACAGCCTTGCTTGAGTTCTTTTGAGAAAGAAGCCATCTTGGCGATTCAGGAATAAACCTGGAGGGGTCCGGTTTAGTTCCATCAGTAATAATAGCAACCTTTCATAATAATAACTGCAGCAACATATGAGCAAGCCCTCAGAACTTCAGTCAGATTTTTACAGCATTAATTCTCCATAATGCTGCCATATTCATGGTTTTTCAATGAATGCCTTACCAGTAATAGGCCAGGAAGAAGATGTATGGTACGTTAAAGGCCACCTGCAGCCATCGCCAGTCGGTGATTAGGTAGGCAATCAGGGGAAGAATCAGAATCCCGATGCTGAAGAACATCTGGTATATGATGCCCACTGTTCTCCTGTACTCCACACCCACCAGCTCAGTGACTATCGGCGAGTGTAGGGGTTTGAGATGGGGGCAGGGATAAGTTACGGAGATACCCCTGATGTGTCACGACTGCTAAACGGCCATGAGGCAAAACCAGATAACAATTGAGCCCATGCTTAAAATTATTAGTGCATACAAAAACGAAAGCCATTCAGTGCCTGCAAAATGACCGTGTTACAAAGAGTTCCCATAAAACCTTAAGTTCCCATAAAATGAAAGCTTTGGGCACCAGACATCATCAACGACAGACAAAAAAAAGAGGGAGAATTCAGGATGTTGGAATCTCTCAGAAGTTAGGAAGCCTCAAGTCTAGTCTCGGCGGCATAGATATAGAGAAGCCCTTAGCAGGGATTTTCCTTACTCAGAACATATCCGGCAACCCAGCCACCCTTGACGCCTAATCCATGCAACAATCGGAAGACAAGCAGTGTTATGTAATTTGGGGAGACTGCCATAAGAATCCCAGCAACCCCATTCAAAAGATTGGACATCAGAAAGCTCATTTTCCGCCCCAATCTACAAATACACAAAACAAGACGTTAGACAAACCAAAAAATGTGCATTTAACTTCCCTAAATGTGATAGAGATCTGAAAAATGATGCCACACTTTGGCGCCCAAATTTAAAATCACTTCTGAAATGGTGTATGAACGGCTGATGCATCTGCATTCATATTTTCAGCAACACAGAGACCATAAAGATGGGGGTGAAATTTATGGGCTGCTCATTCTCAGCCCGCAATTGCACCTGTCAGCCAAGTATCCAATGACGATGCTACCGAACAGGAAGCCAGCATTGGCTGTAGCCTGGAACATATCCACCAACCAGGCATTAGCACAGACCAGGTCGAACTGAAACACAAAACCCAAGCAATAGGCAGAGACATCATGAGTCGGCAGAAAATCATGACCACATTCCTCTAGATGATGTTTAAAAGTCAAATAAAAGGACACTTCGCTCAAAGAAGCATTGAATGAATGAGATTTTTTTGGAAAGTTGAGTTGTAATGATGACAGCAAATGACATAGGCAATTAGAAACTATTAAATGGATAAATTACTTATCATTATAATTAGATCCAGACTGTCTGGTATGGACCTGAATTTCAGGATCTTTCCAATACCGTCTTTGTACTTCACAGAACACAGACACAGAAGGACAACCATCAGAGCTAAGAACTTCACCTCAGTTACAAAGGATACCCTTCCCTCATAGTCATACTCCCAGCCATACTTGCAGTCCACAATGGAAAGGCCGTCACTGACGTTACTGAATCCATCTTCCGTGTCATCACAAATAAAGGCGGTGCTGTTCCAGTCCCGGTCGTACATCTCACACTGGCTGTGACTGGCGCCGGCGGAGACGTTAACCTGGGGCACGCTCAACCTGCGAGCCTCCAGTGGAGTCCAGCCACAGCTCTCGCGAATCTGACTCATGGCCGGGTCACGACACCAGTGCTCTGGTGTGAAGCCCTGGAACACGATGCCCACATAGACCCCGGCAAAGGGCATGGATACCAAGCACAGTAGACCAAATACGCGTCTCTGGCTGCGGCCGAACTTGCCAGCCTCCTCCAGGATGTCGTCAAAGCTAGTCATGCCTGTGGTAGAGGTACCTGGCTCTGAGACTCTGTGCCACCTGATAGCGGTTTTGCTTGGGGAAAAAAAACAGATTAAACATCCTGCAGGTGGACCTTTGCACCATCGGTGTTGTCCCAGATACACCACGGCATTCACAAATACGACCTGTTACTTTTTAAAAAAGGCCATGCTTCAGATGTCGCAAACAGATGATGTCACCCTGACCTTCAAGATTTTGTCATGCAGTGACATGAAATGAAGTGTTGCCTAAAATCCATTTTCTATTTTGGCACCAGTGCATCATCACAAAAGTAGCTGCCTGTAACGGCTATAATCAAATTCATATACATTCACTTATGGATACATTAACAGAACACTGCTGTGCGTGGATAACACTGGAGAAACACCGCATGCAAAATCATTCTAAACTCGAGCATGTTAAACATGTTAAACACAGTAAGCCAGAATAGCTGATCTCTTAATTTATTGAAATAATGCAATACCATATTCGGACATCAACATTTTAAATAGGAAAACAGACCCAAAAAGCAATAAAACATACCAGTTTGGGAAAAAGAGGAGACAGGACTTCCCATAACTCCAAGTCGAAAGAATGAACAATTTATACCCAAAAGTGAGGTTCTGGAGCTTATTCTCACAAAATCAGTACCAGCTGCGACGCGCCGAAATCAACCCGGACTGCCACACACAAGACAGGCTACACCCGTGCAAGAAGCAGGGGGTTCAGCAGAACCAGACCCAGAGAACCCCACGGCTCACTGCCGACCAACACAACGCACACGCAGGACGTCCCGTACAAAAGTGCTTTTAGAAGATTTTCCTTCACAGAACAATTGGTGTGCTGCACCTACTGATGCCTCCCTTCTAATGGAGACTGAATTTGAAAGAACATTCTAGACAAGGAAAATGATAATTAAAAAAAAAAAAAAAAAAATCTATCAGTGACACTCCAAAGAAACAGTGTACACATTTTTGACCCCGACCCCCAAACTGGTGAAACACTTTGGGAAAAATCACCAAGTGGATTTTCTTTGAACTGTACGTACCTACTTACATGTGCCAGTGCCCATAGAGGGATGGGCCGCAATACTCATGAAATATGCAGAAAACAGTCCAGAATAGTGACCATTAGGAACCAAAGCGAGTCACACTAATGACTCATACCATTATGTATCTTAGAGGAAAGAGTAAACGCTTCTGTCAGAGTTTGGAAGCATTTCTTCATGTGGAACGACATGCGACTCATGGGTTTGTACAAAAAAAATAATAATATCGATGCAAAATTAACAACACAACCACAGTAGATGGGCAAATCTACCAGAACAGTAACCCTGAATGGTAACCCAGTACCAGTGATTGTAACAAACCCATCATGAGTACTATCAACATACTGAAACGAGGACATTTCAAACCACCAGTTTACTTTACAGTTATCTTAACGGCACCTGGTACCTCAGTTCTGACCTTTACGTCATGCAGAACCAACAGGCTGTTTTTTGGCAAAAAATACAGTTACGAGCATTTAGGGAAAAGCTACTCTTACTTATGACAGACAGACCGTCTTAAATCAGGAAGCACAATGTAAGGAGCTGAGCACTTTGGCTGTGATGTTCATCACACATATAAAAACAAAACAAAATGGATTAATACATGTCAAGGCAATACAACTCGGTGAGAAAAACCTCAAAATCATCCAACGATTCCACATTCCAAGTGTCATATCAGATATTTACTGATGTAGATGCATTTCATTTGTCTTTAGACATCTTAATATTTATCTGGGTTTGTAGTATACATCACGGAATTACAGTGCCGTCCCATCTTGCTTTTGTTTTTGCAGTTTTTAACTGGAGTGCAGAACAGCTTCGAAAACAGCAAAAAAATAAAGCAGGTTTGTGTATGTTAAGTTGATTTTAAAGAACAAAATGGCAAAGTGTCACCTTTTGGGGGGGTAAAACAATCTGCTCTTTAAAACTAAGTGTCACAACTGAATATTATTCCCTTAAAAAAAAAAAAAAAAAAAAAAGGGTGCTGAGAGTGCGGGGGGGCGGGGTGGAGCAGTGAGCTTTAGACATTGAGCAGGTCCTCGTCGCTGTCGTCGTGGAAGGCTGCGGGATCGGGGCCCCGCTTCCTGCGAGGCTTCTCCCGCCGCTTGGCCTGCCCGCCCCTCTCGCCGTCCTCTAGCAGCCCCACCAGGTCCTCGTCACTCTCGGGCCGCCGCAGCAATGGGACCCGGTGGGACCGGCGCTGCTGCTGCTGCCGGGCCGCCGGCCTGCTGGCGTGGACGCGCACCTCGGGCACCGTCAGCACCTCGTCCTCGCTGTCCTGCTCGTCCAGCGGCAGCGAGCGCAGCGCGTCGGCGCGCACCGCCCGCGTGGTCACGTGACCGTTCTCCTGCACGTCCTTCCCCCGGCGCGAGGACGCCGAGTCCGGCGGCTCCATCTCCTCCATCAGCCACTCCGTCTCGTCGTCGCCGCCCAGCTCCTCTGTGTTGACCTTTACCGGGGGGGAATACGCAGAACTGAGATCACATGCGGTCATGGCTGGAGATTAAGCCTGCCCACTAGTCTCAGGCACATAATTTAGAACTGTAAAAACTGCATGTAGGAGATTTTTTACTGAAGTAGCCCAGTTGGTTAGCAGCAAGAAATCTTAAGATTAAGATGGACTTTACTGATCCCAGAGGGAAAGAACATCCATACAGCGCCATGGTGCAAAGACAAGGTGCAAAGACAGCGCCCGCAGTACAAACAAGCCCTGCATATGGTACATGCGTGTAAGCCTAGACGCATGCCCTAGAGAGCAAGGTGGGTCAGCTGACATACAAGGACAGCACGGGGGGCCCCAACCCACCTTCGAGTACTTATAGGACAGGTCACTGCCCCTTTTGCAGCATCCAGTCACTTTCTGCAGCACCAGTTCCCTGAAAGAGCGGCATAAAGACAACTAAACTGAGAGAAGGAGAATTATACATACATGCATATTTAGACGTTTCGCACAGACACTGCGTCAATGACGCAGCTGGCACACGCATGTACACTATACATAACCCGGACCAGGAAGGAAGGGATCGGATCGGCCATACTGATTGGGCAGTGACAAACATTTAACAAACGTTGCGGCAAAGGGATCACTTTGGCCTACGGCAGAGGTGCAGCGTTTGCCTGAAATTCGTGTTGACGAGACTGTCCAGGAACGACTGCACGCAACACTCAAAAACCACGAGATATCTGGTGAAACACGGGACTATTTTCTTACACGTGTAGCATCATTAAATCAAGATTGTTATGCTGCATAACTGATAAATCTATGGGGGGGCGTGTGTCATCGAGCACAAAAAGACTCCAAATAAGCCACAAAATAAAAACATTAATCGTGAATTCCATTCTGTTGTGCGATAGTGCTTTTTCCCCCCCCCTGTGTTTTCCTTATCGCAAAAAGCCGCAGGTAAATAGGGCTCTGGCAGTTGGCTGCTACTTGACCAATGAGAGACGTTTGTATGTGACGTCACGGCCGCATCAGCTGGAGGGGGACGGCGTTTCAGACAGTGACGGCGTCGTTACCTCCTCTCTCGCTTGTGCAGGAGCAGGATGAGCAGGCAGGCCGTAAGAACCACGAGGAGGAGGCTGAGCACCGCCCCCAGGGCCTGGCTCCGCCTTGACAAGCCAGCATGCTCCTCCCCTCCGTCGGGAGTTTGGCTGTTATCTACCTCACTGGAGACACGAGATATGCGCATTGCTGGGGGAAGGCCAAACACAAGGTACAGGGCCGCGGCAACAATACAGCGCTATTACATAAATGCGCGGTGAGAGAAAACGGATGCATAGACCCAGGGCGTGAAAAGTACTTATGGAGCATCTCCAGCAGGAGTGTCACTAGTGACTTGTTTGGTGGACAATGACAGGGCAGAGTCGATTATTTTTCACATCTTAGAGGACAGCATGTATCCTTAGTCACTTAAGTAAATTCGTAATGCGTTATAGATGGATCATGTGAATCATCCACTGTCATTGTCAATTAGTAATTCTTGGGTTGTGCTGATGCTCAGAGCTCTCATTAAAACTCTAAATCTCTACGTACAATGACTAATGCCCTGAAGCACCCGGGCACAACATTTTTGGGAATTTGTTTCTGTAGGTACACAAGAATGGATAAGTGTAGCTTATTCGGGAAGACAAAGTGCAGCGGGGCACTTTCAGACTCACAAAAGTGCGCAGACAGCGGCCGTATGCCAGATGAAAAGGTACTGACAGCCGTCTGCTTCGAGGAGGAATTCTGGGATACCCTCGCCAGCCGAGGGGCTGCAGTGGAAGAGGATGGTAGAAGAGACTGTCTTGTTGAGATCCCGTCCGCAGCGGGATTCTGATGCAACCAGGACGTCCAAGTTTCCATCTGGAAGACCAAAAAAAAAAAAAATTGAAACCAAAATCCTACAAAACTCAGACTTCACAATGTCCTGTTTTTTTATCCTCGCTTAAGGTCGGAACTCATAAGATGGTAGGGAAAAAAAATAAATGCTGATCTTGTCCCTGATAGCTGGCTGTGCAGCCAGGCACCAGTCTGTTAAAGGCATGTGTAGCCTTGTGCTGTCAGAGTGCCAATCCTAGAGCCCATACCATCTATGGCCAATTGAAGCAGAGCTCTGATGTTCATTCCAGAGTAAAACTGCTCTCTGCAAAACAGAATCCTAGTGGCATGAGTTTGTTAAACCATGTCACATGGTGGTGGTGGTGGTGGTGGTGGTGGTGGTG
>JAODKK010000038.1:4754573-4766329 GCA_026774405.1 Petrocephalus microphthalmus
GGACGTCTCAGTCATCTGGGTACTGGGTTACATATATAAACCCTGCTCCTTTTTGGACTGGTTAAAAATTTGTCACCTAGAATAAATGACAGGAGACATTGAATGATGATCTTAAACAACTTGCACGAGCGTGGGGCGGGGGGGTTGAATAGGCATAAGAAATATTTATATACGTCTCCTGTAATACATTTACATCTGTAGTATTTGGCAGACACCCTTAGCCAGAGCGACTTACATGAGTGCTTAATGACTCCATTAGGGAATGTACAGGGAGGACGGCATTCAAGCTACAGTTTTCTGTTCTGCTTGTGCACTTCATTTAATAGGATGGGAATGATGCTTAAACCATAACCTGGACCTGATGTCTGTAAAGTGTAAATAAGGATCCTGAAAGGGAATGAAAAATAAAAATAAAAAAAATCTATAAACTGTTCCTCACCAGTGCCGTTTTCACACCAAGATCCATCCAGCTCGCCACACACGTTCAGGTAGTAGATCTTCCTCTGGTCCACATTGTCGTACACCTGGTACCCGCCTCTCCGGTTTAAGCTGCTCAGGTTGAAGAGGTGTCCTGCATTAAGGATTGAGGGGCATAGGACAGTCAGTGTGGAATAGGCTCCATGTGGTGGACGGATCCTGGCACGTGGCACCGGGGGTTAACGTACCCGTCAGTGGGTTGGTGACCACACAGTCCCCGTGGCTGCTGCTGGTCAGAGGGCAGGCAGCAGCGCTCTGCCACACGAAGGTGTAGGCGCACTCCTCGATGGCTTTCACCAGAATGGGTCTGGACTCCTGAGGCATGACCACAAAGCGAAGCCTCTCAAGGACTAGCCCTCGAAACCCCCAGAGCTCGCTCTTGGCGGCACGGAGGGCGAGTACGATCACTAACCACTTTGTCGGGGTCACAGCGGAAATAGATGAAGGTGGTTCGGTTCCTTTGCCCGTCCGGACACGGCGACCCGCTGGTGTAGCTTAGCACCAATGCATCATCCTCCCAGTAGGGCCCAGACTCAGCCTCACCAAGGCTCACATAGTCCTTGCCGCTTTTCATGCAGGACGCTGCCGTGGACGGACAGCCCCAGTCACCTGCAGACCAATCATGATGCAGGACTTGTTAAGTTTTACAGAAAAAGGGACAATCTATACATAACGTGTGAATATCCCATGAGACTACACCAGTAGGTGGCAAAACACCACAAACCGGTCCAATTCTGATACGGCTGAGCACGGAGCATTCACTTCTGCTGAGCTGGGTCAGAATGACCCAAGTATAAAAGTAAGAAAAGGGAGCGACCAAAATGGCATTAAATGAGAAAACTGGCAAGAAATAATTCGGAAGATGAGCTGAGATGTAAAGAGACAGACAGGGAGTAATCAATAAATGTTAGAAGACCTTATCTTTATCTTCCAATAGTGACATTTTACCTCATCGTTGGCTTTTTTAGCCCCAAAGGAACTGACCTGCATGAGCTGCTTTCAGAAACCAAGAACTTAGTGGGTAAGTAGATTCCCAAAAGCCAGAAATCAGTGCCTAACTTTTTTCCAAAAGCAATATTCTTGAGAATCCATTAATAAATCCACTCGCAAGATGTAACAAGAATTTGCTTTTTGCCGTGATGTCAGCTTTCTAGCCTTGATTAGATCTGACTCAAAGTGCGCAAGACCTTCCTCAGCTCTACCAGTCTGATCTACGATTAGCTGCAGAGACAAAGCTATCTGATGACAGAGTTCTGAGGTACCAGTAACTACAGACACTGCATACCACGCTCAAGGACTAAAAAGGATTATAATCTTTCTGGAACCCATGAGATTTCACCCATTTAGCTCACGTAGTGCTGTGTACTCACGGGGCTGCTGTCGCACTTGAAGATGATGCTACCAGTAAACCACAGACACTGGATACCAGGTTCCAGGAGTAAAAAGGATTATAATCTTTCTGGAACCCATGAAATTTCAACTAGAACCCATTTAGCTCACTTCACCACATCCACAGCCATGCAGAACATACAGATCCTGTTTCTCCTAGTCTTGATCAGACCCGTTTAGAGCCTGACATCATTTGCTCACCGCTTTGAGGGACCAGGGACTTGCACACATTGACGTAGAACCGCTGCTGGTCTTCTCCCGTGTCCGTCTCTACCGCCCAGTTGTCACGGGACATGGAGAGGGGTGACAGATCGTACGATTTGCCTTTGCCATCACTGTTGGGCAAGGGGAAAAAAAAACTCAGTTCATGGGCTACATGACATTGCCAATGCGAGTATTCTTCATAGAGCCGACTAGCCACATGTAGGTGGGGATGTCCTTACTTGTAGGTACAGCTGGTAGTCTTGAAAGGCAGACAGGCTAGAGCGGTATGCCATTGAAAGAGGTACACGCAGTCATCTGTCTCCTTGATAAACTCCGGGCTCCCCTGGTTCCGAAGAAACACAAAACCACCAAAATTCACATGGGTGACTTACCATGAAACCCAAACAAAATCACTGCTACATGACAGATAAGGCCCGATGGACAACTTCAGAAATCACCAATGCATGGAAATGGGGCTTTTTCCCCCCCCATCAGACTCCAGAGTGTCTCAGTTTTACTTGAGAAGGTGGTTTTGACCATAACAATAAATGAACCTTGAAGCCTGACAACAATGTTCCCCATGCACTCATGAGGCAGTGAGGTCATGAGCTTTGCAGTACAACATTCAGCATAGCTCTCAAAACATTACCACAAACTCTGAACCTTTTTCTACTTCAGTCTATGACTTTCTGTTCCTCCATGACTCAATGTAATCAAAAGTCTGTAGTTATCTGCAACATCGCTCCCCAGACCTCACCTTCAGAACAAACTGATCTGACCATCCTGCCAGGTCTGGATGAATAATCAAAAGACATCAGCTAAATTTTACCCTCATCTAGTACTCACAATACTCCGGCTGTGGTCACAGATGAAGACAATAGTCGTAGAGCGCTGGTAGATCTTGTGGCAGGTGTCTCCTTGAGTGTAGTTAATCATTAGAAACCCATCATCATAGGTAATATTCTGTGTGGCTAATCCTAAAGAAAGCAAGGAACACAGCCTGCTTTAAAAATCGACCAATGGCGTTGCATACAGGGCAGAACTCACCGTGCAACTTCCTGCCGAGTTATGAGGATTGCTCACCTGCGATTTTGTGCGTACTTCCCTCCACCTGACAGGATGACACGCTTCTGCCTTGGTCGTTGTGCGGGCAGACGCTCTGCTGGACCCCTTTGCACACCGCCAGGTGGTATTCATACTTCCCACTCTTCACCTCGTAGTCCCTCCCAGAAAGCGGCATCAGGTTAAACACGTGGCCAGTCCGGGGGTCCTGAACCTGGCAGTTCTGGCCTGAGGTCAAAAGGCACACACACACCAGTCACAACAGGAGGTGGGGCATCCCGACAAGATGAGATGAGGGGTTGCAAGATGTTTGGGTGACAAAGGCAAGAACTCCGGCATGCCACCTACCCTGAACCCTATGGATTGGACAAGCCTCTGAGGTTCTCCATATGAAGACGAATTCACAGCCGTCCTTCCGATCAAACATGGGAGAACCCTGTGGATGGAAGCACAAAGACCCCATACGGATCAGAAGGGGCAGGGCCTACAGGGCTCACATTAGAGTACATTACAATAAGCCCGTTTTCACAGTAATGATGATGATGCCATCATAATAAATTACTCAGTTCTCATACTGAGATGTGCATTGAAACAAAGGACCCGAAGGAACCAATTTCTGAAACAGCCATAAAACAAACAAATAAGTAAAATTTTTTAATTTACAACCCTGGCTTCCTGAATTCCATGTCCTGGGTAACTCCCTTCCAGATGACGCAAAAACTACACCCAGCCTTGAGGATAAGACTTAAGACATTTATTTAGACCCGTTTCCTCAGTGTCTTAAGGTCCCTTTTTTATCAAGTTGTTTTATGCAAGAGACAAATGAATTTATCTATTATTATTATTATTGGCAACAACCGCAACAACCACAACAACAACCACAACAACCACAACAACAACACATGAAGCCTTGGTAAACTGCACCACACAGACTTCCATTAAGGCTTCTACACTCTGGACTACAGGCTGCATGGTGCAGGTGTCCCACCCCCTCGCTTTCAGACCGTGGTGGCTCTGGGGGGCCGGACACTGGCCGCGAGCGCTGTGTACTCACAGGGCTGCTGTCACACTCGAAGATGATGCGGGTGGAGTAGCGGCCGCCCTTACACCGGTCCCCGTTCAGGTAGACGACGGTGATGGTGCCGTCCAGAGCGACCTGCGGACTGGACTGCATGAAGCCCAGGTTCACAAAGGTCTCACCCAGCTTTCCACAGGCACCCAGAGCACCCCCTGCAGGGCGGGGAGTCACATCAAATCAATGCCACGTACCACGATCTGGCACATGTAGGACCCTAAGAAAATTACAATTACTCGCATTTTATTGATACCAGAGGGAAATTCTAGAAGAGAAGCGTAAGTTGCTGAAATGGGTAAATAGCTGATGGTGCTATTCTGACCAGAGATCAGACATACTGATTTTGCCAACTTTGACATGTCCCTGGGTCATCAAGAGAGGGCCCTGCGCTTCGCTTCTTTAACCACATTGGATCATTTCTTGCCTCATCGTCATTATCATCATCATGAAATAAAGGCTCACCCTGAAGCTGCACCACAGCGCTTATGCCTCCAGGGGGAAGCATGTTCCCGTTTTGCATCAATGACGCCGCTTAACGAAAAGCATGCACATAACATGGGGGCTTCACAAATCTGTGCACCTTGCAACTTAACAGAAAATACTGGTTTTAATTAAAGCGATAATGTCATACAATGAAGACAGTGACTGGTTGAAGTAGTAAAACAAGCTCCTCCCTTGTTGAGCCAGGGACGCGTCAAACTGGGCAAGATCAGAGCATGCTACGAGAAGGCCTACTACTGGCGAGCGCATGCCAGCGAGAAGCTGTCAGCACTTGCTGCCATCTCACCAGGACAGCCCGGCACGCGAGGCAGAGGCTTGCAGATGTTGATGTAGAAGCTCTGCGACTGAGCGGAGGTGTCGACGGCCTCCCAAGGCTTGTCGCTTCGGCTGAGGTCACCCAGGTCATACTCGTTGCCTTGGTGATCTGCAAGCGCATCACAGTTACACACACTGGGCAAAAAGTCACACAACATATGCCATGGGTAGGGCTATCGCCAACAGTCTGAATGACATTGCATGTTCTCTCAGTTTCCTTGACATTAAAGTACATTAAGCTGTACTATTGCTATGCAATAGGCAATAGGCAAGAGAAATTTACTCGACAAGTAACAGAAGGTGCAGGGCCCGAATAAAGGGCTGTCAGCTAACCGATGACGTGGCAGTCCACAGGAGCGGGCAAGCAAACAAGGCTGGTCCGGAACTCGAAGAGGACATCGTGGATCACATGTTTGCCGGTGCTCATTTCCTCCCGGACCAAACTCAGAGTCCCGGGGCTCACGTCCTGGTCGCACACAAAACTGATGGTGAAAGTGTCTTTGGTTCCTGTGAAAGGGATATTGACAAATGACAGAACATCATCACCGGGTCACGGAGAGCATCAACTATGGCACAAAACACTCATATTGACAGGTTGGAGTCAGAGTCACAGTCCCACAGCTCTTACAGCACCACTGATTTGCCAAAAAATCTATATAAATTAAACAACTTCCCTCATTTGTCAAAGGGTGTTCAAGGCCCTCACCCCATCGAAACCCCTTGTCCCTGGTCAGCCTGACAAGGCTCCTTGGGTGAACCCTACCTTTAGGTATGTACAGGAGCCCCTTATAGATGAGGGTCAGCTGGCCATCACTGGAGAACTGAAGGGATTTCTCCACGCCAACGGGCGCCGTAGGCTTGCCGTCCTCGATCTCGCAGCCCGCCACCGGGACACCGCCGTCTGTGCCACACTGCTCCGCCTCGCCGCAGATATTAACCTGCAGACGACGAGCACCTCCGTTAGCTGACGGAACTATGGCAGCTACCAGAGCAGAAGCAGGCCCGAAGACGTACCAGGAAAGTCTTGGAATTCCCTTCGGCGGTGTAGCCCTGCTTGGAGGCAAGTGGGTGCAAGTCAAATTCGAAACCTGTGATGGGATCCTTCAGCGAGCAGGTCTGAGGAGGAGAAAAAAAATATATAGATGGCACATTTTAGTAACATCTAATCATGATGATATCATGGGCAAAAACGTCTGCTAGACAAAGATGACTTGGTAAAGCTTAAAGTGAGTAAACATGCCTCTTGCATTTAACATATTCAGCTTTTTTGTCCAAAGAGACGTACAAATGAGGCAAATAGCACATTATAAACATACATGCTGAGGCATAAGTGCAGCCAGGCTGAGCTTTCAGTGAATGCCCGGGTACAGGTGTAAGCAGGACTGGAGTAAGAGCTACAGAACAACTTATAACAAAGCATGAACTTAATAAGACTACTTAAGAATCAGAAGGGCAACAAAAACATTGGGGGAAGAGAAAGAGGGACTGAGTTAGTACCTGGTTCTTGGTCTCAGTTTTAGAGATGGGGCACGCAGCCTCTGTGTACCACAGGAAGGTGGCAGTGCAGTTCTGGATCATGATGAAACGAGGCCCAGAAGACTGCAAGAAAAATAAAATGGATTTAATATATTTACAGCATTTGGCAGATGCCCTTAGCCAGAGTGACTTACCTAAGTGGTTAGAGACTCCATTAGTGAATACCTTCTGTTACTGGTTCAATAGAACCCAGGCTAAGAATACCATCTGTCTAACACAGGGCGGCGATCTGGCTGAAAAGCAGCAAAGTCAGGCACCCACATAGCAGAGGAGGCAGGCCGAAGGCCGCGTGCCGGTACGGCTGCGTACCTCCACGCCTCTGAGGCACATCAGGTGGATGCGGGTGGTGTAGCTGCCCTTCTGGCCCGCAGAGGTGCAGGTGGAGCCCCCCGTGTACTCCAAGAGGAGCTGCTCCTGCTCCACAAACACGGGGCCTTTCTCCGCCACGCCCAGGTTGCCGATGGACACGCTCTCCGTCTCGCTCCCCTGCAATGCCACCAAGAGGTGAGTGCCGGAAGTGTAGCCGGGGTCGCCCCGGGAAGCCCGCGCCCGGGAAGCCCGCGCCCCGGTGCCCTGGCGGGGAAGGCTGACCTCCTGCGTCTCGCAGACGGAGGCGAAGCGGTCACAGCCCGGCACGGCGATAAGGGGCCGGCACACGTTGATGTAGTACCTCTTCTTGTTGCTCCAGTCAGAGGCCTGCCAGTTGGAGGTGCCATAGCCCTCAGCCCTGGACAAGCTGGACACAACATGTGGGCAATGAACAGCTGGGGACACATACACATCAGATATGATTTAGAGAAGAAATGATGTTCAGAGCCCAGACAAGATCTGCCTGTGTGTACCGCTCGGAGAAGCCTCTTAATTGGTCACGAATGACTTTCAGACATTCATAACAATTGATGCTGAACTCTGAATCCCCTGTCTGAGATGACTTGTACATATTCAGTGAGAGATTGTTATGTTGGTAATGTGCAATACACTTTTTACTAATATGTGCAATGATAATGTTGCTGAACAGAGGTGCAATAATAATCTATTGTGGTTATGCAAACACTTAACTTTGTACATGGCATCTTTGGGAAAATATATTTTATATTCATATTTAATGCAATCTTTTTATTTTTAGCTTTTATTTAGCATTTATTAAATGCACCTTTGGGGTTGTCATTAAAGAAGAGGGACGATCCTAATTGTTATACACCCCCAGGGGGGTGTGACATTACCCTACATCTGGCCCTGCATGCCGGTCCTCCAACTTCAGGGGGAAATACGGGGGTTGGTGGCAGGTTCGGCACCCCAGCCTCCAGAAAAGACACACTGTTCCATTGCATTTCGACTAGTGTGGTGCTGAGGTGTCACCAGCCGCACAGCTGTGCTCAGGTTCTCATGCTGGAGGTGGTTTGTCACGTGGTGGTGTGCAGTGAGGCGCTGCATCAGCACACGCCCCCTTAACCTTACCCACCAGGGCCAGGTGCATGCGGGGTGCGGGGTGGGGGCTGCCTCCGTCGCCTGCCTGACTGAAAGTTCCCCCTTTCCATGTCCCAACTGCCTTTTTTAGGCAACCAACGATCATGCAAAATATTGTCGTAAAAGCACAAAAAAAGAATAAGAGTTCTTCTCCCACACTAACAAAAAAAAAAACTGTCATGACACTGCAAACACAAACCATCATTTTTGTGATGCTGTAAAAACTAAGGGGTCAACCGCACCCATGCCATACCAGACTCGTTTACCAAAGCAAATTCATGGGTCAAAGTTCATTAAAATGAACTACGAGTGAAACCCTGCAAAGATCTACTGAAAGGGACCCTGCCAAAATGCATACCTCCCAATCCTCTCCTCATAGCATCTCAGAGAGAGGAATCAGATAATGAAATCCTAATGGGTCTGCCTCAAAACGGAGACGCTCACCTGGAGAGGTCATATTGCTGGAAGGTCTCAGGGTCCGTCACCAGGCACTCCAGGGCCTTCTCCGGACAAGCGTACGAGGTGTACCACCTGAAGTTGTACGTGAATGTATCCTCCACCTGTGATTCCCCAGAGAGCACCATCCAGTAGGAGGCAGCAGTGATTAACAACACTCAATACAAAGCCTACCCTTAAAGCTTGATAAACGGTAAAAAAAATAAAAAATAAAAAATATTACTTTGCCTGGTAGCCATTATTTTGCCTGGAACTGACCTAGAGCATGACCATCTTTGCACTTAGTTTCAGCCTAAGTCAATGTCAGTAGGGTGTAATACTCTGGCTAGGACTTCCCCGATTGCTGGTGCCAGGGGGCCTCACCTGGAACTCGGGGCGGCCGACTCCTGCCTGGTGGTCACACAGGAAGGAGATGAGCGCCGAACGGCGCGTGTGCTTCTCGTCGTTGTACTGGGAGCCGTTCTGATAGGTCAGCTTGATCATACCATTGTAGTAGGACAGCTTGGAGTTAAACTCCCCGAGGCTCCACGCCTTCCCGCTGGGGGGCGACAAAGAGTCCGTTACGCCCCAAGGCATCGCCGCCCCTTTGTTAGCAGGGAAGTGGCTTCTTCCACAGTGGTACTCGGTAGATATATGGGACTCTCATATCCAGCTGTGTAAGTCAGGGGTGCACACACTTCTTCGGCTTTTGAAAAATGCAGTTTAAACAGTTAAACAGTTAGGGCAGTATTCCAACAGGCTCCGGAAAGGGCTTAAACTTAAAAAACAAACTGAAAGGTAAAATACTGTATCCAGCATCGAGCCACAAAGACACACGATCAGTGAACAGCGAACTCAGCGACTAATACCAAGGACTAAGGAAGCACAGAAACTTGCCTTCTGTCTACCTGGCAGGCCCCGGCATTGTTGGGGCAGGATCGGGCAGAGACGTTTTGACAGACGTTGAGGAAGTACGTGTATTCCCCGCTGGAGATGTTGTAGACGTCGCCATGCTTGGCCAAAGGAGAGAGGTCAAAAGAAAATCCTGTAGGGAGGGGCATATTATTAACCTTCCGCTGTGGTGACATCAGAAAATAATCTAAAAAAACCTCATGATGCCCCGTTAGTAGCCCAATACATCTGCAGCCCCACCTGGCAGAAGGTCCCACATCTCAGAAGACGACATGCACACGTCTGAGAGCAGCGCATGGCCAGAGCGGACACATGACCTACCGGCCTGGGGATCAGACACCCTGCAGCCATCACCCTCGGCCTTGGACAGGACGCAGGCGGTGGCCGTTTGCCACTCAAACTCGTACTCGCAGCCGTTTGCGGACACGCTGCGCAGCTGGGGGGGGCTGTCAAGGTCACCTGCGCGCAAAGGGCAGCGATATGGCTAAGAATGGCAAAGCGGCTCGGGGCGCGACTGGCAATGTGACGAGAGAGAGAGAGACAGACAGAATGACGGGGAGAGAGAGAGAGAAAGAGTGAGAGAGAGAGAGAGACAGAATGACAGGGGGAGAGAGAGAGAGAGGAAGTCAGAGTGAGAGAAGAGGAGAGAGGAGAGGAGAGAGAGAAAGGAAGAAAGCCCTACAGGAGAGCAATGTTTAAGCAAAATGCCCCGAAGACGTCGTAAGATCTCACCGGGTTTGCAGGACAGTATCAGGGTGCTCCTGATGCGCCGTTTCTGGCCACAGCGGTCTCCCTCGGTATACACCAGGGAGATGCTCTTACCCCTCTTTTGGGGGGCAGAGAGGAATTTGCCCAAACTGGTAGTTTTATTGTTTCCTGGGGGAATTTTAACAAAACAAATAAAAATAAAATCTTCAAGCACTGACACACATCTGATATTTTCAGGTACACAGTTTGGGAAGCGGTGGCTAAAGAGAACAATGGGTAACTGGGTATAAAACTCTCGTTACTGGTGACTCACTGGACGCTCAGGCTAGCAGTACTTGGGCTCCCTGACAGCTGAATGCTACAGGATTGCTTTGGAGAAAATCATTTATCCAGCAAATAAATGTGGTGCAAATGTGACGTATATTTCAGATGCATACAAATGTGAATAGACATTCGCGTCAGATACTTTCTGTTATGTTCCACCAGCTGATAAAATCAGAGGCTTACCAAAGGAGCAGATGGCTGCGTCCTCAGGACACTTGCTTGCTGCCCCCTGCTGGAGGACCCGGTGACACACGTTGATGTAGAATCGCCTGCCGTCAGACTCGGGGACACCGCTCTCAACAGCCTCCCAGTTCTGGGCCCCCGCGGACTCTGAAACAGGGCGGCGTGACGACATGAGGCGGCAGCCAAGGCCACCGTGGGAATGTGACCCACTGCGGCGATTCATACTGCCACACAAAGGCAAAACATGGTAACTCCATAACGGGCCGAAATCGACTCCCAATCGACAGACCGAAATGGGGTCTCATAGGCTCTGGATTTTCTCTAGACATATCTTAGTTCAGTTTTGCTTGGTATTGGAAAAACAAACGCTATCATTTATCTAACTACTGCATATATGGGCAAACGGCCAAAGAAACTGTGAATCCCCTTTTCTCAGTTAAGCGAATGTGTCACGGTTGCGAAGCTTCAAAGCAACATGGGCGCCCTGCTCGGTGCCATGGAAAAGCACAGCTCACCCGCAGACCGCGTGAGAGGGGACAGGTCGTAGCGCTCCTTGCCGTCAGAGACCGAGCACAGGAGGTCTTCTTTCTCCTTGACGCACGCGTGCGCCGTCTGCCAGTTGAAGTAGTACGTGCAGTCGCTCTCGCCCGTGAACACCGGTGATCCTCGACCGTCGTTTCCTACGAAATGCACCGAGACCAATCAGAATCATTAATGAAGACCAGTAAGGGTGACCGGTCTTGAATGAATTCTGCGACAATATGATATCGCTTGGGTGGCACAGTGACTCAGTGGGTAGCACTCTTGCCTCACAGCACCAGGGTTGGGGGTTCAGCTCCCAATTCATCTCTGTGTGTATTTTTGCAGGCCCCCAATATGGTATATGGGTTTCCAGCCACAGTCCAAAGACAATGTCATAAGAGTAATACAGGGGTATATGCATGGCCCCCTGTACCTGCCGGGGTACCCGTGCCCCTAGCGAGCCCCTGCCCACACTTACATTATATAGTCTTATATTGTTACATATGCATGGCCCCCTGTACCTGCCGGGGTACCCGTGCCCCTAGCGAGCCCCTGCCCACACTTACATTATATAGTCTTATATTGTTACATATGCATGGCCCCCTGTACCTGCCGGGGTACCCGTGCCCCTAGCGAGCCCCTGCCC
>JAODKK010000038.1:4779238-4802196 GCA_026774405.1 Petrocephalus microphthalmus
GGAGGGGGGGGGGGGGGGGAGGGGGGGGGGGGGGGGGGGGGGGGGGGGGGGTCACATGACGCGCGCCTCACATGTCCTACACCGCATTTCCTCACTATGTGGTGTCATAAAAAAAACTCCACTGGAAGATAGCGGTTGTTTTAAATTAATCACATGCTGAAACTGCTATTTAAGGTTTCAAAGGGGTCAATATACCGAACTTGCAAGTCGGGCTATACATGACACAGTTTTATGGCCATTAAGCAATAGCTGTTTTCTTTCGTTCAACCCAGATTAGACAGAAATAATCGGGAACTGTTTCAGCTTTTAAACTAAGGCCGCAAATTAAATTATCTGTGTGCTTTAGGTATGGTGTATTAATCGGCAAAAGTAATGGTATGCAAGTACCAAGCACAGAGTGCGCATTTCATTTCAGTGTAGGCTATTTTATTTCATTGTATTTGCTTAAATTTGAGGTTCTTCATTTTCCACCAGCAATTATCATATCACAACATTGCATCATTGCAACACTGTCCAGCGAAGGTCAGCTGGAACAATTAGTAAGAGAAAGTGATCCGAACCCCAGGTTCACTGGCTTCCGGACAAATGCAGTTTTTTTTTCGCTTCTCCCAATAGATGGCGATGATGATGCGCGGCCGCCTCTGCCCCGTATTCGTCACCGAAGCCCGGCCCCTCCATTCGGAAAAACCAGAACGTCTGGTTCATTTAAAGATGGCCACGGCGACGATGGTGGGGACTGGCGGCAACGGCCACGGAATGGAGGAGAAGAAGTTCGAATACTTCTCCTCCATCAACTCGATGGCTCGGAAGATCATGCAGGAGAGGGAGAAGATCCGGCTGAATCACGGCGAGAACTGGGAGAAGATGACGCCGAGTGAGCAGGAGCTGGCCATCGATAACGGCATGATGGACCCCCAGATCCGGGCTCGCTATGCCATCCATAGGGTAGAGCGGGAGGAGGTGGTGTGTTACCCTAAATTACTCATGCAGACGGGACAGAAGGTCGTGCACTTCGGGGAGGAGGTGAGAATGTCACATATTGTGCTGTGATCGCGTCTTCCGGGATTTGGGAAGCCTATGGGTCAGGACTCATGGGCTCTTTGGAAAGTCAAAACAAAAGAGCTGTGTGCGACTTCTGACAGCCCCCAGCATTAAAAATCAGGAAACGCGTCCCACGGGACGCATGTACCGCAGGCGCCGTGTGTCCGTCTTACCCTGTTTGGTTACACTGTTTAAGTGTAAGATTGCTGGATCGCGCAATTTTTTTTGCTGGATCGCGGGACATTTTTTGAATTCCAAATGACACGTAGTTCAGATTTGCCCGTGTCTAGGATCGCATTTCCAAGTCCCATGAAGAAAACACTGTAAATCATATGCTCAATACAAGCTAGCAAAGGCACACCGGCAGTTATGAAAAGCACAGAAACTGCCGGCTTGTGGTCTTAATTGAATGACCATAACACATGTCAGATGCGCGTCATTGACTTCTCTGCAGAACACACTATTGCATGGCGATATTAACATTTAACTCAAGAAACATTTAGTCCAAATCGATAGTTTTCGTGTCCGTTTGCTGAAGCAGTGTTTCAAAACGCAGTGTAGCGCCTTTTGCCGGCCTGACTGGGTATGAGTAGTTTTGACGTAAGGAACAATTTAATTCGTGCGCAGTAAAAAGTGCTTCAGGCATATTGATGCTCATTTGAAGTTACTGTGTTTCTTCAAAGGACATAACTTGGCAGGATGAACACTCGTCACCGTTTTCTTGGGAAACTAAGGTACGTGTGTACGGGCATGTGGGTTTAATTTGCGGGTGATTAGCTGAACCTCCATTAGGAAAGAATCATAATTGGTCAGGAAATAGAATAAATAGGTAAAATTACAACGTGACTTTGTATGAGTTATCTATAGAGGATTTGTCCGTTTTTATTCAATGGGGTTTGAATAAAACAGTATGACGTAGATTAAGGTTGTCCTGCAGTGGACTCTCTCTGTCCATTATGCATGCCAGCCTTGCGCTCTGTTTGCCCTTGGGAAAAGTGACTAGTATGTGTGGTTAGAAGACAGACAGATTCATTAAGATTGTCATTTGCCAGTGGAAACCTGATGAAGATTGCTTGCCCTGTTACACTTGCAGTCATATAAAATGCATAATTGCAATACATTGTACAAAATCAAGAATAGTTTTGTACACTATATTGTATTGTTGTTGATGTAACACTTGTTTAAATTTGTGTAGCGCCTTAGGGGGCCCAAGGGAAATATTTCAATGCACTGCATACTTGTACATGGATGAGTTGACAATAAAGAACTCTTGAGACTTGAGTTACCCTTAACACAAACATGTTTTCTTGGCCATCAGAGTCAGTTGGATTTCAGCCTTACCTCTGCCCCGGCCATAGAGCAAGGCAGTACCTCATCCCAGGGAGAGACCAAGCCTAACAAGGTCCCACCAGCCAACCAGGTGACCAAAGTGTGCCAGATCAGCAAGATGTCCAACAGTGAGGCGTCAGGCCTGGGCAGGAAGGAGGAGGAATCGTCCTTCTGGAAGATCAGTGCTGAGAGGTCCAGGCTGGAGGGCGAGCAGGCCGACTTCCACTCACTGACGCCTAGCCAGATCAAGTCGATGGAGAAAGGGGAGAAGCCGCTACCCTCCTACCTGCGCCAGGAGCCCCCCCCGCGGGAAGCGGAGGAGCAGCCGCGGGCGGCCAAGCAGCGGGCCCCCAAACCTCCGGCCCCCCCACCTCCGCCCCCCATCACCTTGCCCCCGGCGGCGATTAGCATGACCCCGGTCCCCATCAACGTATCGTCCACAGTGGCGGGCTGGGAACGGGCCCAGAGCACGCTCCCGTCCGTCAGCAGCCTCGACGACGTGTTCACTCCGGGGCCCGCCGCCAAGCCGCCGTCGGCCGAGAAGGCCGAGGCGCCCGCGAGCAGCAGTCCCGCGACCAGCTTCTCGCAGGTGAGGCGTTCCCTTCACAACCAAGTCTTCCCTAAATGCCATGTGGAACTGCGAAGGTCCAGCCCGCAGCTGGTAGTGGTACTTACTGAAATTGCGCTTGCATCTGTGCCTTCAGCCTTTTCAGTGGCTTCCCGTAATTACACGCTATGACTGAAATGAGAATTTCCATGTTACTCTTTCTACCTGCGGTCCACGGCTCCCAGCTGGAAATTTCACTCATTTCCCACAGGGAATTTTGCCTTGATCCGAAAATATCTGCTCGCTCTCTCTCAACAGCAAGCAAACAATTAATTAGGCCCCTCTTTGCAACCCTCGTGTAAATGTCCCAGTATGGGAAGGCTTTTTAAGAAAAGCCCAACACAGTGATTAGTGTAAGATCATCAGGAATACATATGGAAGTCACTGGAAAAGCTGGCAGGTTGCGGAGTGCATGAATCCAAATTGGAAACATATTGATATGTTTCCTCAAATCCTATAGAAGCATGTAACATTTTTCAGAAAATCAGATGTGCTTGTAAAACAAATTCTTTTGGGTACGTGGGAAGGCATTAGGCAGTGAACAAAAATAATTTCTTTATTTTTGGCGTGATTCCCAAACCTGGCCTATTTAGGGCCCTTGTGTTCTACTGGTCTGTTTAGCATGGCGCTAAATTCCCAAAGGACATTAAGACCCAGTTCCGAATTAGCTTGTTTTATCTCGCAAATCGGCACAGGAGAAATCTGAGAAGTGTCCTTGTTGAGCTAATCCTAATACCGTTTTCTTGGTTTTGTCTCCATCTGTGCAGTTTAATACAAGCAGTAGTATTCTAAAGACCGGCTTTGACTTCCTGGACAACTGGTAAAAACGGAGTACGGGATCCCAAACCCCCTGCTCCCCATCCTGAGCTTTGGCTGGACCATTCTGTCTTCCGTGCCCCCCCCCCCCCCAAAATAGATAAAGCATATCTCAGCATACATTGCAAACTCTATAAGCAGTCATGGACACAGGCAACTGTTAGGAAAATTAAGGAACAACTGACATTGATTTTCCACTAACAAAACTCATCCCTGTTGTTACATAAAATACATTATTATGACCTCCTACTAGTGTTAAGCCTTTATAATGTGCATTTATATAAACACTAAGATTGATACACTAAGGTAAAATAGCATGTTTTTAGAAACCGTTCATAATCTTTGAAATATGCATGCCCTGCAATTTTACACGACTATAACAAAGCTTTTTAGAATGGACTTTGACGCCACCGTTTTCCCTGTGTGGTCTGGGGATAGCATTTTGCTGATTGTTTTGAAAATCATTAATGCTATGCAAATAAACGAAAAGTTGTGGACTGTTTGTGTTTTTGGGAGAATATTTTTGTTTTGTAGTAACTAATGTGGTCCACAAAGTGGCAGCACTGGGCAGATTAACAACTGGATTGGAATGGAAATAAAGGGATGACTGTGAAGACTAATAGGTTTAAAATAAACAGTAAATTCTGAAGAAATATTTATACAAAATCCACTCCAGTTATTAGGACCAAAACAAAGACATCTTTCAGCAGGAGCTTTCTTCCTTGGATTCATTTCTCTAAGATTAAAGGACACCGTTCAAAAATGTTTAACTATGCTAGATGTGTATAAATCCTTGCTTCAGATATACACATCAAACATTTTAGACTAGGTATGTCACCGTATGTTTTCTACAACACAGAATCTATTTTATTAGGAAAAACAAGAGCATCGTTTGATTTTACTGCATTATACAGAAAACTATTTATACCAGGAAAACCAGGGCTCTTTTATGCATGGATTTAATGGTCCTTATGTGGACACAGTAACACACACATACTGCACCGAATCCGTAATCGAGCCTCCTAGTTATATAACATATCTTGGCCCTAAGAGGTGGTAAAACCACACCCATGAACCCTAATGCAGGCCCAAAACCCGAAAGTCACTGGAAAGTATGATTCCCTCTGCTTTTTTTTTTTTTTTTAACTGGAATGCCTCCCGCTGGCAGAGACCGCGGTGCTGGGGAATGTGCGCGGTTTTCCAGGCCGCTCGGCGAGCCCGCGAGCGATCCGCTCACAAGCGCTGAGCTGGAGCGAGACGGCCGGAGCGGGAATAAACAGAACGCGCGGCGCGGCGGGCAGCCCCCGCGAGAGGATACAAAGCGTGGAAGCGGGAGAGGGACAGACGGGGGGGAAAAAAACAACACACACACAATGAAGCTTCCTGTTGTTGGGGAGGCCCTGTCTGGATGAGGCAGTCAGCCGCGCCAGGGAAGAGAGAGGGAGCCCGGGACACGCCAGAGCCGTAAGTACCAGAAGAGCGGAGGAGCGTTTCGGGGGAAAATGGGGAAAGCTGTGTTGCTGGTGACGGCGCTGTGCCTCTGCGCACTGTGCCTGTGCGACACAGGCAATGACAGCCTGGAAAACGACAGCGGAATCGAAACTCCGAAGACGGACACCATTCCTCAGGTTGGTATTGGGTTTCTTGTAAAGTAATGCGATGTGAAAGGCCTCCTTCCTGGGGTAGAGATATCACTCAGGATGAAAACATTTGTACCTCATTGATTAAAGCATTTTAAGAATTTCCTGCAAAAATTGTTTTTGGATGTGGTACAAAACGCAAAGTAACATTAGTACTAGTAATGGTGCAACTCAGAGAGATTCAATACTAATTCTAGTAGTGCACCATTATTGTCACCAATACTAGCAGCGATAGTGGTGCAATCACAAGTGATTCACTGTGAAATCTGCTTTGTTTCATGGCAAGAAAACCCCAGACGAAGACATATATTGTGGAGTGTTTTTCAAACTGAGGTATCATCAGCCCACTCACCTCTCCTTCTTCAGGCTGAAGACAAAAAACCTACACAGAGTCAAGAAGCCGAGGGTGGACCGGGCAGTGAGGACGGGGCCAGGGGTACCGACGACCCAGAGCCGACGTCCCCCCTCTCAGACTTTGAAAACTCATACAACTATGTCTGTGGGTCTCCGTCTCTGCTAGGAACTCGCCGTTTTTCCGGGACGACCCGGGGCCTCTCGCTCGGTGCAAACGCCTCTGTTTTCTCGCACGCCGACGACAGTGTCCCGACTGCACTCGATGGACCAGGCCATTCACAAGCTGAACGTGGGCCACTACACGCTGGACGTGAAACTGGTGCAGCTGCTGGACAGGCTGTCGCGACTGGACGCCAAGATCGGGGAGATGGACGACGAGATCCAGCAGGTGCTGGCGCTCGCCAAGGAGAACCGCAAGGAGATCGGACAGCTGGAAGGTGAGCGGTGCCACACTCCCCCACGCATACGACAATATGAATCATTACCGCACCTCACGTTATTCTACCTCTAAATCTCAAACCCGAGGCCTAATATCTGTACGTAATCTATAGGCTTAATGACTGTATGTGATCTAAAAGACTGTTACCCTTGTTACAGTCCAATACACTGTAATAATATATACATATAAATATGATTTACATCATTATACTCATAATGCCCTCTGTATAGAATGAATCCACAATATAACATTTACAGTCATATTGTATTTTGCACTGCAAATAACATTGCACTGTACTGAAAGTAAATGTATATATCTGCTCTAAACAGTTAATATTCTTTTCCCAGTACCTATTTATGTCATACATTTCTTATAACTTTCCTTAATAATTATAATTAATATTCCTTAATAATGTAATAAAAATTTTAATCCTTTCTATATCTGTATACCTGCTGCTGGACCAAATAAATTTCCCCCTCATGCTAAAAAAAAAATTCTATCGACCACGCCGTAAAATCTGTTCCTCGAATATAAAACCACCGAGGCGACTGCCTATGACTGCCCCCTACAGGCTGCCAGAAGGGCAGGCGGGTAGGCCATAAGTGCTTCCTGGTCTACCGATCATACGAGACCTACGCCGGGGCGTCGAGGAAGTGCCAGGAGCGGGGGGGCAGGATGGCCATGCCCCGGGACAGGAAGGAGCAGGAGGCCCTGGCGGATTACGCCCGCGGATTCTTCCACCCGGGCAACTGGCCCATCTGGCTGGGCATCAACGACCTGCGGTCGGAGGGCCTCTACCTGTTTGAGGACAACACGCGCGTCACATACTTCCAGTGGCGTAAGCACTACCTGTCCAGCCAGCCGGACGGGGGCAAGAGGGAGAACTGTGTGGCCATCTCCTCCGACGACGGCGACTGGTGGGACAACTACTGCGACCGCCGCATGTTCTACCTCTGCGAGTTTGACGCCTGACGTCCTCCCAGGCGACACCCTGCCCCCCGTGGCCAGAGCCAACCATCCCATCCAGTTTTGGCCATAGCTGTAGCAAAAACAAAGCCTACGGGTTCTGCTCCTTAAAAAACGACAGTGTTGACAAGATGTTGAAATACACATTTCTAATAATCGGGCCTCCTGGAGAACTTCCTGTAGTACTGTATATGTATATCTTGATTTTTGAGGATCGAGAACAGCATCTGCTTCTAGTTGGGTCAGCTTTGCATGATGAATCCTTGTGCTTCAAAACTATTGAAATATTTACTACAATCAAATCTACGACGGCCTTTACACACGATGGTGGACTACAGTGGGTGACATGAAGGTTTTATTTCAAAGAATCTTCGATCCACAATTTCCACCTACTCCGATTCCTTTGTTTCCCTATAGAGAAACCCGCCTACATTTTTGAAAGCAGATAATGAAGAATTTTACATTCTATGTAATAACAGATTCACTGGTGATCCATTTATGTTTAACCTAAATTAGCATTGAATATTTCAATAATTAATTTTAGCCCTAATACCTCCAACTCCGACATTAAAGAATTATTTGTATTTTGTCTGGAGATTAATAATAACGGCGAGTGTCTAATGAATTGTGGTAATATCATGGTAAGCTATTGGGCAGAGAAAACAGACTTAACAGTGCTGGTGCCTGTACAGGAGGAACAGTCACCCCTCAGCCTGTGGTAGATTCTCCGGCTGGGATCGTCACGTGGCTTGTGAATTGGAGCCCCACCTTCATTCTCACAGGCTTGGGGGGGGGGGGGGTGATCTTCCTGTTTACAGGCCAGCACTGTGCCAGCGAGGGGCTGTGCATTAGCGGGTGGTCGAAGTACCCCCCTGATTAACCGCGGCCAGGATCTCAGCCAAACTAGGCCGGTCCACTGGACTTTTGCAGGGGTGGGCGTAGACCACCCTCCCAGTCTCATCCAGGACAAAATCACCACCAAGCTGAAACAAGATTCAAAGCTGTATCACAGGTCTACAAGAAGACTATTTCCTACATATGGTATTCTCAATTTAGAAAACACTAATAATAAATCCTATTAGGTACAACATCCTGACAGAGTAAACACAGGTCCTGGTAATCTGTCACCCCGCTGAGCTACTTGGGCCAAGTTAACCCCTCCAAGTGTTCCTGATGCACATCAGTGGACGAGGAGAATCATTCAATCAGCTCCTTTAAGTCTTAGTTTATTCATGTGACTTGCGTTCACCTGATAGATGTCATCTACTATATTCGGGTCTGCTTGAGGAAACGTCCGCTTCAACACGGTGTACTCTGCGTACTTAAGTATGTTGTGAAATTTCAGTATTTTCAAATAAGATGACCCCAACCCAAACATGCTGTATATCTAGAACCCAAAAAAAACACACAGACAAATCAGACACATTACACATCACCTCAGATGAAGAAATAGAGCTTAAAATTGCTCCGGAGGGTGGGAATGTCTTCCCGTAGTAGTACCTCTTTCTGTGTGTCCAAGACCATGTTATACTTGCAGCCTGTGTCCCGAAGCCAGTAGCGAGCAGCCTCTTGGCAGCTGAAGGAGACCACGAGCACGGTGACAGACTGAGCATCCAGGTGGTCCTAGGACACAGAGGCACCTCTATAAGCAGGGGCCATACCCCCTAAACAGTAGGTAGGCAGTAAGCTACAGCACAGCACATGGCTGTTTGGTAGATTTTTTATATATATTGAGTGACTTACACTGCTCGCAGTTTACTCAGTAAGACCGCAGTAGGAACTACAGCCACCTCACCTGGTTACTCTCCAGCTCGGCCAGGTGGTCCCGTCACGGCAGTCAAGCGACCTGTCTGAGCAGAACCAGAAGCAGGTTCTGGCCTTTCCCCAGGTACCGGCCCAGAGTCACTGCCCTGCGCAGCATGATTCGTGACATTAGTGGGACCCCAACTCCCGCCGGAGTGCAGCGATGACAAAAGTCCGCTTCCCGAAACACGATCTCTAAATAGCTGCTCACTCTCCACTGCGGGCGTCTATCAAGGGCGTCCCTGCAGGTACGCTTCCTGCTGACGGGCGCTTGGACAGAACGGTGTCGCTCATCTGGAGCTCCGTGTCCAGATGTTCAAAGAAGCTGTCCCATTCCACCTGCACGGCACAGGTCCAAAATGCAAGTCGGGAAGAGGAGGACATCTGGCATGACATGTCATGACCTAAGTCTGGTGCCACATTACTCAATTCACAGACAGCGGGCTGCACAGCAGACCTATGGATAGAGCGGCAAGTTGCCTCAAATGCCCGTTATCTTGGACATTTAAGATGTCCAAAAAGAGGCCCTGGGGTTTTATTAAGGGCAAAGCCACGCATGTCGTTTCAGCCAAAGCAACTGCAAATCAAGTAAGCTCTTATGGAAGCTCTTTAGACTAACACAGGCTGTGCTTACACAATAAAAAATTAAGGTGGCTGGCTTGTAGATGACCGAAGGAACTTTCCAAACATGGACAACCTTTTGTTGTAGTCTAAGCAGAGGGCTGAACATACCTCCAACTGAAGCAGCTCTTCAACCTGGTCACGCACCTCGGGCCAGCTGGCAAAGGTGCAAGAATTAAGTGTCTACAGCTTACCATCTGCTAAGTCACATGCCTAGTAGCCTATAATAAAACGAATAGGGAAAAGGGCTCCCCCATGTGTATTAAGTTATGGCTGTATATTAGGTGCTTACTCAAATGACTTTTTCCATAGGTCTTCAGCTTCATGCCGATTTTTCACAGACAGCCTGGACAAAATGCATCAGACGTTTTACAGTAAAACTTCTCAAGTAGATTTATATGGAGAGCACTGAATACTGGTCAATGGCGTCTGTGTTCCTCACCTGTTAAAGAAGTTCGCAGTTGTACCAATGAATAGAAATAGGGACTCCAGCTTCTTCGAAGCGATGAAATCATGCAGAGAACCTGCGTCAATGTTGAATATAGTCGCCAGAGACGGGAGATTGGCGTTTATTGTGTTTTGGCACTGACGCCATTTTTAAGAGTGTCAAGTTAAAATACTGATGGGGCACAACTCGATTAGTAAAATGCACGCTTGGTGCCAAAGGCTAACGGGTTTAAAGTTCACACGCACATTCTGCACTGCGTAGCTGCAAAGTCATAACAGAGGGCAGCGAACGCAGTTGTCTTGGAAGTACAATATTACATAAAGAGCCACCTATTTATATGCAAAAGACAAATTAGACACCATACCACTCTTGTACTCTTTCTGGATGTTCTCGAGTAAATCTCGCCCGGTTTTTACAAAGTCTGTTACAGCTTCGAGGAGAGCGTCACGCTGCACCACTGCCACCTCGCTGGCCATGTTCGTGCCGCTGCAAGAGATACAGCGGCCTCCAGCGGTGGCAATGATATACTGCAAGCCGTGCTCGTACGGGCAGGGATTCCGCCATTATTCATTAAACCTCAGTTTCCGGCGACCTTCCCGTAATCAATATTTCATAAACTTAATGTGAAATGATGCAACGCTCAATTATCATCCGAATAATACTTTAAAGTCGCAGTTGGAGGTAGCGGGACTAAAATACTCGCATAACTTCAGATATGATTATGAAAATAATTCGCTGTAAGGATCTGCATGAAATCCTTATTCATGTTTGTCATTAAAAAATATTTTTATTAAAAATATAACGTCTGCGGCTAATCGAATCAACCCATGACATTATAAATTTATGCAAAAGTGCATATACTTCTCAATTTTAGTCATTTAATCTGTAGTGTTATTTTTATTGTATCATACATTTATTCGCTTTATACGGTTTTGCTTTTTCCTTTGCACTGGATATTTTGACAACCGAGGAAGCGGGTGGAGAGATATTTTGCTACACAATAGTAGTATGTGATTGCGTATGAAGCAAATGACTGAAAACAGAAAAACTATTGACCAAATTAAGTGTCAAACAACTTTTATTTATCACCAGGCACCCAATTCTCACTGAAACCCCAACAGAACGTTCTCTAAACTATGAGTTTCTGATGGAAAAATTAAAATGACTTTGCCCCCTTTTATAAATAAAATCATTTTTCAACTTAGCATTTTAACCAGGTATACAGTGCAATAACAACCCCTGTCAATGCAGCCTCGTGGTATGATACGGGCACATTACGGGTTAAAACGGTTCCTTTTTTAGCAAAAATGTGCATCTTCTCTCAACGGGAAGTCAAACCAATGCACACGTTCTTCTTTCGTTTATAATAAGAGGCAAATATTTCGCTCAGGTGTGCACCTCTTAAGACAGTAGCAGTAAACAATTAAGTAATCTCAGCAGGATGAATCCCCCCGTGCTTTAAGAGCGTATCATTTTGCTCCCGAGAGGACCTCAACAGACCCAGTAGAGATCAGGCCACATCACTTCATTTTCAGGCTGCCCTCGATGAATAAAGTGGTTAAACTTATAGTGGAGTGGGAACATTGGCACTGGCCGTGCAAACGTCCCAATATCGACGCGGAAAATACCGACATGGAAATTACCCCGTTTCTCCCCGTTAACCAAGAGTCAAAGAAAGGATTGCTTGCTTGTTTTTTTTTGCGCCTATTCCATTATTTCATTTGGAATAACGAGCCCTGAAAGACCTATTTAAAACTCCACGGTCTCTTTCCTCTGCTTATATTTCATTGTAATCTAACCTGCTACATAGCATTTTAAATGAAACGGAGGGATCTGCTTCGAATTTTATGTTCTGAATGATTTCCTTAATGCTTAGTCTATAACAGTCAACTGCGGATACAGGAAACGGACTGTAACGGGAAGTCCATACTGAAATTGTCTTCGGAGAATCACCCTTGATTCTGGACCTACTTGAAATACAAATGTGGGTGTAATGAAGGTGCCTAATACTGAGACTGTATGGTTTTGTGTCCCCAGGAACCCTTACAAATTCAAGGAATATATGAGGCGGGACACCATCTTCCTGGGCTCTGAAAAGTGATCTAGAAAATTTAACGAGTTGATCCATGACGAACTGAAAAATGTTCCATGGCATCTGCCCTTGGATTATCGCATAGAAGGAGTAACGAGATATATTAAGTACCCTGAAATTTGAGGAAAACATCTCTTTGTGCTTTTAGAAGACTGGATCTGATTGTGAGGATAAGCAGAGAAGGCGAGTAGAGGCTGTCCCGGTGAGCACACTAGGAGGGAAGCGGTTAAGACTTCTTTGGACAGTGCGATGTGGAGTCAGTGTTCAAAACCTCGATCATGGTTCTGGTCGTAGGAAATGTTTCTGCAACCAACGGAAGACTGCGGTACCAGACTGGAAGGCTGAAAGTAAGAAGAGAGAGCAGTCACGGCCACCTGAGAAGGTCCAACACACCAAGTCTCTTCGCTTCCAATATCGTACCGTCCTCACAGATCAGTGGCCAGTTTAACCCTTTTCCCGTGACAATTTCCCCATGTGAAATTTGCCTACCGTTTAATGATGCTCTGGGGTCAGACTGACCCCAAACACGGGATAGGGGTTAAGACAACCCTGTCTGTTCATGCAAAACGGCCTGCGCCTTCTAACAGTAAAACATATAGCTGCATCTGAATATATACAGACAGGGTCGAGGGATTAAGCCAAATGATTATGGACATTGTATGATTGTTGTTGTGAGAGGTGGAAGTTCTGGAATCCTAAAAACAGACACTTTCCTGGAATTTTCATGTCTAGGGTCTTTGGAGAATGGTGCAAGAATCAAAGAATAAAAAAAAACATCCAGTCAATGGCAGTTTTATGGATGAAAACACATAGTTAATGAGAAAGGTCCAGACTCATTAAAGCTAACAGGCCACAAGCCCAAAAATAGAGCAGAACGGACACAGGACTAATCTAGCTTTGAAGCAGGTCTGGAGGCAAAAGTGGGCCGACCCGTTACTAGGCAGGTGGATCTAATAAAATGGCCCCTGCAAACATCTGTATCTGAACGTGCACGAGCCGCCCAACCCACCTCTTCAGATTCATCCAGCTCTTAGCAGTTTTAGTGAAGTTGTCGGGGCTGGATGTTGTCATGGCTTCAAAATCTAAGAGCTGAATAGAAAAGGAAAAACTGAATAAGAATTAACAGTCAGACACATGTGCTTCCTGGCGGTGCAGAACCTGGACAAACGCTTATGCTGGATTTACTTCCTAAAATAGGAAGCTTGACTAGATTCATTATATGATTTGACTTTTTGTTAAAATCTAGTCAATAATGATGTGAAGGTCTGAGAAAATAAAAACTATTTGTGGGCAGGCTCTGGAAAAGTGTGCAGATTTAATGGCCGAACTCCAACCGAGCGGAGTTATGGCTCTCTCGAGCGACTGAATTTTAAAAAGTGTAATGTGATTAAAAGCAGCTGTGTTTTTCTGATACTACCCAGGGGAGGTGAAAAGCCAAAGTTGTTAGTTTTAATAATCCTTTCTTTGTCTAGTTTGTTTTTGTTCTTCAATCACACGGTGTGAGCTAAAGATTAAGAACATTGAGTGTGAATACATTTACTTAGGAGACCCTTTTTGGCCAGGGTCAGCCAGCATCCAATGCAAATGTAGTCAAGAGCCTTGCACAAGTCTGATTATTCAGCCGGTGATCTGTCATTTTTTGCTGCCTTATCAGATTTTGCTGCCATTGAAACATGATTCCATTACAGTGAAAAAGAGAAATGCTAACTGAGTTACATTATGTTGCTAAGCATTTATGTTGCAAAGTTACTAGCTGCCGAATATTAGTGGACTGATTATTACCTGATAACACTGAGTTATAGATACTCAGCTGAGCACATATTTACTGAACACCTCGCATGCGACAAGGTAAAAGTGGAGAAGAGGAAGCCTCCAGGGATCAAAGGTGGCCTTGACGAGAAATGAGGCTTTCCTGGTCCACTTCTCGCCAGCCTGTGTTTGCCGAGGGACGGGATAAACAAAGATCCCTTTTCCAACCGCTTGCTTCACTGAAGCTTGGTTAAAGGCCTTTATCTCAAGCTCACTGCAGAAGCTGCCAAGACATCGCTTTATAGACAGCATCGTCAAGGAAAGAACTGAAAGCTAGTGGCTTTGCATATAATACATTTTGTGCCGTCTAAAAGAATATTGGATCAAACTAAGAGCAATGAATATAAATTATGTTTGAACTACATTTCAATTACGTTTTATTCTCCTGGAGAATTTCACGCCTTCATTTTTGCTAGTAGGTCACAATCATTTACATCTCCTCTCGGGGAAATGAGCGCACTTCACAGTAGCTGCCGGTTGAGGGTATTATGGCAGATAAGAACCCAAGTTCCCACACCATTACGGGCAATTTCATTCATACCAACCATACAGCAAGCTTGGCAAACAAAAGCAGCTTGCTAACTGCCCAATTAGAGGGTGTCAGAACAATGGACCATCTCTACAGCACTCGCAGCACAGATGCTGACTATTCCCATGCAACATCACAGTCATTACTAGCATGTAGCCAGTAACTGGATTAGCTAATCCAGTCAGAAAGTCTGTTCACAAATAGACCACAGAAGCACCCAGGCTGTCCTGAGTCAACAGGCTGGTGTGAGATTTAGGTTTGCGAGCGATTACTGATGAGTATGACGTCATCAGCGGCTGCAAAGAAATCGGAATCCCCGCCAGAACCTCCGCAACGTTCAGCAAAATGAAAATGAATAAGGACCACGGAGGCTTGTTTATGGAGTGAATCAACAGTAACCAAGCAAGACGCGGAGAGGCTGCGGCCGTCGAGAAACCAATCAGCATTAGAGTAAGAACAGTGTAAAGATAAGGATGAATGGCAACAGACCTGTCAACAAGGGGAGCTCCACTGCTGGACAGAACCTTCAGATTTCAACAAAGACAAAACCTTACATGCCTACAAAGACCCATCTCTATGACAACCCGCTTTTACGCTGGGTGGCACCAGACGCGTCGAGATGAATGCTGAAGCTGGTAAATGGGGAACAATGCCCATATGATGGAAATCTGCACAGTTTCATCGCCACCCGGCTTATGCTGTGATCGTCACAAATGACCTTGCCGTAACACACAGCGAGCTGGGGCCAGCGTGCTCCGTTCCTTTTCATGACATGAGGGAACATGGTGAGAGAAAAAAAATAAGTACCTAAGAAGTGAACTGGTGATTAAACTTGGGAAGTTGTATCAATCAAAAAACAAAACAAAAAAAAAACAACATTAAGAAGCTTGAGACGTCATCTTATAAAGTGTTTTAAAAGTTTCACGTTTGGTCAGACTTTCATTAGGCATTTCTTTGCTTTTAAGGTATTCATAAGCAAGATTTTGCACAAGATTTTGTAGGAAGCATCTATTGCTTTATAGTAGAAATGATTATATGTGATCAATTATCGAGTACATAATGTTATTCTGTTTCTGACTGTAATATCTAGAGCTAAATAACACTTCTTAGTATGGCCAAGTGAACCAACTGGTAGTTTTGTATAAAAAGGGCCAGGATATTTAACCCTTTTCCCGTGATAATTCCCCCATGTGAAATTTGCCTACCGTTTAATGATGCTCTGGGGTCAGACTGACCCCAAACACGGGTCCGGCTTTTTATCTATAGGCCAAACTTGTCGCTTACCTTTCCTTTTGGAATCTTTCCAATGACTTCTTTCCCACTGGCCATCAGAGCCCCCATGACAACAGAGTAGGCCACGACACTACAAACAAGACAAATAAAGCGTCGGTCTGCAAGCTTAGAACTTTGATTTGAATTTAGCAAAGGGCTTAGGATACCCTTTGGTCCCATAAATAAGAGGGCTCCGTCAGAGCCCTGCACACTGACCTGGACCCTCTCGACAGGGGCATCAGGTTACAGAAGTAGTAAACCAAGGAGAGGATCAAATTACAGACGGCATCTGCGTCCTGCAAAAACAGAATGAACACAAGACGCTGCAATCAATCAGCCACAGCCTTACGCGTTTGAATTTCTTATTACAAGAAGCTTCTGTTGTGAGAATGAATTCCGCAGACTTAATTGCGGGCTGCATAAGTGGGCTCGCAAGCTGTGGGCAAGGCCATCTGGATTCTAGGAATGCAGCCTGACACCCCCCCCCCCCCCCCCCCCCGCCCCCCCCCCGATCGATACTCCCCATGATTCTCTTTTTATGAACTTGTGGGAAGGATGGAATGTACACAGCTGAAGACCAGCACATCCGCCCGCCAGAAGGTGCCCTTCCACATTTCTTACAAAGCCAAGTCTGAGACATTCAAACAAACTATAAATTGGCAAGAGCAGAGCGAGGTCCCGGCGTGGGGGTATGTAGTGAGATCACCGTACCCCAGGCTCCGAGGACAGCATGAGGGCCTTGCCCTTATTGGTGAGGTCCTTATAGAGTAACTCGATCTCGGACTGGTACTGCTGAGTGCGGTCCTCTGTGGTCTGGGAGTCTATGGAGAACAGCATGTTCCCCACCCTGCCGGGCCGCAAACACACACAGAGGTGTCCCTTCAGAACCCGCAGAAGACGCGTCCCACTCATCCCAGAGCCCCGTGAGCAGCGGAGGCGCGCGGCGGAGACCGACCTGTCGCCCGTGACGGCGATGGTGAACCCGTCGTACTCCTTCCCAGGGTCCTTCAAACTGGGAACCTTGGAGTTGACGGTGAAACCGTCTCTGGTTTTACTGTTAAACTGCTTCAGGGGAGAAAAATGAGAGAGAATGAGTGGAAATGTTGAAGTTATGATGACAGAACAATCCCCTAGTGCTAGTCACATCAACTGGCAAATGATGATTAATGGTGAGACTGGGGAGCTTTGTGTTACCTTCATTATTGGCAGAAGGTCCTCTACCTTATTGACATTTTCCAGAGCTTGTCTAACATCAATTAGTCCTCGTGGGTTATATGCCCTGGAGATTATATAGCAGAGGTTTACATATATTAGCAGTTTAATATGTGGAATTCTTTCGAGATACACATAAACTCAATTACAGCTGTGCTGATTTTTGGCTCACAGTTTTGAATACATTTTTCCTTAATAAAAACAACATAGATAGTGTGTCTCTCTTCTCTTATCTGAAGGTTTCTTGAGGTCACCCACCCATGGTAAACTAGAATCCGGTCTTTGATGAAGCTGAGAATATTATCGAAATAATCCAAGTATCGAATGTTGATGATCTGACCTCTGCGAACACGAAGGGAAAAAAATATTCAGTGGAATTCATTTTTGTAGTCCTTGCCAACAGTCACCGGAGAAGCCTTTTTAAAAAAGAGCAGCATCTAGACAAGACATAGCATCCACTACTTCCTTAACCTGGCCAAAGACTGGCCAAATATTTAGATACTGCGGTAACCTGATACTATGTTTGTATTATTAATCTCCTCATAAGCAAAACTGTCAAGTTCATCCAGGCAATGGGACCCTTTGTCACTAATGGAGAACTCCATGAAAGCAAGCTGGAAGATTCTGGAAAATACCTGATAAGGTTTATGTGGTTGTTGAAGCCTCTGCTGAGGCTTCGGGCTGGCATCTGGTCTAACCACAGCACCGGCTGGTCTGGGTCGGCGATTCTGCCACATGATATCACTGAAGCATTACACCTGAATGTACCGCTCTACTGATACACGGTTTGCAGTTTCATGAGATAACGTGTGCAGTCATAACCCGCCTTACGTCATTAATTAATTGGTTCAGATTTTTGACAACACCCGAAAATAATGCCTTAAAAATGCCTGAGACAGACTAATTAATACACGTGTCCATTTCAATTGGCGTAAATGCACCTTTAATCCCATATAAAGGTCAGTGCACACTTTGCAAACTTAAAGGTCAAATGTTCACCAGGTAAGAGAAAACAGAGAAACAAAACAGAAATTACTGTAATAAAGTGACTGCATTAAACATTTTGTACCATTTCATCAAAATAAATGACTTAATTTACGTAAGTTTCTCCAAGCCCCTCCAGTCTGCTATCGTGTATATCAACGTAAATGGACCTTGTTAATTAAAATAAATTATATTCATTACTTACTTAAAGTCATTTAAATTACTACGGACAAGCGAGGTAAAGTCGAGTTTGACGTATGTTGAAATGACATATACTGGGGTAGTACTGTACTGTATATGTGCTGTGATTACTGCCTCACAGCCAGGAGGCCTCATCAATCCGTAACTAAGAGCCTTCTTAGAGGGTGTGCCCCTGCCTACCCAGAATGCCCGGCACTTCCTACCTCCTCCATTTGACCGCGATGTCAAACATGTCCCTCCACTGCATGGGCCGGGTCTTGCCGTTGACTCTCACCTTGGAGTTGCTCCAGGTTCGCTGCATGGCCTGCATGACCTCTATTGTGGCCAGGCCCATGGCTGCAGGCGAGACTCGTGACGTTACAGACGGCGTTTATGCTCAACCCGAGACCCCCGCGCCCCCTGCCCTCAAAACCTGACCGACCCGGCAGAGGAATTAGCTACGTGGTGCTGAACTCGCAGCCTCATCTGCTTTCTTACGCACTGACCTCTCACACACAGTCTTTGGACGCGGCTGCCGACTGCTGCAGAGCTTCTGAAGAATGTAAACTATAAGTAGGAAGCCTCCTGAGATTGCAGCAACATCGCTTTTTAATACAATAGTGCAGGCCTTATGCCAGGAATTCAAAAGTGTCTCTAATGACCTCCACATGGCTGCAGTAGAACAAAACTCTTAGCTAAGGCAGGCACAGGACTCACAAAAGATGTGCAAGGATCAAAGTACTTGGATCCAATGCTGCCGGGCCTGAAGTGGTCCAGAACTTGTACCTTAACCCTGGGGAACCCACGGGGTCTTATATAACCCTGCCTTTTATTTCTGCCTTACATTCAACCCACTCATCAAAGTAAAGACTTCACTTTTGTTTTTGGGCCATATGTGTTACACTGGGCTGTAAAGCAATAAATAGATCAATAGAAATAAAAGATAAGGTAAAATAAGACCTTTTAAGGTACAGAAATGATTTAAAAATTATTATAATTAAATAAATAATTTCTGAGGGACATCCCCAACTTACAAACATTAATGCACCACCAATGGTACAAAAATATATCTCAGAGTCCATTTCTGTACCTTAAAAGGTACATGTACCTACAGCTAAGGGTTACGGTTATGGTTAGGGTTGGCCAAGCCTCGAGGGTACAGCCCCGGGGACGAGCAAAGGTACAAACCAGCACCCTTTGCTCGGTCAGTGTTGCGGCATCTATTCCCAAATGACTCCCTGACGCCGGTGTGTTTGTCATGTGCCACTCGCCTCACTAGCATGTCGTTATCAACACAAGCATAAACGGGAAGGACCGCAAAAGCGCCCACCTCTGTGTATGCGCAGGTTCGGGAGAAACCCCGGCGCGTTGTATTGCATAAGGCCGCCGAGATGGTCGGCGGTGCAGATGAGCTTCTGCACTTCTGCGTTATAGCTTTCGAAGTTCTGAGGTAGAACGTCCCTGAGGGGACAGGAAGCAGGAGATTAGGTGACGGGGGTCTGGCGCAGACTCCCGCCGAGCACTTATTCATCACGCGGGCGACTCCACGCACTTTCAAGGTCTGGTGTCACCTCCATAGCGCTGACATAATGCTATGCATTTCTAATAAGCAAATTAAAATTTATGAATTTTGAGGATGAAAAGGTTACATGGAAAGATATGCTAATTGTCTCGTGGATACTGATCTTGCCCAAGCTCGGAGTGACTTTGTCTGCAAGCCGGAATGTCACAGTCGTAATGCGGCAAGTGTCCCTGGACATTCCCTTTCTGCTGCTTTAAAAATAATAAACAAAAACACTTACTTTATGTGCGGCTGCAACCCCGGCTGCTCCTCGTATTCCTCTATTAGGAAAGGAAGGTTTTTCGCCCAGTGGTTCTTAAAGTTTCCTGGAAGATCTTGATCGACGTTATACTCCGCCACAGGCATATCGAGATGGGAGTGCAAATAGCGAGAATATTCTGTCAAAAAAAGGATTCAGAAAATAAACAAATTAGGGAGAAGATGGAGAGAGAACGAAGGACAAATGAGTCCCACGGATGCCGGAAGCCGCCACTGGATGGCGCCGTTACCTCTAAGGTACTTCACTTTGAGATATTCAGAGCTGGCCTTCTGCCCCGGCAACGGGTCGTTCAGCATCACTTTGGTCTGGGCCTTGATGCCTTCGTAGAACTGGCCCATCGCCACGTGGCTCAGTCCCTTCATATACTGGCAGACCTCATTGTATGGCTCTAGCTGGAGGCACCGCTGCGAGAAACGTGGACATCACTCTTAGCGAGGAGCTCGGACAAAGAGCTCCCCTCGAGGATGACAGCACAGAAGGACTCGCTCACCCTCGCCTCGCGGTCATTATCGCAAGAGGAGACGGGAGTGCGGAACGGGAGCTCCGGAAAGACGAGGCCGAAGATGCCGACATGGTAGCGGATTAATTGGATTCGTCTGGTTCGAAGGACACTTCGGAGACAGCGTGAAGGGCGTTCGCGATATCTACGCGTCAGCCAGACGTCAAAGCTGCCGAGCATCTGTCACGCAAACGCCCCGATACGGAACGCGGTGGCAGGAGCCAGAGACTGCGATAAACGAGCGAAGGCCGGCTAGGCGTTGGCGTAGAGAAGCGAAAGAACGATACCAGGAAGGCATCCGGAGAAGAGATGCCACAGCGGCCCGAATGGAGCGACTTCATCACGGGAGAGGCGGCCGGTACCTTGAAGTTGCCGATGGCCGCCTGGATGCTGCCGTGATGGTAGAGCATCATGCCCCGAAGCTGAAGAGACTGAATATGGTTCTGGTTCAGCAGTAGGGCCTTCCGGAAGCTCTCCATGGCTGCTTCGAAGTCACCCAGTTCCCTACACCCACCCGGAGATACAGTAATGAGATCCACTCTCCGTCCTGCTGGTCAAGGTCACCATCAAAACCAGTAGCACCAAGCCGAGACATGAAAAGGCCATTACCTGTAAGCCTGCCCGAGACTTTTGTACGCATCTATGAAGTCTGATTTTAACACGAGTGCTTCTTTAAAAGTCTCTATGGCCTCCTGCAAGAAAAGGCAACATTTGATTGATATAAAGGGCTGCTATGAGTTCCCAATGGCCACAAGACTTCAACCACAGCACCTGATGAATGGCACTCAGACCAGAAGCCTTTACCTTGAGCATTCCTCTGTGGAAGAACGTTAACCCTTTGTACAATATTGCAATAGGCTGATTTTTCTTTAGGTCCAATGACTGCTGAAAGTCCTCAAGAGCAGCAATATAGTCCTGTATGAACGAGGTAAAAAGGCAGTAAGGGTAAATAGCATCACCATTCAACAGGAAACTGATTATTTTGTCTTGAATGGCCTGCCACCAATTAAAATAATTTTCTTTACCAACCTGTGAGTGCTTCAACCCCAATGACTTCTAAAAGTTCCAGTTTTACACTTGACAGACTTATACAGATGGATTTTGTTTTTAATGAAGCAATTCAAATGCTTCAGTCCAAAGTTACCACAACAGATGTCCTGCGGGGATCTGAACCTACAATGTTTTGGACCACCTGAAGAGGCACAGCTGGACACAGCTCAAGGCCCAAGGTGTACTGTCTGTGGTTTAGCGTAGGGCAGTCAGCTACAGGATGCTGGCAGGGCTGACCCACCTCAGATATGAAGAGGAGAGTCCCCCGGTGCCTGTAGAGGCGGGCTGAGGGCTGCAGCTGGATGGCTTTGGAGAGGTCGCTCAGGGCCTCGCTGATCCGCCCCAGCGGGGACAGTATCTGTGGGTGGGTCGGGACAGGGGGCCAGTTACTCTCAGCAGAATGCAAAGGGCCGCAGCTGGATGGCTTTGGAGAGGTCATTCAGGGCCTCCCTGATCGACGCTAAATCGACTCATTGAGCTAAAACAGGATCCTGACAGCAAACCCATCGGCCTTCCCCCGGGGTCTCTCCGCAGGGCCCTCACCTCTGCTCGCTGCTCGTACACCTCTGGCCGGCTCGGCTCCAGCGTGATGACACGGCCCAGCTCATACAGAGCCAGGTCTGCATTCTTAATATCCTGTGGATGGAAAGAGACGGTCTCATCCCGCATCGAGGCACTCAGTCACGACCCCGTCCGCGATCGATATAAATCGCCCACGCGCTGACAACTGAGCGACACTCCTGTGTTGTGCCAAGAAAACTGCAGCTGTACCTTTATTTATGGCATATAACCTTAGTTCTTCTCTGTATAAAAAAATAAAACTTGCTAGCCTCAATCCTTTCTTGAAAGCGGAGCTCGATAGCATCAAAGCAACCTACCTGTAAACTTTTCTTTCCATAAGCTATCCCCCGGCCATAGATGGCACTGACCAGCTCTGCATCCCCCTGCATCACAAATTAATACACAACAGAATTAAGGCTTCTACACACTGGCCAGCACGACATCTCCATTATACAAAACATGCACAAATGTAAAGCTTACGATAAAGCTCAGAGTCATCGACAGAATTTACAGTATAAACGCACTGTTTTTTTAAGTATTTAATTGGCATAAATGTATTATTATTAGCGCTTTATTATTATGAAGTAATATAGTAGTAAATAGTTACAAACCTGCAATAGCAAGGAAAAGTGTTTGATGGCTTCATCATACAGGCCATTTCCAATTAGTACATAACCTATTGCTGAGAGAGACAGGCATCTTTAGGAACAACAGGACAGTTTGTGTCTGATATACACACCTTAAACAGAAAATATTATTGGTTAACCTTTATCTTCCATCCATCCATTCATCCATTTTCCTACCCACTTATCCTGTTCAGGGTCGCGGGGGGTCCGGAGCCTATCCCGGAAGCAACGGGCACGAG
>JAODKK010000038.1:4813188-4827815 GCA_026774405.1 Petrocephalus microphthalmus
GGGGGGGGGGGGGGGGGGGGGGGGGCACTGCCTCGCCAGCCCTTCAGATGGTGATATGGAAAGGGTCACACAGCCACTTGTCCTTTACGTCCCCGTTGGGGGGAGAGTCCCCGTTGGCACCGGGCTGCTCGGTGGGGGTCAGCACGGCATCCTGGTAGTACTCCTCGTCCTCGTCGAAGTAGCCGTTCTCCAGGCCGTACGGTCCGTCGGAACTGGAGCCGGAGGTCAGGTCCTGGCAGCTGCCCTTGTACTCCTGGATGGACTCGTGCAAGGACCAGAGCTGACACAGCAGGGACATATCCTGCTGACGCAGCCCCACCTGGAAAGCGAGCGAGAGGCCAGGAAGTCCATGAGAAGAAAGTTACAAGAAAAATATTACAGTGTAGAATATAGTTACCTGTATTCATCCACCTCTAGGAGCTCCTACCCCAGCACGCCACGGGGTTGATCCCGACACCCGAGTCACTTAATACTATAATGAATCATTACAGACCGACTCCTGTCATGGAAGCCCTGTTAGGAACTCCTCTATTGAACGACGTAGCTCACAGCTCCTTTGTTTAAGGCTTTCTGGAAGCGTCTCGCCGCTGTGAATCGGCTCTCGAAATCGTCGCAAAATCATAAGAAAACACCCATTTCCCCACTCTAATCAAAAGGTTTCAAAGAAATACACAGTGTCTACAAAACGATAAAAACGCCTTGTGGAGAGGCGGCGCAGAACGCCGAGCGTGCAAGCAGCTGTTGCTTCACTGTAGCCAAACATCTGATCGTGTTTAAAAACGCAACGTTACATTGTATAAAGTGCGGGCTGCGCGTCCTACCATCTCTTTCCGGAGAAGCGCCAGCGCGGCGTCCAGGTTGGCCGGCTTGCTGGCCGCCAGGCTGTCCGTGTGGCTCCGGCCGCGGCTCAGATCGTCCTGGATCATGGTCTTCTTGGCGTACATGCGCTCCATCTCCCTCCAGGAGCCGCCGCTCGAGTTCAGCAAGCCGCTCAGGCTCTTCGGCAGCGGCGGTAGACCTTCAATACAGCCCGGGGTCCCTGCGGCCGTCCCGTTGGCGGATTTGCCGCTCATGCTGTCCGCGGCTCAGTGGGACCTTCGCGATCGGGGTGGCGGCGTCGGGGCGCCGAAAGTCGGGCACGGCGCACGGTCCGCACGCACCGGTCCGCCCAGTTTCCCCCCCAAAAAAAAAGCAAAGTCTCCGAGCCGTCGGGCGGCAGCTAATGCGGGAAGAGCCGTGGCGGCCGGGCGCCTCCTGTCCCTTTAAACGCCGCCCCAGCTGGCGGGGCGTCACCCCCGGATGATGGACAGCAAAGGGTGCGTGAATATTCAGAGTATTCCTCCCCGGGAAGATCAGGCTTATTCCAAACCTGAGCGGAATGGGCATTAAAGCCCAGAATATGGGAATAGCTGCCCACACTCGGGATAATGCTATTTGATATAATTAAGGGACAATGAGTTGTGGAAAGCACTATGTACAACAAATTCTGATTGGATATTGCATCTTATATTTGAACTCAAAACCAATTGCATTATAGGTTAGTATATGATTAGTTGAATAGAAATGGAATTTAAAAGATTTTTTTTAAGTTGTAGCCTTTATAAAATAGGAAATTCTTTTACTCCGTCTTTACTAGTTTAATCGCGCGTAGCCTGGCAGTCATTATCGTTATGATACCGTTTGAACACATATCATTTTACAAGCAGGCGATCTGAAACACGTTTCTGCCCTTTAAATGCGAAATAATTTTTGGTTTCTCTATTGCAGCTGCTGCCAATAAAAATGTAAATCAACGTATTATTATCATTATTATTATTGGGATTTTATCAGATTACTATATTTGCTTTAACGCTATTTGCTAAAGGCGTCACAAAGGCAGAGGGAGGAGACCCCCAAAGGCAGAACATCCTTTACTGTCAGATGGGGACAGATAACATGATTTCTCAAAATGGAAAAGTGTTCAACTCCCCCAGGCAAGAAAGAAAACTAAAGCTGTACTCAGCATGCACATTTACAGCTATTATTTGGAAAGTTCCACTGTTTTTGTTCAGTGCGGGGAAGAGCCATCAGATGCAGAGCCTGCCCATCTGTGCCTTCAGCCTCCAGTCCGTCCTGCAGCCCTGTCTATTCTCAGCCTGGCTGCCAGACATCGCGGGTCTGCAGAGCAGCGGGCCTGAAATGTCTGCCCCCCTTCCGTCTCCATGAGGACTATCAGGCTCAGCTCACATTCGGCTCTGCGACCTGTTTCCGGGCATACCGCCAGCCCTTTGTGGTACCGTTACCAAGCCAGACTCCACACCCAGGTTTACTCCTTGCATGGTTTACCTCATTCGACTTCTCTGAGACGTGCATATTTATGTAAACATAATGTGGGTGTGGCACTGGATGAAATTGCAATGCATTTTGCAAATAAACTACAAAAACAAAAATACTGCTCGACTAGCTCTCTTTGTAAAAAGAAGCTATTATTTCTATACTGTCACACATACCACTTAGATATTTTAATTATTTACAGGATTTTTCATGTCAACAATCTGAAAGCAGTTTATTTCAGTTATATGTGTCCACTGAATAAAATCCAACACAACTGCAGAGAAACCGAGTAAATACTTTATTTTCCAAAGACAAAAAAAACAATGAAAAAACTATAACAGACAAGGAAAACAAAGAAAAATGAAATGCAGTGACTGTTAAGGTAAATTATATGTTCTGAATTTGTATTACAAACCTGCATGTCTTGATGTAAGTGCAGCATAAAATTATTAGGTCTTAAAAAATTTAAAAACAATAAAAAAAAACTGACTGCAAACCAGTCGCAATTTTTTTTTCTTTTCCTAAAATGGCAGTAGAGTTGCATTAGAACTGTACATGCAGTTGTCCAGTTCAGAGAAGCACCAAGACTCCAAGTGTAAAGGCAGCGAAGTAGGCACTGATCAGGCAAGCACAGTGAGGTGTTCAGAGACACCGCCCTTTGTTACAGTTTACTTTGGACCACCATTAAATATATTTCCAATAATTTAAACTTTCAACGGTTAAAAACCTGTTAAAAGAAAGACATCACGTTATGGCTGTAAAGAATTTAAAATATTTCAAAAATGATGAATTATACGTAGGAAGCTTTTCACTCCTGCGTTTTTCTGGGAACCTTGCAAAAAGCTCAGTGATTAAAATGCACTCCCAAAGAAAACAAACTCGTATATCTTTAGAACAAACTCTGGTGTTTTAGAACAAAGACACTGGAAAAAAACAGGCTCAGCTACATAATTTAAGCAAAGTGACTGAAGGAAATCAGAATACACTACCCAATCAGCATTCTGGAACATGCCCACTGTTAAACTTTTGTTGCAAGGTCATGGTTTGTAACATTGATCAAGGTGCGAGACAGGAATCTAAATGGTCATTGATTCTGGACTCCAGGACGGTGGTCTGGCACACGGGACAGCTGACCGTCAGAGAGGAAGCACCGGTGGGGCCAGGTAGGATGGGGGGAGGGGGCGCAATCTGAGGACGCGTCTCCTTTTCGTGTCTCAGGTCAGACCCACCTGATGTCTTTTGGAAGAAGTCGGAGATGTGTGTGGACACATGGCTGTCCCAAGGTCTCTTTCTTGAAACTGGCACAGTGGACCCTGATTTCTCGGGCGATTTGACGTGTTTAGAATTAGAAGAGCTCCCTGATGGTGGAGACCTGGAGCTACCGGGGGTGCTGGAAGTAGGGGTAACGGGTTTCTTGACGTTCAAGGAAGTGCCTTCAACTGATGGATGCGTAAATCTCTTAGAGGGCAAGGAGTCCTCCAGTGTCCTTCCTTTGCTTACCTCAGGCAGTCTAGTGGTCTCACTTGGTAATCTGGAGGAGCTAGAAGTACTAACCTCTGATCTTAACAGAGACGTTACTCCCTTGTTGTGGAAGAGGTCATGAAACGATGTTTGTTTGGCCCTGCTGATGTCTGTCTGATCGTTCGGGGGCTTTTTAACATGGTGACCAGCACCCGAGATTCTTACAGGAGATCCATTTATGTTGATGAAAGCCTTGGTGTTGCTGACAGACGTTTTCCCTGTGGGATGTGATCTTCTGGCCTTCTGGGATTCCCTGAAGCTGGAACTCCCAGTAACTGGAGAACCTGCCGTGCTGGGGCTGCTCTGGGGAGAAACGTCAGCGTCCCTGGGTAAGGTGGCGGTCGGTGGAGACCCCACAACTTTCAAGGAGCCCAAAGGTCCCCTGGGAATGGGCTCCGTAGGTGTTTTAGGGGAGGACAGCTGAGAACCCCCCCCAAGGAGAAAACCTCTGCCAGTGAACGGGAGGACACTCCGTATATCCTGTCCACCTGACCTACCTAGGAGGAAAGCAGTGTAAATGGACAATCATCTTCATAAAAATTCAGCAGTTACTCATCTTAAATGCTAAAAGTACACAGATACTCTAAAATTCAATATTCAAACAAACATCGTCAATGAACAAATATTCTGCAGTACATTCACGCAGAATAACAAAACCATCCATCCATGCATTCTCTATAACTGCCTATCCTGCTCAGGGTCACAGGGACAACATCATATCACAGAAATACAATTTATGTCTTAATTAAGAATCTATCCTACTGACTGACCGCGAATTAAACCGCTAACCCAAATCTTTTCACAATAACCAGGGGCGGAACAGCTGACCTGTGGCAGTACTGGAGGCTCCGTTCCTGCCCTTCAGCTGAGCGGGGCCCTTCTTGTCTGGCTTATCGCCTTTCTTGGCCTTCTTCCCATAGTTCTCGGGCTCTTTGATCTTCACATAAGTCCCTCCACAGGTACGCTGATGGTCAGCCCACCACGGGTCCAGGGCTGAGGGAGGTCGGTTCATGGCACGTTTGACATAACCAAAGAAAGGCTTGCGCTTTTGGCAGGGCCCGTCGCATCGCCACCAGTGCTGGCGATACAGGTCCACCTCGTCGTGGAAAGTGTGGTACACCTAAAAAGGTAAACGTTCAAATTTGCAGGTCACGAGTGATTTGAAATGGCACGGGTGCACTTTTTACAGGACTTACGGTGATCTTTGACCCGCTGGCTTGATTTATTCGGTTCATGTGCTTGCAGAACTCGGGGCCGTGGCCATCGCGGTCTCTGTTGTTTTGCGTCACGAACAGCAAAGCATGGATCATCTCGTGTAGAAGGGTCTGGGGGTAAAAAAACTGAGAAATAAACTCACCTTACAGCCAATGAACTTTACTAGTACTAGTATTATTTTTGTCAAATATAAACACGTACAACAGGCAATCGGCATGCAAATAAAGACGAGAAAACACATTTAGATAATTTCTTCAACTAAAATACCAGTCTATAGGATCTGTAGCTTATATATTGTATAAGAATATTATACAAATATCTAAACAGGGAGCCAAATTTAACTAAGCACCCATACGGACCTGCACTAGGTCCTTTCGCGGCCTCAACTTCAGCAGCGGCTCACTTAGACGAATCGAGCAGAGACCACCTCTGCCTTCATAGGAACACACTCCTGCACATCTGGAAACGGAAAGTTAACGCGATCATTTTGCTGCGGCGCAACTGCACGCTTCATTCGTCGCATTTGTACCTATGTGCGCGCTGTGTAATCGTACACGGATGCGTTTACAATAAAGAACAGCGATTTGCACAACGTGACTTGTAGACGCTGGTAGATGATTAACACTGGATTAAACTTACAGTGTCATTCGCGGGCTCCATTTAACCTCCACGCCACTTAGTTTCCCCCAAAAGAAGTTGTCGTTGAATTCAAGGAACATCGCCCTGACATCGGGACTCGGGTCGAGCATCTCCCACGACTCGTCCACTACGGACAGGGGTCTCTCGGGCGGGGCAGAGTATGGGACAACGGCGCTAGTCGCCTCGACCTTCCTCTTTTTATTACTCTGCTCGTAATTACTATCCTCGGCCCACACAGAACCGGACGCCTCGCAGTCAAACTGCTCCTGGAGCTGGAGGGCCAGCAAGAAGTCCTCGTCCATCAGCCCGGCTGCACCCACGACGCCACAACAGACCGCTGCTAACTGTTAGCTACGTAGCCAGAGTGCGGACTGCGATTTCTCCATCGCTGGCATGTTACTGTGAAATTGTGTTTCAATATTTTCAGTGTCTTAAAAACATATTTAATTGTTATCAATAGGTAATTTACCACTGACATACACCCACGATCGCTGGCGGCTCACTCTTGTCAAATTACTAGTTATGTTTCTGTAGAATTCTGGGATAGGTCGCGTTATAGGGAGTCCAGCTATAACATTGCCCGGAGTTTTTTAAACGATAATTTCCTTTTTTTTTAAAAAACGGTATAGCTCCAGATTAAAAAAAAATTTAAACGTTGCAATACGCATGATTATAGCATAAGACTATATTGAATTTATCAATGTCGATCCTTATTTGTCGCCTTTTGAAAATGTGTAAAAAGAATAGTGTTGGCCAGCCATTTTCAGATCCGGTCATGTGAACGGGAGTTGTTTTTCCTCGTTTGGAACTGCCGGGGCGATTGGTACAACTAGCTAATGCCGCTACCCTTCTCGCGTTCGTGAACGTTTCGTGAACTTTAGAGGTAAAGAAAAGTAGAAGATGGCGGACACTGGAAACAGGCTGCGCAAACAACTCGAATCGGCAAATTTCGATCCGAATAATTATGTGAAGCAGCTGTCGCAGCAGTCGGATGGCGATAGAGACCTGCAGGAGCACCGTCAGAAAATCCAGACGCTGGCGGACGAAACTGCGCAGAATTTAAAGAAAAATGTCTATAAGAATTACAGACAGTTCATCGAGACTGCCAAAGAAATTTCGTATTTGGAGAGCGAAATGTACCAGCTGAGCCACATTTTGACGGAACAGAAAAGCATAATGGAAAGCATAACTCAGTCTTTGCTTTCAACAGATAAAGATGAGACTGCAAAAGAAATGTTGGCAGCCTTCCCAAAGGAGACAGAAGAAGTCAAACAGCGAACACTAACGACCTTGCTGGAGAAAGTGGAGGGATGTAAAAATATTATGGAGACCCCAGGCCGGTATTTGGTGTACAACGGGGACTTATTCGAATATGAGGTTGATCATATGGCACAGATCCAAAAAGTCCATGCCTTCCTGATGAATGACTGCCTTCTTATTGCCACCTGGCTAGCCAACCGCCGTGGTGCTGTTAAATATAAGTACAATGCACTGTATGACTTGGAGAGCTTCGCAATTGTTAACGTGAAGGACAACCCTCCGATGAAAGACATGTTCAAAATCCTGATGTACCCAGAAAGCCGCATTTTTCAGGCGGAGAATAGCAAGATTAAGAAAGAGTGGCTTGAGATTCTTGATGAAACTAAGAAGAATAAAGTTGTTAAGGAGAAACATACGAAAGAAGAGGAAGTGCCGAATTCACCTGTGAGGCCAGAGGTTTCAAATAACCCCTTTGATGAAGAAGAGCCCATAGAATCCGAGGAAGTGGTAGATTTAAGCATGGAGTGGATTCAAGAGCTTCCAGAGGATTTGGATGTGTGCATTGCTCAGAGGGACTTTGAGGGTGCTGTTGACCTCCTGGACAAACTTAATGAATACCTGAAGGACCAGCCTGTGAGTCAGCGGGTGAAGGAATTGAGGGGGAGGGTGGACGAGCGTGTGCGTCAGCTGACGGAGGTGCTGGTGTTTGAGCTTTCCCCCGATCGATCGCTGCGAGGCGGTCCCAAGGCCACGCGCCGGGCCGTCTCCCAGTTGATCAGGCTTGGCCAGTCCACCAAAGCCTGCGAGCTCTTTCTGAAGAACCGCGCGGCGGCGGTGCAGACCGCCATCCGCCAGCTGCGCATCGAAGGGGCGACTCTGCTCTACATCCACAAGCTCTGCAACATTTTCTTCACCAGCCTGCTGGAGACCGCCAAGGAGTTTGAGACAGACTTTGCCGGCAACAATGGCTGCTACTCTGCCTTCGTGGTCTGGTCCCGGTCAGCCATGAAGATGTTTGTAGATGCCTTCAGCAAGCAAGTGTTTGACAGCAAGGAGAGCCTGTCCACAGCCGCGGAGTGTGTCAAGGTGGCCAAAGAGCATTGTAAGCAACTCAGTGAGATTGGCCTGGATCTCACATTTACGCTGCAGTCACTGCTGGTCAAGGACATCAAGGCTGCCCTTCAAAGCTACAAGGAGATCATTATTGAGGCCACCAAGCACCGCAACTCAGAGGAGATGTGGCGGAGGATGAACCTAATGACCCCTGAGGCCTTGGCTAAGCTGAAGGATGAGATGCGTGGCTGTGGAATGGGAAGCTTCGAGCAATACACAGGGGAGGACTGCTGGGTGAACCTCAGCTACACCGTGGTAGCTTTCACCAAGCAGATGATGGGCTTCCTGGAAGAGGGCCTGAAGTTGTACTTTCCCGAGCTGCACATGGTGCTGCTGGAGAGCTTGAGGGAGGTGATTTTGGAGGCCGTGCAGCACGTGGACTACAGCTTGCGATGTGAGCAGGACGCCGAGAAGAAGGCCTTCATCCTCAAGAATGCCTCCTTCCTGCATGAAACCGTGCTTCCTGTGGTGGAGAAGAGGTTTGAGGAAGGAGTGGGGAAGCCTGCCAAGCAGCTGCAAGATTTGAGAAAAAGTTCTCGGCCAATGCGTGTCAACCCTGACAGCACTACGTCCTTGGTTTAGATACAGGGAAGTCGACTATTTTGCACATATCAGTGTGACTTGTGTACTTGCATTATTACTGGCGTTCGGCAAAACTTTTTTCATTGGATGGCAATTTTTTGTAACATGTTAAATGCATTATATTCAGATGTCACTGTTTTCATTTTGAATTTTATGTAATTTAATCTTTACACTAGAATTTAAAAATAAATAGCGGGTGAGAGCAGAGAAGTTGAATTTCCAATATGCTTATTTTTAAAATACGATGTTCTTAGCTGATGGCATTTTCTTTGCTTTCAGGGATGTGGGTGTTTTTTTTTTTTAGGGGGGTGTTCTGATTATACTTTTTGGAAATGTTCCGCAGTCCAGTGAAACCAACACATTTCAAAAGAAACGCATTACTAGCTGTGTGACTATTAACAGAACTATGCTAGTATATGGAACATTCTTTTCTGTTTTAACTACTTTGTGACACTTTAAATGTATATACAGAAGAGAATGATCCCCCAACAGTGTGAGTTACTGAATCGTGTATTAAAAATAAATAATTTAAGGAAATGTATGTCTTTTTTTCCTCAGTTACTTTTGGAAATATTGTGGTTATTAAGAGCGAGCAGTGTATTGGACAGACTGTTTGACAACCATGGGATGGATTTGCAGCCTTGGGATGAAATCTTGCAATTCTATCCACTCAGTTCCTGTGCTGGCCTTGATTTATGTCTATAATTAATCTCCCTGTTTTCAATTAGTAGTGAAATATTTTCTTAATTGTTCTGAGAGTTAGGAGACACATGAAAATCACCTATGAATGAGATGATGTTTTAATGTTAAAAAAACAACCAAATTCCCCTTATATCTGCTAAATGGAATAGAGTAAATATCCGTAATAACAAAAAAAACTAATTTTGCTTGATGCTCATTGCACTGAGATAATTTGTCTTAGTTACATCTTAGTTACATTTGAGTAATACTGAAACGATTCCGCAGAAAGTGTAATAGCTGTGCTCAAATACAGTAATTCCTCAAATGAAGACAGGGCAAGTCATTCAGTAAATTCATACAGAAATGTTGGAAAAATGTGTTATCCGGTCTCAGGTTACTTGTCATGTTGAAAATTCATGTCAGTGTAATACTGCTCTGCTGAAATGGAGAGGATGTGATCATTCACATGAAAGCCTTTGGTAGAAGCAGAGTTTTACATTTTTATTTCACACTCAGTCTTTTACAGTATTATTCATAGTCTGTTTGAACCTGAAACCCATGCATGTCAGTTTCGGTGCGTCATTCCTCAATGAAACCCTACAGCAACAAAAGAAGATGTACTGTATAGTTATAGCTTAATTCTTTTTTCTTTATCATTTATCGTAGCTCTGATATATAGCATGCAATATAACCTTCACTTCTGCCTAATAACATTTCAGTTTCAACCATTCAGTTTCAATCTGTGTATTGTCCATTCTTTGATTTTTCCATTTCAACCATCATAAATGTTGGTTATTTGTAATGGATTTATTTGTTTACTGATATATTAAACATTTAATAATACAGATGAGATTAACACTTATATAAAAGGAATCTCACTTACATACAAACTGCGAACTGTGCGTAAACAAATAACGAATAAGAAATGTATGTTCACACTGTCAGAAAATAGGGAACAATCCGGGAACAGTTTTGTTTCCCAAGGTCCAAACATTAATATACCCCCAAGGGTAAACCATGTTCCTGAGAGTCCATTTCTGTACCATGAATTAGACTAAAAGGTACATTTACCTTCAGCTAGGGTACACTTTGCAGACCCTTGAGGATACAGCTCCAGTGACCATTAATGGTGCCTTCAATTGGTACTTTTCCCTGACAGCGTGCCATAATTGATACAGGCCAATATTCAATTTGAGAAGTCACAGAAGACCTTAGGTTCGTCTCTGCGCAGAATGGGAACAAGATAAAAATGACTTTCTCGTGTTATGCGTAAAATTAACATTTCATTCCAGCATATAAAAATGAACACTTACACAAGTGACCCTTATTTATAAAAAATAATTGGGAATACAAATGTCCTCTAAGTTTGTATATTTCATGCGAAGATATTTAAAAAGTAGCATATACTATAATACATATATGCCGCATAGCAAACCCAGTCCCTGATAATTTGCATTAAAGACATTTATGCAGATACCTTATGCTTCACCATCCTAGCCGTCTTTAATAATCTGTCTGCGTTAAGCATCTGCTTACGAAATCTTTCCAGCCCACGGTCATTCAGTCTCATTTGTGTGGGTTTTGCTACGTTCATTGGGGATTTTGGGTAATGTAGTTCTCATTTTTTTTTGGCACGGAAGCACAACGAACGGACTCTACTAGGGTTCTGACGACATGAATATTTATGGACTACGATTCCCACAATCCCGCTTGACGAGGCGCTTGCGTGGAGTGGGTGAAGGGAGCTGTCCGTATCAGATAGTGCTGTTCTGCTTTCGCTGTCCGCCGCTCCTGTCTCCCGTGCGCGCTGGTGTTTTATGGACGCGATGGACGAAGAATTAAAATGCCCCGTGTGCGGATCTTTCTTCAAGGATCCGATTATTCTGCCGTGCTCGCATAACGTCTGCTTGGCTTGCGCCCGAAACATCATCGTGCAGACCCCAGAAGGCGAAACACCTCCGCATAGCGGCGCGTCGGGCGCCTCCGATTACGATTATCTGGATATGGACAAGATGAGCATGTATAGCGAGACGGACAGCGGCTACGGCTCCTACACGCCGTGCCTGAAGTCTCCGAACGGAGTGAGGGTGTTTCCCCCGGCGCTCGTCCACCGGCACTGCTCCATCACTTGCCCCCTTTGTCACCGCAGCGTCTCTTTGGACGAGCGGGGGCTGCGGGGCTTCGCGCGGAACCGGCTGCTGGAAGCCATCGTCGCCCGGTACCAGCAGAGCCGCTCGATAGCCGTGAAGTGCCAGCTGTGCGACCGCAACCCGGTGGAGGCGACGGTGATGTGCGAGCAGTGCGACGTGTTTTACTGCACGCCGTGCCAGCAGCGCTGTCACCCCTCCCGCGGACCGCTGGCCAAGCACCGCCTGGTGCCGCCGGCCCAGGTGCCCGGCGCCGGGCAGCAGCAGCCGTGCGCCGGCCGCAAGCTGGCGACGTGCGCCGAGCACGACCTGGAGAACTACAGCATGTACTGCGTGAGCTGCAGGGCGCCGGTGTGCTACCAGTGTCTGGAGGAGGGCAAGCACGCCACGCACGAGGTCAAGCCGCTGGGGGCCACGTGGAAGCAGCACAAGGTAGCGCGAGCGTGCGAGTGTGCAAGCGCGAGCCGGGGCGCGCGCCGCGAGTGTGCGGCGCCGCTTCGCCTCCGTCTATTAACGCCGAAGTTAGAAAGCAAACCGCCATCGGGGGTCACTGCAGGCGGCCTTCCTGCGGTGCACAAATGCGGGCGAGGCGCTCCGATGCGCGAAATCGCCGTCAAACAACCGCGCGGAAGGGGGTGCACGCTGTCACCAGTAATAATGCACGTTATGCGTTATTATTATTATTATTATTATTATTATTGTTATTATTATTATCATTAGCTGCTTCCTAGTTGTTTTTGTTAATGTAGTCATTGCAAATCGTCCCACTCGAATTCACCCCCCGAGGGTTTCAGTCGCAGAAACGTACCATTAACCTGGAATGAGAGATTATGGCTGATGGTGGGCAACCGGGAGAGCCCCAGTGATGCATCAGCGTAAAGTGGAGCAGGATCAATGAGCCCCCGAGTCGCCCTCCATTTGGCTCCGTGTGTAATGAAAGGCCCCCCTACACTGAGAGGAGTGTTAGGGAGTATCGGGGTGTATCGGGGGTGTGCCACACGCACGTACCACGAATGTACAGAAATCTCGCAGTGTGCAGCGTGACACAATGGGAACTTCATCTCGCAACGCACAGCGCAGGCCTAAAGACAACATAATCGAAATATGATTAGAATACGTAAATAAATCATTCATAAAAAAAGACTTGCACCTTTATTGTTTGTTTGTTGATCTGATTCCCTAAAATAAGAGGGCACAGGCTACGCGGAGGCGGTGCTTCTGCCCAGTTAGAGCAGGATCGCGGCTGATGGAGCGGCGTATGATCGCCCCCTCCGAGGAGCTCCGGGGGGGCCGCCATAATAGAGCAGCCGGCGCTGATAATAATCTGTGCTTGGGCTTAATCGGCAGCGAAGGCTCCCCTGCGGGCCGGGCCGGTCCTTCCTTATGCGATCGGAGCGCTTACACGGGGGCTGCCACTGTCTGTCAGCGTCTGCCAACACAGGAGCATTAAAAAGGCCTGTCACCCAGGTTTACACGCGAAATATGAGCTGGGTATATGTACGCGGCTTAATCGTTATATGTATACAGAGACTGTAAGTAAACGTACCATTATAGGTAAGATGATCTGTAAATACCAATATCAAATTCAGATGTAAATACCGATACCTGTCAAATAAAACAACTGGCACATTTCCAGTATCTCGTATTTGGTGGTAGGACCAACTTGCATACGGTAGATTAATGTGTATTAATAGTATGAAGAAAAAAAGATGTTCAGGGAATTTAGAGGAAAGTCAAACAGTGTCATTTCCTGAGGATGTTCTGTAGAATGTCGAGTATGAAGTTAGTGAGACAAGTGTCTATTTAAAGCTTTCTGCAGAGTTACAAACCCATTTTCCTTTAATCTATTTTATATTTTCCATCAAATTCAAATCAATTATTCAGGAATTAATCTGATTTTTTTGGGGGATTTTATTTTATTTCATTGCTTTGTCAAAAAGCATTACTGCCCTGTAAATATTTAATAAGGAACTTAGTTTTCAAAGTCTGCCTCTTCTGTGACAGTTAGACTATATGACAGTTGTGATTTTAGAATGAATCACCGTGTATCATGCAGGATTAGGGGGTGTGCGAATGAAACGGAGGTGTTCTGGGGATGAGTGGAGCTGGCGGGGGATCCCGATTTCCGGATATAAGGCGGATTTAGAACTTGGCAGAGTTTCGCTGGAGCGGAGAGCAGGTTAGATTGGTTAGCGCCCCGCCGGTTAGTCGCAGACCGGTTGTCACGGACCGTATCTTTCTTCAAGTATGTGATGCGAACACAGCAGGTGATAAACTGGAGGTTAATGTGTCTGACGTCCCGTTCTGCCGTCCCGACGAGACGTAGCTTTGGGGTCAGAAGCTCCCAGCGAAGGCCATTCAGATGTGAACCTTCCTGGTGTGAGGTAGCCGCCTCGTCATTTTCCCCGTAGGTGTTAGGTGGGTGTACTGAAGGCTACATCCTGTCTCTGCGTGGATAAGAGTTTGAAATGCACTGTGCACCTAGCCATCTGGTTGCCATGGAAATGCTGTGCTATTCCCTTTAAACCACCTGAATATTCCATTAATTTGCCACATCAATAACTCTACGGCCGCATCTACTGTTAGGACCACAGCTGTACACGATGTTTCTTTTCAAATTGAAATATGCAAAACTTAAAAAAAAAATCTTTGTTGAAAATATACTGCAGGCGAAGGATGATTCATACAGTCACCTTGCTTGTTTTATATATATATCTCTGGCATCCTTCATAAGTGTATGCCCACTTACAGCTACCTTTTATGTAAAAAGCTCCTTCTCACAGCTTGCAGATATCTAAGAGTCCCCATTATATGAAATGATCAGCATATCCATGCATTTTTAATAAGGTGAATCCTATCAATATTTCATAGGTGTTTAAGAATCTTATCGAAGCCCGCGTAAGATGTGGCGCCTTTTTAAATATAGCCTTGACGTGTGCGTGAAATCGCAGAACCCCGCCACATCACCACCCCCGTGGCTCCCCCTCCCTCCGCTCTCTCATGGCGTAAACAGAGCCGGTGAGTGGGCTCCATTACCGCGAGGGACTATAGATCACGGCGGAAACAGCCCGGTAAGGGGAGGGAGGTGGTGATGCAGCCACGCATGGCCGCATGGGGGTGGTGGATGCTAATGCCAGCAAGTCCATGCCCCCCCCA
>JAODKK010000038.1:4828571-4855249 GCA_026774405.1 Petrocephalus microphthalmus
CTGCTGCAACAACCAAAAGGAAATCCCCCCTCTGCTCAGGCTGTCTTGTTCGGGGTGGCAAACCGCAGGAAAGGGGTTGACGGCTTCCAGGGGCCGCTCCGTGAGCCAGGCCCGCTTTGGCCGAGGAATCACTCAGCCGCCGGTTAGCCGCGCAGCCATCTCGGCGCTCCAGATGGCCCATTAGGGAACCCTGCGAGTTGGGTTTGATTTAGGGGCCTCGCCGGGTTGTGCTGAGAGACTTGGGGGGGGGGGCCTGGAGGATGCGGAGCAGCTGGGGGGCGCGAGCCACTGAGCCGAGCCAGATCAGTCACAGCAGGGTCTGTGTTTCTGGTAATTAATCATCACTCATGGGTAAAGGTCTTACAAGGGGCTGGAGCACGAAAGGCACACATGCAAATCCGAGTGATGCGAATTTAATTGTAATTGTATCCACGGCTTGGCTGCTAAACGTAATTTAGATTTTTTATTTTTTTTGTAGAGGAGCTTCAATTGCAAATAAGGGCGACGTTCCTCTTCTTCCATTCCTGTGCATATGTACAGCAAAGGCTTCTTATAAGGTGCGAAATATCATTTATGAAATATATTTCCGTGCTGGCGTTTAATGGTGTGACACAGTATGTCAGGGAGGATCCCGGGAACGAGACGTTATTTATAAACACGGCGAGGAGAGAAACAGATTTCGCACCCCGGCCGCTGTGCGACGCGCGAACAAAAGGAAGAAGCCTCCCGCTTCTCAATGTGTCCTGTCTTCCAGTGTCAGCTCTCCCAAGCCCTAAACGGCGTGTCGGACAAAGCCAAGGATGCCAAGGAGTTCTTGGTCCAGCTGAAGATGATGCTGCAGCAGATACAGGTGACGCCCCCCCCCCCCGCCGGGCGAGCGTGGGGGAGGGATGCTGGATGTTTGGAAATGACTGTATGGATGAGTAAGAGGCTGGAGAGCGGGGAGCATGTGTGTCGTACATCGGAGAGCGAGTTAGTCACGATGGGGGCGGGTCTGACTCAGATTCCGAATGGGATTAAGCTCAATCCGCTACTAGTCAAGTGTGTTCTTCAGTCATCCTTATATCTCACCACACTGGACTGTATAAGCAGCCAGAAGATGGATGGTTGGATGGATGGGTATTTTTGTAGTTAAATTATTTAAAAAACCATCATTATCATTTATTTATTTAATGTTTGTTTCTCTATTTTAATCAGGAGACAACAAAAACTAAACAAAAAATAAACAGTATTAGTATCTCATTAAACAAACGTATATTCCTATTAGTAGGCTAACATTTAACCTTCATAAGTTGACTAATTGTATGCAAAATAGGAGACGCGTGCTCTCTTTAATGTAAATGAGGGTCAAGATTTCACATTAAAAGTGCACAGCATTCTAAAATTGGACATGGGGAATAGAATTTTGCAGGGTCTCAGTGAGGAGGTGAGCATGGAGACCCATTAGCCAGAGCTTTTCAGGCAGAGAGAGATAATAATGGATCACATTGTGCCTTATTCCCGTATCTTATTTTGCTCCACTTTGAACTCCAAAGGATTATGGGTCTTTTATTTTTAGACCTTAGCTTCTGAAACATTTTTGCTCGCCCCGAGGGTGGAAGAGAATTTGGTGGCCCTCTCTCTGAAGCCCATATTCACAAAGCATAATAGCTGTTCTTATTGTAACGCATTCATAAAGCATTATAACACTGAGAATGCATTATGAATGCTCTGTGTAGCTCTCATCTATAGTAACTATAACTATAGATACCTTTATAATACAGTGCAAAGCATCCAAGGCTATAATGTGTTATGCCATGTTTATGATACCTTATGAGTGCATTATTTTGTGTTATGAATGCGTGTATGAATTACTAAAAACATGGCCTTAAGTAGAGTGATTCCAAGATTGGTTTTAATGGGACTGAAGCTAAATATGGAACCTTTGGCCCGAAAAACAAGCAATAAAAACCCCTTCCTTGGGTACAGTCTCTGAAAGACTGGGTTTCTACTCTGATGAAGCTGTGCTCCTCCTATAGTGATGCAGACATTTAAGCTTGTTTTTGGTTTTGGTTCTTGTGCTGGTCAAGGCTGTCCTGATTAAATTTCTGTGCTCAGGAACTCCGTTCAAATCAATTATTGATTTTACAGTGTCAGCGAGGACTCTGTGGCTATTGGATGACATACGTTGTCGCATTAATGCCAAGATATATTAATGAAGGTCCTCGTCCCCCCGGTCCTATCTGTGGTCATTTGCCCTCCAGCGGCTAATGCCTGTCTTTGTTCCCGCTCTGCAGGAGAATGGGGTGGAGTTTGAGGCCTGCCTCGTGGCTCAGTGTGACGCCCTCATTGATGCACTCAGTCGGCAGAAAGCCAAGCTCCTCACCAAGGTGACCAAGGAGCGAGAGTACAAGCTAAAGGTGGGTGCTCCTCTCCCGGGGGGCCAAGCTAAAGGTGGGTGCTCCTCTCCCGGGGGGCCAAGCTAAAGGTGGGTGCTCCTCTCCCGGGGGGCCTTCAAAGCTCCATGTTTCCTGGTTGATCTAAACATCCTCAGCACTTCCTTTCATGTGGTTCCAGGCCTGGTTACACAGGCCTAGCTCAGCCAATGATGAGCTTGACTCACCCCAAAGCCAGCCAATCACAGATTTCTTGTTGACCATTGTAAATAGGAAGAAAACAGGCCATTTCTTAAGGCAAATCTTTCATCTCTTAAACTCAGACATGCCATCAGCCTCTCCCAGGAATCCGCTATTTACTCTGCTGTAGATTGTGTGGAGGATTCACTTCAAACTGGGCGATTCATTAATTAGCCCTGATTACCAGCTGAATGAATTTGCGTGCTATAACGAGTTTTTAATTTGATGGAACCAAGTATGTGTGCAAAGAGAAAGAAAGTGCCACAATAAATTTAGTTTGATCCTTACTGAAGCCTGGCAAGCCCACGTGCAGTTTTATTGATTAACTGTTATGAATGATTGATTCTTTGGCAAAAGTGACACGTATAAGCGTATATTTGTGTAAATGTATGTAATCTTAATGGCCTTGCACTATGTTTGTCGACTAAGAGTCAGCTATAACCCAAATAAAAGTGGTAGCTTATTTTTATTTAAATCTGATAATTAAATTAGGTGGCTGATTGGTAGGTCGTGGCTGATTGGTTAAGAGCCAAACTGTTACAGGCCAATAACCTGGAAGGTTGTGACAGCTGGTCACATGGAGATTTTATCATTGGAATGGAAGAGTGCTGTCAACCGTGTCATGCTGCCATTACTGATTGACGTACTTCGGCGTACTGAAGGCACACTGTACGGACAAAACTACTGAGACACACCTCTTAGTCACTGATTTCAAGTGTTTCATCCAGACCCATTGCCAGTGTGGAAGCGTTTAGGATGAGCAGAGACTCAGCCATGAAGTGGCGGAGCACATAGTAACAGAGCTGGGTCACTGAGTGCCGAGGCGCATGGTGCATAAAAGGTTGCCCGAGTTCCAGTCTGCTTCGCAACGGAGCACGAAAAATGTTCATCAAGAGCTTCATGGAGTGAGCTTCCGTGGCCCAGGCAGCTGCAAGTCTCACATCACCGGAGATTGTCCACGCTGCCAAATTCACAAATTTACACCCTTTATTAGGGAAAAAAAAAACAGATCCCAAAGTGAGATGACGTCAGTTTTCAGTTGCTCAATGATCGGCGGTGCTGGGTGTGTCTCAGCCCGGCTACGAATGGCTTCTTCTGCCCCAGCTCCTCCATTTCGGAGGCAGTAAAACACCACAAAAGCTCTCGCTGCTGGCCGACTTTCAGCGGAATGCCTGCACTCCGCGACACTGAAATGTCAACATGCTTTGGAACATCTGTTGTACACAGCTGACAGAGGCTAGGAACATGGCACTGTGTATTCTGCTGGAAAAATTGCGTGATTCAATCTAGCAGACATATTTAGAAGTGCTGCAACGGAGCGGCATCCTGTCCGGGGTGTTTCCCTGCTCTGTGCCCTAATTTTTCTGGGACCGGCTCCAGGCCCACCATGGCTCTGTACAAGCAGATTGGAAGATTCCTGAACAGAATAGTGATACTTTATATATCCCTGCAGGTAAATTGGCCAGTTTTCCCATATCCACTCTTGCTCACCACGAGACGCCCAGACACATGTACACGTGAGAGCGGGATCTGGGGTCAGAGAAGCCAGTTTAAGGGACCAATGGTGACATCATTCCACCACCGACGGGATTCGAACAAGCGACCTTCTGACCATCATGAGGGGAAACCCACAGAGTCATATGGCGACAGCTTACAGCATCAGGCTGCTTTCCTTATAAGTATTAATCATATTCAGGGTATTAACAATATAATATGGAAGAGTGGGTGGATTTAAATCTGCGTGCACTGCTGTCTTACATCACACATGGATTATAAGCTGTAGTTACGTCAGTGCAGAACCCTGCAAGATATAAATGTTAGGAAATGTATTTGCCTTTGTTAGCGGCATTGGTGGTGGGAGAATGGGTTTGGACCCAGTTGTGTCATGTTCGTGGAGCACAGGTGGTGAGGGACCAGATCACGCACTGCACCATGAAGCTGCGTCAGACCACGGGAATGATGGAGTACTGCCTGGAAGTCATCAAGGAGAATGACCCCAGCGGCTTCCTGCAGGTATCGTCCGAGGGGGCGGGGCAAAAGGCCGGCTAATGCTCTGCCCATCTGTCTATCAGCCTTTTACTCCCACGAGTTGTACGCCAGGTAGGTGGCTGAGTGTCGCCCCTTGCCTCCGCGTCCGGCCGAGTATGAAGCTCGCCTCTGCTCTCTGTGCGGAGTTTGATTGTTCTTCCTGTTATTTGGGTTTCCTTTAGCAGTACAAAGTGATAAAGTTAGGCTAATTGGCCTCTGTAAATCGGTGTGTGCCTTGTGATAGCCTTGCGTCCCGTCCAGGCTGCAGTGCTGCTTCCTGCACTGCAACCCTGCACTGCAGGGATCTCCAGCTGTTTTTTACAGTGAGAGCTACTTTTACAAATAAGATAATCTGGGGAGCCACCAAGATTATTTTATCGTACGTGAAGGCGACTTTGCCGCAATCAACTAGTAATGTCTTGAAGATCGACCTGTGGATCCCCATCGACCGCTCTGCGAGCACTGCTGCACTGGATAGGTAGTCAGAAGACGGGAAACGTGGTATACGGCTCTTTGTTGACACTGGTCATGACATGCAGTGCTTTACAGTACGGCTATGAATAAATTACAGCCAGACTCACGCACACTTACATAGACTCTAGGGGCTGTGTGGTATATTTCGTATTGGCTTTGCTTGACACTTATATACTCAAAGTAGAAGCAAAATATTCATCCAGCATCTTTGAATATTATCTAATGGCTTGACCTCTTTCAAAGGCTCCCGGTGTGTTTTGAGTTTAATGTATTAGAAGAAGCAGTTCACTTCCTTGCATCTTTTTTATAAGGTGCTGACTGCTTCTTTGATCTCCTTGTAGTTTTATGAATGAAGGAATTCCCCTCAGAGTGTGTAAATATAGCAGTAAGAGGAATCCAGCCTTATTTCTGCAGGCTTCCTTCTCCTTTTTTGGAGAGCATGATCGTTAGCCGCTGTCTGACCCATCAGCGGTCCGGGTGCGTCCCTGGGAACGATCGACCCGTCTGCTTGCTCTGCCCCCAGATCTCAGACGCCCTGATCAGGCGAGTGCTGTCCTCCCAGGACCAGTGGGTGAAGGGCGCCCTGGAACCCAAGGTGGGCCCCGAGTTTGACCTGACACTGAATACCGACCCGCTCCTGCAGGCCATCCTCCAGCTGGACCTAGTCCAGGGCAAAGGTAGGCTGCAAGTCCAGGCTGGGCTGAAACCCAGACTCATGGCATTATGGGTTTGGCTTTTTCCCCTTTCATGCCCCGACCATGTGACGCATATTTGTAGGATGTTTCCATTTGTTGAGTGCCAACCTGGATCATTTTTTCCCTTATGCATAGTATTTATCATTTTCCACTGGCTCTTTGCTGTCCCTGTAATATCCATCTACAGTTTATTTACAATGCATTTGGCTGTTAGCTAGAGGGCTAACAGTAGTTAAATTGCCTGTCTGTACTCTGGTGGGATAATTATCAGCTGGACCCGATCTGTGTTAAATTAAATCGCTTTGCGAAACAGCCCAGCATTACTCCCTCACTAAACATGCAATTGATGTAAGCACATTCAATTACGCCGAGTTCCTGAAGAGCCCCCACCAGGCTCAGTGGCTGGGATCCTTTTCTGGAATGGCTTGATCAAATTTCTGAGCCTTCCAAGACATTTTCTGTGGACTTACACCAGAAAATACAAGACGTTTAATTCTGGATGTATGTATAATGTATAATTCTGGATGCCTTATTATAACATATTAAATGAGGAAAATGTGCTTTTGAAGACGGTGATTTTTCAAAACATCATGAAGGAAAAACATTTAAGCAATTTATGATATAGAACGATCCCAGGATGTTGTAACTAACCTAACTAACTAAATCTCTAAACTAAAAGACTAAAAGAGTCAAGATAGAGGACCATGCCACTCTTATCTATAAATAAAAGCATTCATTTTAAAATGACTCAGAATCTGAAACGATGGAAGGTAAACAGACATTGTGCACTCTGCTGGTATCTGACTGGGCAGTGGCCGGCAGGCCATGTTCCTGGGTCGCCATGGAAACACTTTGATCGCATATCGTGTTTCAGGTTTTCTGGAACCCCCGTTATTGACACAAATGAATGCATGCGGACAGAAAGAGGCGGGCATCCCAGGAGGTATTTCATGGCTGCAGCTCTTGACCCCCCGCCCCCCCCCCCCCCCCACTCCGAACACAAGCCTTGCCAGCTCACGCCAGGGGGACGGGGGATTTTGGGTGTAGACGTGCACGTTCACTCACTCTCTCTCACTCTGTCTTCCCCTGTGCATGATACCGCCTCATGCCACACATATCATTTCCCATCCCCCCCTGTGAAATCAGTGGGTCCTTACTTGTCCCACCCTGTCTGTTTTGTTCCAGCTGAGACCTCCAAGGTGCCCCCTGCCCCTATGCTTCAGCTGGAGCAGTGCTGTACGCTTAACAACAGCGCCACCTTGGCCTGGAGGGTGCCAGTGCCGCCCGGCGGGGCCGTGGACGGATACGTGCTCGAGCTGGATGATGGCGATGGTGGCCAGTACAGGGTACGGATCCGCGGGGGTCTGTGTGGGGTGAAGATGGAGTCACATTGCTACCCATGAGAAATGACATCATCCAAATATTCCCAGTGAATATTGAGCCGTGGATCATGGGTAGGCTTCGAGGGCAAATGGCAGAAAGGATTATAAACCCTTCAGTTCTGCAGTTTAGCTTTACTCATAATATGTATATATAGTACTATGCAAAAGTCTTAGGCAGTCACAGAAAATGTTTAGATGATCCTTGTTGATGTAAAACTGTGATATTATGTCTATCAAAGTGCGTCAGCTGAGCCACTTCAGAACCTCTCCTAAAGTCACCCCAGCATTTTCAGCACCCGTCTAATATACCCAAATAATACCACTAGCACCCGTCTAATATACCCAAATAATACCACTAGCACCCGTCTAATATACCCAAATAATACCACTAGCACCCCATATCTGGCTAATCAATACCGCATTGAGTTGTTTCACTAATTTAACTTATGAACAGAATAAATTCCTGTTAATTTTACTGTACAGTTTTTTTGAATACATGCTAAATTATGTTTTTTTATTTGAACAAATATAGACTTAGCACCCAACTAAATTTTCTTAAACATGGACTGACTTTTACACAGTACTATATATATTTCAGATTGTTCTTGTTTAGCAGATTATATTTTTCCCATTGTTTCCTGACGCACTTCACATTGCGACAGCTGGGGGGCACCACAGAGTCAACAGAACCTTCTGCCATGAGCCGGGTTCAGCAGCCGTGTGTGTGTCTTGCAGGAGGTATACGTGGGGAAGGAGACCGTCTGCACCGTGGACGGGCTGCACTTCAACAGCTCCTACAACGCCCGCGTCAAGGCGTACAACGCCATGGGCGTGGGGCCCTACAGCAAAACCGTCGTCCTGCAGACATCCGACGGTGAGGCCCATGCAAGGAGCAAGCTTGGGGTGCTGGTGGTGGTGGCAGGGGGGGGTTCAAATAAATAGTTAAATAGTTATGAATACCCAGGGCTACATAACCCATTTTCAGAGCAGACGCTCACTTGCCTCTTTACTCATAAGGTTTGCAGCCCTAAAGCTTGGGCAGTTGGGGGGGGGGGGGGGAGGTATTCAGCCTGATCTCAGAGGTATTTTGAGAGGCGTAGGTAGGAGAGCATCCTGATATAAATTTGGCAGCAGAACGTGCCTCCTAGTCCATGAAGCCCTGGCGGCACAAGCACCTGCCAAGCTGGGGCACATTCAGCCAGCTTGTTGACTGGGAGAAAATGTGGCATGTCTGCCTGCATTATGGGGGGGGAGGTGTACAGCGGGGACCATAGGGCGGAGCTTCTGAATGGCGGGGAGAATGTGTGTGTTTTCGTGTCCCAGCGCCACCGACGGAAGTGAGGGCGGATTCTCGCCAGGAAGCCTAAAGGTCTGCGGTGTGCCGGGTAGGAGGCGGGAAGCCTAAAGGTCTGCGGTGTGCTGGGTAGGGGGCGGGAAGCCTAAAGGTCTGTGGTGTGCCGGGTAGGGGGCAGGAAGCCTAAAGGTCTGCGGTGTGCCGGGTAGGGGGCAGGAAGCCTAAAGGTCTGTGGTGTGCCGGGCAGGGGGCGGGAAGCCTAAAGGTCCTCAGGCATGCCGGGTAGGGGGCAGAAAGCCTAAAGGTCCTCAGGTGTGCCGGGTAGGGGGCGGGAAGCCTAAAGGTCCCAGTGTTTAATGTTGCCACTCTGTCGGTTCCTGGAGATCAAGGGATGGGACATCAGCCAAAGATGCAGCTCTGCTGATACCTCCCCCCAAAATAAGATAAGTAAGAAAAGTAGAGTACAATTGATGCTCTCTGTAAGTCATCAGTATTTTCTCATTATTATAATTTCTTTTTTTTAAATGAACTGTAATCCAGTTGAGGTCCTGTATTGGCTCAGTGGGCTGCATAGTACCCTCACTTCTCCAGGGTTGTGGGTTTGAAACCGGCCTCAGGCTCTGTGGATGCAGGCCTTGCATGTTCTCACTTGTGTGGGTGATGGTTTCAGTCCAAAGACGTGGATTGGTTTACAGCTACACCGGTGTAGGTATGGAAACACTTCAGCTTATGTACCTTTGCTGAAGCTTCTGGCATCTGAAGCAGCTCAATGCTTCCTACACCCTGCTGCCCGTCGTACCTGAAAGTAAAGGGCCCAGCACACCGCCGGCTGCGTGGTGCTTGATGCTCTCTCTCTTTCTGCTCCGCACAGTGGCCTGGTTCACCTTTGACCCCAGCACGGCCCATAAGGACATAGTGCTGTCCAATGAGAACCAGACGGTGAGCTGCAGTAGCTATGACGACCGGGTGGTGCTGGGCACCGCTGCCTTCTCCAAGGGCGTGCATTACTGGGAGCTGACGGTGGATCGCTATGACAACCACCCGGACCCGGCCTTCGGCGTGGCGCGGATCAACACCGTGAAAGACATGATGCTGGGGAAGGACGAGAAAGCTTGGGCCATGTACGTGGACAACAACCGCAGCTGGTTCATGCACAACAACTCGCACACCGGCAGGTAGGCGGCCCATGGCTCAGCAGCCCCCTGAGTTGTGGCTTATGAGTCGGACCCTTTGGAAGGTGGAACATATATGCAGACAAATGCAGTGCGTTGTGCTCGTTAGGGCGGAAGGAGGCATCGCCAAGGGCTCCACTGTGGGCATCCTGCTGGACCTCAACAAACGCAGCCTCACCTTCTTCATCAACAAGGAGCAGCACGGGCCCGTGGCCTTCGAGGGCCTGGACGGGGTCTTCATGCCTGCGGTCAGCCTTAACAGGAACGTCCAGGTGTGTCCATCGGCGAGCCCAGCCCAGCTAACAGGCAGCGTTCCCAGAACGTTAGCCGACGTCGTGTGAAGGCCCCCTCAAAGTTGGCAGAGATTGCTCTTACTGTAACCTTATTTCAACATTTTACGTTTTTAAAAAAGGTTCTGTCAGCATAACATTACCTGAACATCCTTTTAATGCAATGTTGAAAAATTATTGTTTTATAATAATGTATCATTTTGTGCAATATGTGTATAATGCGAATGCACTGTTAGGCCTCGAACCCCTGACCTTGGACAGTGTTCCCTGCTGCCTTTAGTTGTAGTAGCGGTCTGGGAACATCAGGAAAACTGGACATTTTGAACGTTTGCATACCTTAATTGTTCGGTAAACATTCCTAGGATGAAAAATTGTTAGCAGGGAGGATGTTCATCACGGAAATACTTGGTATTGGCTGTTGATTTCTATCCATGATCTTGTCAGTAGTCTTTGAAAAGTAAGAAAAGTAGAGTACAATTGATGCTCTCTGTAAGTCATCAGTATTTTCTCATTATTATAATTAGTTTTTCACTGATATGATATTGAATTTACTTTAGTAGTTTCTCCTGCTCCCATATAGCGTAATGCAGAATTTCTTTTTCTGACTTTAAATCGGTGGATCTGTGTTTTTTCTGTTAAATAAAATTCAGAAATGTAGTTAAATGATTACCTTAAAAACTTGTTATATTAATAATGCGATAGCATTTTTTAGAATATCTCTACCTCCACTGTCAAGCATAGGCTTTTAGGAATAAAAATCACAGCCACAGTCTTGTACGAACCAGGTGATAGTCCACAGTTTAATTGACATCATGCATTTGGGATATCCAAAACAGGGTGTCGAAATTAGTCTTTCATATTATTAATTCTCAGTCTCCCATAAATGACATTTTGTCATGTATTGTTTTTCGGTGGGCTGCAGTATTTAGGCTCTGATTAAAGAATTTTCGTCAAGGCCCACTTTTGCATGGTGAGTCACGTATGCCTTAATTTGTTTCCCCATTGCAGGTCACCCTGCTAACAGGCCTGGAGGTGCCAAAGAGTTTTATGCAGCAGTAGACTCTGCAGGAATTCTGGGACACTGGCAAGTCAGCATCAACGTGGCAAGTCCCCACTTACAGCACCCTGTATCCTAACCAACGTCGCTCGTCAAAGACAACCTTAAACATCTCAGAATAACCTACCAAGTATATTGGATTATGATAACACTATTATTATTATTTTTGTAGTCGTGAATAGTCAGACAACAGCTTGCATCACAGTTGAGGATTTTTTTTATTTTGTACAGCACCTTTTTCAAAGAAATAGTTTTTAGGTAAACACCTGACAAACAGCGGGAATCATCTTAAAATGACACCAACCACAGATCAGCGCCCAATAGTCACCCTATAGGCTACTACTGCTTATCTCAGGTTAGTAAATACAGTTTGCGTTGTATAGTTTATATACTGCTGAGACTGAGAGGTCTGAGGGGCATTGACCCATGTTAGAATTCTCAATGGTACCTCTGTGCTCTCTCAGACTGGGCTTAGGCATCAAGTATTCCTGCTGATGTTAACTGACCCAAATCCTGATACAGTCTATCTCTGGGAGATAGCATTCCATTCCTGCCAGCCACCCCCAAGCTGCTATACCTATACTTGATGTTGCCAGTGTGAATAGCTCTCCACAAGTACAATTTGAGTATTATGCCCGACCGGGTTCCAGCGAGTCCAAGTGGAACATGACTCTGATCGCCCTTATAAGCCATGAACACAACTGCTATTGCTGAATGTCATTGTGAGCAAAGGTCCCACGGGATGTCACAGCCTCCAGAAAGGCTGCCTGTCCGCTGATGAGAGTTTGCATGGATGGTTCTGAATGGCCGTTTGTTCGGCAGGACCCCGGCGAGAACGCTAATCCGGCGATTCCAGCGACACTGTGACGCTCTGTGAATATTTCTTTGGGAATCCTTTCGTTTGTAATCCTCTGGTCCCCATTGTCTCTCTTTCCTTTATCCCGTATATATTAGTCATACTGAAGTGTGCCCAATGAGGAATTTTTGTTATCCGACATTTTATCCAAAAATAGCTATCCATAACCAGTTATTAGCAATTAAATTATTTGAAGCTGTGCATGCGTTAGGCAGCTGTATATATGGACATGAAAATGAGTAAAAACTATAGTGTCCAGAGCATGAGCTTTGTATGAACTCGTCCATTTGTGAACTCTCTGTAAATACTTCATGAAATGCCCCGTTATGTGTGTAATTTACAAATATCTGGTGCGACAGATCCCAGGAGTTATGGACCAAAAACTGCAATGCACCTCAGTGGCTTTGATATCGATACTGTAGGACTTCACAAATTTTCCCACCGCTATATTCTAAACCTTTTTGTAAACAGGTTGAGTTTCAAGGTTAAAGCCTTGATGGTGTTACCTTCTCCTCTAATGCATCTGCGTGTAATTTTCATTTCACAATGCCGTACACTCATGGAGTAAATCCTAATGGATGAAAACAACATTGTGAACAGGAAAATGAATGTCAAAAGCGATGAGTCAGAAATAAGGAGAAACTCAACTGTAATTATCTGATGACACATTTCCTGAAATCTAAACTGTTAATAAAATGACACAGGAGAGGAGCCACATGGCATGTTTATCAGTATGTAATGCCAGAAAAGTGACATAAAACTTGATTCCGAAAATATGGACAGAAGTATTTGTGTTGGAGGCCTACATTAAAACTCGGAACACATGCTGGCAAAACGTTTTCCTTTTTTTTCTAATTACTATTAAAATTGGAATGTTAATCTGTAATAGTCCAGCACCCATTTTGAAGAGGGCATCAGAAGCAACATATTGGCAGAGGTGGGTAATCCAGGTCCAAAGAGTAAAAATCCAGACCAGGATTTTGTTTCAGACCCAGGTGTAAGAACTCTTCAGCCAATCAGTCCTCTAATTAGTAATCTAATTAGGGAGTTGCAGCGAAAACCTGCATACACACCGGCCCTTTGCGGATAAGATTGGAGACCCCTGAGTTAAGCATTAAGAGTCTCAGTCACAGAGTGGAAAACTAGTTGGTTGAAACAAAATCCTGGTCTGGATAGTCACTCTTTGGACCTGGATTACCCACCTCTGCATATTGGCAAGACGAGTGTTGTCTATTTGTCATCCTACACTCCAAAACAGCTTTTCACATGAAATCCAGCACTTTTTAGGTTGGTTGACTAATTAATGTTTTTAACATATCTTGGAAAAGAAAAACACCTCTGAATGTATAGCTTTGATTCTTTAAAAATTGTGCCAAAATGCCAGTGGATAGAATAGGCTGTCTCTTTTCCTAGAGATTGGTTAAATTAAAAAAAAAAGAAAAAAAAAAAGACATGGATGTGGCCAATTGCAGAATATCACAAATGAAACAGGAATTTCATCTGGACCTGAGCCACCTTGGCTGGAGTTAGCAAGGTAACAGACTCCAGCGTTTATAAAGGTGCTTCTGGGCACGGTACCTATCCTAACTGGCGCACTGAGATAGGCGAATGGGACTTGAGAGTAGCTGAAAGGAAATCTCCTAATCCCCCCCCCCCCCATGTAAATCCTATCAGAGATGCACACACCGGATCTACCATCTCCTGTAGATGTAAGGAGTTGGGGTGCTTGGCGTGTTCCCACCGTTCCGGCATGGCAGCCCGCTTTCGAACGTGAACGTCAAACGAGGGAGGGAAGAAAAAAAAGGTGCTAGAAACATCGAGTGCCCGGGGGAAATTATCCGCTTATAGAAGCGACATCTGCATCAGGCATTTGACCTTTTTATGTAATATTTTATGTATATATATATATATATATACACACACACCATACGTATACAACAACAAAACAGCTGTATAAATGAACCTACATTGTGCAACAGTAATACCAGTCTGTGTTTACCTACCCACTGGAGCATGGGGGTTGGTGCAGTAGCGATTGGGTGGAGATAGAGAACAAATGAGAAGCAAGCACATCAGGAAGAGCGCAGCGCGGCTACCTTCCTCTCCTGGGGCCGCGGTGCAGGAGGAGACTCCGTAGGTGCCGCCCGGCCCTGGCGGCTGTACAGTAGACCTGTGGGATGGGCCCCGGCACAGCGGGCTGGTTTATGCCGTCGCTGAAGCTCTCTGTACTTTTCTAGAACTTTGCGCATTTTCTTCAGGCTCCATTTCTCCGAGATGTAAACGTTTTGTACTTTTTCTGGTGGTTTGTATATGAAATGCATTGTAATCGCATCGTTTCATATTATATGGTGTGAATGAAAAGCATCTGCTTTTCCCCCCCTTTTAAAATCAATAAACTGTGATGGCATATAAAGAGAGGGGGAGACTGGCTTCATTCTCCACCGGAGCGTAACGAACCAGCTGTAGTCAAGTCTGACTCGTTGTCACCGTTTTACAGCATACACGCAGATTAAAGGCTAGACACAAAAACAGCTAAGATTCAGTTTGCTTCAGGGAAGTTTACATTTAATATTAAACTAGACAAGTACAACACAAAAAAAAAAACAATGTATATAAAATGACACTTTAGACCCATTTTCACTTCATCACTCTGGACTTTTTGATCTGCTGGATTTCCTTCGAGCTGAGGACCAGCATGCCGTTTTTGAACCGGCCGACCTGTCCCGCCCCAACCAGGGCGCCTGAAGTCGACTTTCTTTTCTTCTCCCTGTAAGGGTAAAAAAAAGACAAAAAAACAGTCCTCTCTCTAATTGAGTTAATTCAGAATCAGTCTAGAAACTGCCAACATCGATACATTTTGTGAAATCTCGAATAAATCGCCTGTGTCCGTAAACCTGCTTCCTTAACGTCACAGAATCTCTCTCACGACTGATAAATGTTTCCTTACTTTTCTTTGTCCTTCCGCTGCTTCTTCTTCTTTTTGGTGTCCTATGAGAATTAAATGTGAAATGTACTTATTTTCACACAGACTACATGACGGTTTCATATTAAAACTGTACTTGGAGAAATATTAAGATTCCAAGACAGACACAAAAACAGCCTGGGAACTGGATTATTGTCATATACACCAGGGGCGCCCAATGCGGCGATCCCAATCGACCAGTAGATCGCGCGACATTAAAACTTTGACACATCAGGTTACTACACCCACTTAGATTCCTTCTGTTCCAACACGTCACCCGGCAGAACACGCTAATGTATTGCGAGCTGATGCTAAACTCTGGCGAGCAACGTGACCCAGGTAGCCTTCCAATTTATATCTACTAAAAAGGGATATAAAAAAAAAATGAGTGGGGGAGCCGGACCAAGCAAGCAACCATAAATGTATTGAATTGTATTGTGCTTTAAGGGTTCATGCTGTGATGCAAGGTTCACCAAAATATACTGGGCGTATAAATATATAATATATATAACATATATTTAGCATTTTTAATGTAGGTAGATCATTTTGACCTGGTCATTTTTAAAGTAGCTTGCAAGCTGGAAAATGTGGGCACCCCTGACATACAACATCTGCAGGAGGCCAGCTGTACCCCCTGGTTCTGCTCTTACATAGAGCAGCACAGTGTAGCCAAACCCTCATTCAGAAAGGACAATCAGCAGAAATGACACAAGCAATCCCACCCCAGCCAGCCAGACGGAGCAGCTCACCGAATTCATTTCCTCCTTTTCCTTTAACTTCTTTTCCTTAATCATTTGCTGGTAGACTTTGTAATTGACGTGTTCCTTCTTGGGTGGCTGTGGAGGGTAAAAGCTCTCAGCTGCTGCCTTATACTGCCAAACCTCTGCTTCCAAAGTTAATGCTCCAAGTCAGTGTTCCCCAACCAAGGGCTCCGAGTCAGGAGGGAGGAAGGAAGTGGACTGTCTGCGGTCCCCAGGGACCGGGTTGGGGAACACTGCACTAAGGGTTCCTCAGTACCTTTGCTCCAAGCATGATGGCTCTTTCTTGCTCAAACTGCCTTCTCTGTTCCTTCTGAAAGCCAGTAATTCCAAACCTATGAACTTCCAAGCGAGCCTTTTAAGAGAGGGTAAAAAAAAATACGAATAGAAACAAAATATAAATCAATATCTTAATGTTCTATTTCGCGGCTTGATAAAATACAGATCTAACGCTAACTTTATGACCTGCTTTAATATCCATTACTTACCTTCTCCAGATTAAATCGGTCAAGATCCCCTTTGTCATTCTGTACCTGTTGAGGCTGAAAAAAAGCAAAAAGAAGTCACACCAGTTATCAGGGCGTTCGGTGATCTTTACAGGATCACATAATTATGATTGCTTGATTGGCAGGCTACATCAGTGCATCGCACTTAAATTTAAGTTGATAGATTTAACAAGCTGCGTTAAGAACAGTCTCACGTCGGGATGCAGAATTCTCCGATTAAAGCTTTCAGATTTCAGATTTCAAACATGCTGCCTTCTCCCAAACGCAGCGAGGATTCACCACACGGTACACAACGTGCCTCTTTTCCTGGCGCCGTGCCATTCGTCGCATCGTTTTTCTTCAGCGGATCCTGGAAAGTTACGACCCGTATCTGCGGAGACGGGGCCGCGCCCCCAGCTTTGCCCAGATCCGGCACCCGGGCTTCGGCCGGACTGCCAGCACCGCAGCCACGTTCATCGGCGCCGTCCGAATGGGCAGCGACGTCCAAGTCGCCTGCGGATGCATCAGCCTCATCCTGCTCCTTTTTCCTCTTCTTTTTCAACTTTGTTTTCCTTCCATCTCTTGGTCCGTCACCTTTCGGGGGGTTTGACAGTTATGATTGACCATTTTACCTGAAAAGAACTCTGACGACTGACAGTGCCATTTAATGATGGCACATCAATACTATTGCACGTAGGTAAGCAGCCAGTCATGTTGGCTCGTTTCAAGTTACTATAAAAAAATAACCGGATCGTTTCAAATAACGATTGTCGTTTGTTGCCCCCGGCTTACTATTGGCACGTAGACTCGGCCTGTATTACAAAACGCATGCAGTTTAGCCGACGACTTACCAAAATCATAAAGCTTATTCAACACCTGGTCGAGAAAACTATTATCCACATCGCCTTCTATTACTTCTTCATTCTTCGAGGTCATCCTAACACGTAGTTTTAAAAAAGCTGCCTGTTATGCTTGTTAGCACACCAATCCCATTACTACCTTCAGTCACAAACACATTTCACGTGGTTCAGAAAAAGCCGGAAGTCCAACGCCGCGTGTCCTTCCGCGGCCGCCGTAGGCGCACGATCTGAACAGGAAGTCGCGCCTCTCCTGATCGCGCGACTCCGCCCATGTGAATCAGGCCACCTGTGTAGTATGTGAATATTTCCAAGTTTTGCTCTGGATTGGGAAGTGTTACTTTGTCTTAGGGTCTCTGTCTACGCTCCATGCAGGCTCCAACCTGAGTCATTTCCGTGTCTTAACGAATGGCATCGAGAACTCTGTACTCGGTACGTAATGCATAAACAGTGTCGACTGAATTTTTAGCTAACCTCTTTGCTGTGGTCCCCAATGAAGACTGCAGCTGTCATCCTGTCTGCCCCATACTTATGCGACTGTCAGATAACCAATAAACAACGAAAGCAGATAAATTAGTAATAATTATTTCTAATTTGCATAGAATGTATGGTTATGTAAAAGCAGCCAAGACAACAGGAACTAAGTTCAACTCTTTAATTATTAAGTTGTTAGTCTGTGGTGATGCGGATATCTAGTATAAGTAAGAGAGTGGAGCTAGTTGACATTACTTTGTGTAATTGTGTGTTTGCATGCGAAGCAAAGAGACCCAGCTTTAAAGAAGAGGGATGACTTCGAGGATATCCTGGAAGAGAGGCGAAAGAGCAGCGACCTGAAGTATGCGCTGAAGTGTTACATGCCGGTCCTTTACAAGGGGGTCGCGCCCTGTAAGCCCAGCATGCTAAAGACTATGGTGCTAGAGTCCGAGCAGCTTCGCCACGTTGTCACCGAGGTGAGAGAGTCAAGCAGGCACCGCATCTCATGTACATTTAGCACGGCGATTGTAACGATAAACACTCAGTTACGATGCAAGACGATGGAAGCTAAGAAAATAAAATCCATGCGCGGAGGACAAATAAATAAATGAATCTGGGCTCCATGGCCAGCTGGTTAACCCCCTCCCCTCCAGCCCGTCCAGTGAGCCCTTCTCCACTTACGACAGCCAGGCAGTAAGTGTCAGATCTCAAGTTGCGAGTGGATCTGTGTGCTCCCTTAGTCATGCGGCACGTCAGCTTGTAGCGTCGATGGTGTGGGACGAGCTGCGCTGATGTCTGCCTGAGCCAAGCTTGCCCAGCAAGTCTGCTATCGCGCAGTTAAACCGTCCGTTTCAAGTAACAGCTTATGCGTGGAAAGTAAAGATCGTATTATGCAGGAAGCACGTCTGCATCAAGGTGTATGTGGAGTGGTGTGTGGCTGTGTGTGGTTGTAAGGTGGCCGGTTGAAATTTCCAGCAGAGTGATTTCTCAGCTGGGCCTGCTAAAATATACCCCGTGTGTTCCTAGCTTGCTGCAGAGGCGTGTACTGCACTTTAAAATAAAACGAGGAAACCCTCGCTAACGACGAGAGAAACGTGAAGCAACAGGCACATTGAGCAACATCAAACTTGTATATTTAGCAACAGTTGGCTTCACACCCTCATCTTTAGAAGCTTAAGCCAGTGATAGTGCCTGCTATGGGGTCCAGTCAGGATGAATTATGACTATTAGCACACCTTTTAATGCTATGCTTTAGGTTGATTTATACTGTATTTAATTCTTTAGAGCAAACGGGTAGGATTCCTGACAAGGAAAAGGGTGTGGTGGGTGTCCTCATTGGTTGGACCAGTTTTTCCAGTGATAGCTGCTGGTAAACCTAGGTTTGGGAAGCATGCGTGCTATTCACTGCTTCTGCTGTTCTGTGCCACCATGTCCATTCTGCTCCCAGCTGTCGAAGGAGACCGGGGGGGCCACCGATCTCTTCCAGGAGGAGGCCTCGGCCATTCTGGACGAGATGGCACATAAGCTTCGGCTTGGGACCGTCCGGTTCTTTGCCTACACGCTGAACAAAGCCTTCAAGGCTCTCTACCAGAGGGTCCGTGTGAATGAGGACGGCATTCAGAGAGTGAGTCTTTTCCCCCCCATCTGCCATCAGTTATGTTTCCAGGGGGCCTCAAACCTGATTGGTTTGATCTTTAATCCGGCTTGAATGTGTGCAGACGGCACCTGCCGAGGGTTTGTGAGGAGTAACTTCTTTGCTCTTTGCGATTGCGCATTTCTGCCGCCAGCTCCAGCAGGCCATCCAGGAGCATCCGCTGGTGCTGCTTCCAAGCCACCGGAGTTACATGGATTTCCTCATCGTGTCCTACATCCTGTACACCTATGACCTCGCCCTGCCAGTCATCGCTGCGGGAATGGGCACGTATTCTGAGACGGCTGCTGTCAAAATCCCCTAGTGCCCCTTACTGACCAAAACAGATGTGTGCGCCGATTACGTCAGGATTGCTGATGCGGGCCTCACTTTCCCAAGCTCACAAAAGCTCTGTACAGCATCCTACTTTTTTCACGCAATGCAAAAGTAGAAGTCTCAGTGTTATCAGACGTGTGTCTTGAATGTTTCTGCCATCCCTAATTTCCTGTTGGCTGTGAAATCTCCAGACTTTCTGGGCATGAAGTTTGTGGGAGAGATGCTGCGAATGTCCGGCGCCTTCTTCATCCGCCGCTCCTTCGGGGGAAACAGACTGTACTGGGCCGTCTTCTCCGAATACGTCAAGACGATGCTGAGGGTGAGTGCCATCTCCGCAGGCCGCCTCCGCCTCCAGCTTCGGCCCACACTCGGCTATTTACGAGCACAGTGACGCAGATTCCCGGATGCTAGTTTGGATCCTAGATTCGCAGCGAATGTCAGGCTGCTTTGTGGTGTCTTTTAATTGTGATATTTTAAGTTTGCGTCGCCTTTTTGTTTCTAGTGGACTGCTTCTTTCCTTTCTGCCTACGGTCTGGGCTTTTCAGCGCTGGGCATGTTTATCAGCTAACCATTTTAAATGCTAAAAAGAAAAAAAAGAAAAAAAAACTCACACCCCACGTATGAGGATCGTATGTTTCATTTATTCAATAATTTGTTCAGTGGAGCCCTTCAATGCCTGGCTGTCCTGGGAACCCAAATCCAGTGTATCAGTCCATGTGTATCGTCAATTCCAGTGAATCCAATTCCAATGTGTATCGTCAATTCCAGTGAATCCAGTGAATTCAATTCCAGTGAATCCAGTGAATTCCAGTGAATCCAAGCACTGCACTTGTGCATTTCATCCTTAGATTGGATACGCGCCAGTCGAATTTTTCTTAGAAGGGACACGGAGCCGGACGTGCAAGTCTTTGACTCCCAAACTGGGTAAGAGTGCCTTCATCTCTCGACCAGGCGCTGCAGCACTGTTCCATCGCTGTCAGCCTCACAAAGTGCTCCTTTGAACGTCTAGAACGCGTTTCGTCTTCTCGTCCCCACCCGGTCCAGGCCTCCTCAACATCGCAATGGAACCCTTCTTCAAGGGGGAGGTGTTCGACGTCGGCATGGTGCCCATCAGCATCAGCTACGAGCGGGTGCTGGAGGAGAGCCTGTACGCCCGCGAGCTGCTCGGAGTGCCCAAGCCGAAGGAGTCCACATCCGTAAGCCGGTCCCCCTCCGACCCGCGGACGTCCTACCCGGGGAGCGGAAATGTGGATTGTCTGGGAGTTTGTCGAGTGACCGCCACCTTTATGCATCCTTCCTCCAGGGGCTCCTGAAAGCCCGGAAGATCCTCAGTGAGAACTATGGCAGTATACACGTGTATTTTGGGCCACCGGTGTCCCTTCGCAGTCTGGCCCAGGGCACAGTCAGCCGCTCCCAGTACAACCTGATGCCCAGGTAAACCTCGTCCGAGGTCAGAACCCATCTAGTCACCCTGGGTAAAGATTATCTACTGCAAAGATATTTTGATTGTTTTTTTTTTTTTTTTTCCCCAGTCAGACGGAGTTTTGTCTTGAATTATTTCCAGCCAGCGTAATTATTTCTAATACTTAAAGTATAATTCCTGATCTCTTTCCTGAGTGTCCCCAACAGACCAAGATGGTCCCGTCATTGGCAGGTATGGGGAGGTCTTCTGGGTAGTGTAGTGCAAGATAGAATAGGCTAACATCTTAGCACTAATTTTCACTTAGTGACTAGCTGCTGACCTCCTTTATGGTTACTGCAACCCGTGGGGTCCTTGGGGTAAAAGAGGACCAGGGTACCCCGTCGCATTTTAGGACCAGAGGGGCGTGGCAAGTCAGACCGGTCATGTGATTCTCCTAGACACATCCCCCAGAAGCCCAGCCACGAGATCCAGCTGTTCGTGAATGACGTGGCCTACAAGATGGTGCGTCTTCAGGAGGAGAACATGACGCTGAGACCCTGGGTCCTGGTGGCCGCCATCCTTATGCAGAACCCGCACGGCGTGGACATGGCGTGGCTCATCGAGCAGACCGCCTGGCTCCGGGGCCTGGCTCAGGCTTTTGGGGCCTTCCTGGACTGGCCTGGTATGGCACTGTGTCATGTGACGGCTGCCTATAATCCTCATTTGCTGAGCTGATGAGGTGTCATTACCAGCGCAGGGTATATGATAAGCTAATTGCACCATTTGGGGGCGATGCAGCTGCAGCTAGACCCTAAGGGCAGATGCTGGCTGGCTTCATATAGAAAATACATCGCCTAGAATTACGAGTGACTTGAGAAGCAGTGTGTTCGCAGCACAGTTGATGATGCCACCCAAAGTGATATCAGCCCTTAAGTGCAAACATAAGCAGTGCATTATGTCCGCACCTCTGCCGTCTTCCAATCGCACCATTTTATTTGCTTGCTGGGGGCTGTATTTTCTGCCGAGTTGTTTGCACTCTGAAGATGACAGACTTCTGGCAGAAGCGTGCTACTCCACTGCACAGCCCTGATTCTGTTTAGGATGCTTTGAGAATTTCTAGAGAATTAGTTTTCTGAGAATTGCAGTAAAAATTCTCATATTCGGCAGCAAAAGAACCCAGGATTATTAAAAGTTTTTTTAGATGCCTATTACTCTTGAAGAATACTGAATTGTAACATTTCTTACACGTTAGTCTTTTTATATACATGCTAATTATTATTGTACTGTTATTTTAACTTGCTGCAATGTCACTGCTGAATACAACACGCGATCCTGAGGTAAAATAGCTGGACAAACAGAAAGACCCCTAAAGCGTGCTGCTCTGTAGGCATGCGCGGGAGCTGACGTCATCTGTAGGCATGCGCGGGAGCTGGCATATGTACTGCGCAAAGCTTCTCTTTATTTTTTTATTTTTAGTGTAAGATCTTAGTATGTTGTTGCTGCTTATTATGATTTAAATTTTTTTTTCTGGTATTTTGCTGCAGTCGTGCCGCTTACTTGAATGCCGGATATGAGAGATTTTTACTGTAGCTGGCTTTTTGAAAGTCTGGATCATGTCGCCTGGTCCCAGATGGTGTCTGTTTTCCGGTCGGTCAGAGTAAAGTCCTAGACCTCTGTGACCCCGCCCCTTTGGGGGTGTGGCTTCTCACGCTGCGTGCTGGAGCGCCCCTCTCGCTCCGGGCCCCTGCAGTGTGTGTGTGCCCATGCTGATGCGAGCCTTCTCTTTTCCTCCTGCTCCTAGACCACATCTCCGCCAGCAGGGCGGTGGCCTCGGGCCTGGCCCTGCACCCCAACCTGGTCTGCGCAGAGAGGGGCCGCGTGCGACTGGCGACGGAGCCAAAGGGTAACGGGACCAGAGCGCCACAGGAGGACGTGTTTAACCACGCTGTCACCGTGCTCTCATGCGCTTCCTACAGGAACCAGATCCTGCACGTGTTTCTGCGGCCTGGCCTGCTGGCCCTGGCCATGGACGTCGCGTCCACCTCTAGGAAAGGTAAAGGGATGGGGCCGGCCAAAAGTCTGCGACCTGGGTGACATCCCCGCGACGCTGTGGGACACCCTGCCGCCTGCGTCTTTCTTTCAGACGACGTGTACAGCAGCTTCTGCTTCCTGCGAGACGTCTTCTCCAGCGAGTTCATCCTCTGTCCTGGAGGGGACGTCCAGGTGAGGTTTTTCACCACGTGCCACTGAGACCTCAACCACGCCTTCCCAACCCCCATTTTTGGGTGGCTGGGTGACCCTCACTGATTAACGTGTCCCTTTTTTTTTTTAGGACTTCGACGAAGCCTGCTTTCTCCTGACGAAGCGCAGCGCCATCCAGATCCTGAAGCAGGACATTGTGGTGACGGAACAGGGCCGGCCTACCCTCTCCTTCCTCTCCGCAATGTTCCAGCCGTTCCTGCTGGGTTACCAGGTAGGAGCCCTGCTGAGAATGCGCCTCGTCGCCTCTGTGGCTCATTGCCTTCACATGCTCTCGCTGAGAATACCCCATTGACCATATTACGCACGCGTGGAGGCGTGTGGAGGACAAGCTGTAAATATTACCCTGTTGGCAGCTACTTCATCTGTTCTGCTCTGCTCCATTATGGATTTGAAGCCTCCGCACACCAGCATTTCCCAGCCCGGTCCTCGGGGACCTCCGAGGCCGGCCACGTTTTTGCTCCCTTCCAGCTCTCGGCAGGGAGCAAAAATGTGGAGTCTGGCAGGGAACCTGGACAGAGCAAAAACATGTCTGGGGGGTCCCCAGGGACCCGGGTTGAGAAACACTCTTACACAGGTGATCATCCGCCCCCTTGTTACTGTGGGCGGTAGGACCATTTGCACCCTCATCGCTTCCTCCTGGACTTGGCTCCGGTCCTAAAGGCGACTCCTCTCCCGTCCCGGTGCAGGTGGTGTGCCGGTACCTGTGTGAGGAGGTGGCCGAGAGCCTCCCCGAGACGAGCTACGTGGCCGGAGTCCGCAGCTATGCCGTTAAACGCATCCTGTCGGGTATCCGAAACGTCGCTGCCCTTCTCTGCCTGTAGGTGGCGCAGTGGTTAATCGTCCACTTCAATGGCCCTCCCCCATTTGTCCGCACTTACAGGGGAGCTGCCGTGCTTGGAGGTGCTGTCCTCAGACCTGCAGAAGAACGTCCTGGCGGCGCTGCTGAAGAGGAACGCCGTGAGGAAAATCAAAGTGTAAGCGCGGCGATTGAGACGCTCCGTCTCGGCGTCTGAACACGCCTGCCACACGCGGCAGTGATTGGCTATCGCTCCCCTCCCTACTGTGGCCCTGATATCAGCTTGGAGCCATTTATCACACTTACCTCGGAGACCACGCTCATCGATGTTCCTTCCCTTTGTTTCAGAGGCGGGCAGATCACTCTCCGCGTGAACAAGTCCGCGGTAAACACGATAGAGAACACGCTCGGTAAGAGGGCCTTGATGAATGGAATGCGTGATTAATAAATCTTTCCCTAGAGTCCACCCCCCCCCCATGGGATTTGTGCTCAGGTCATTCACTCATTTTATTGACTTTTTTTTTTTTTTTTTTACTGCAATAGCCTGTTCTTGACAGATGCGGCTTTGACGAACGCATTGATCTGTTTTCGTTAGCCAAGGCTGCGCTTTTAATAGCCTACGGATTGGCGCTCGCTCTGATTTAATGCCGAACGCCCCGGAAAAACCTCGAGCTTTGTGCTTTCTGCCAGGCTGGTGGCTGCCGGTCTGACCGCCCCCTTCCTCCTTTGCCCCTTTGTGTAGGCGGCAGAGTTCCCACACAGAAACCCGTCCTCGCCCGACTCTAACCCGTACATCTGAGGATCCTGGGCGCCGCCGAGTCGCCCCGAAGACGGCGCGGTGCTGCCGCTGTTACGCGGTTTTCTTTTAAAAGAGACTTAACACACTCCCATGTGGGACGCCCTCTCTGATTAGCCATTTTTCCCAATAGTGCTTTAAAAAATTTTTACAGATATGCTATTAAGCATCAACCTGCTGTTACTAATGTGGTCTGAAGGCCGCCGGTGGTGATGCCAAGTTCAGTCCACCATTGTCAACACACAAGGCATCTTCTGGCAGACCCCAAGTTCTCAAAGAATGGAACCAAAAGCCAGTGACTTCAGCCAGGTCATTATAACCTTTTTTACGTGAAATGTACAGCTTTAATGTTGGTCGGTATTTTCCTGTCCTTTGCACTGTCTTGCAGATTTTTTATTTGTTTTTGTCAGCACGGTAATTTAATCCAGTGTCATTGTGCAGCTTGGATGGTTCTCTCTCGTGTTAAGGGAGAACGTGTGGTTATTAATGAGCTAAAATCTTGTTAATTTTGGATTCCAGCAGAGCATCATGACAGGGAAGTAAATGTGTGTGACAGCCCCCTCCAGTTATGTATGGCATTATTTAAGATCTGAAGTACCTGTAGGGTATGTGTGATTGAAGGTGAAAGCTTTATTATTCATTTTTTTGAAGTTGTATTTGCAAATGTGCCACCTTATCATTAACCAAATCAGTCCTTTAGTCCACTGGTTTTTGGAAGCACTGTAGGTCAGGTGACCTGTTTTCCTGTGGACGTGGAGGTTACAACCAACTCATAAATCATGCTGTGTTTACTGTACACCTTTTAAACGAGAACATGGAGAAGTGTAGATCTCTCAAGTATCCAGATCTAGCGGCAAAATGACATTACAGAACCAGATGATATTTGTTATAATGTATTTAGGATAACCTTCAGGTTGGGTCAGAAGAAACGGCTCATTGTGAGCGCGTTTGAAAGGTGTTTCCAGCTTTATATACTGGCCATGCCGTCACTTTCAAGAATCACTGTCATAATCATAAGGTCAAAATAATGTTCCCAAGAATTAGCCATTTCATTAGCTTGTTTTTGTTTATGAATGCCAAGCTGTTACTAAATGTACTTATATATGCTGATGTTTACTTTTGTGTGTTGGGCACATTACCCTGTTAAAAAGCTGATGATCATTGTGATGTATGGCGCTGCAGTCGATGCTGGCTGAGAATCACACGAATAAAACTTTAAAACTGCCAAAATAATAATACTCGGCTTTTGTCTGTGGAAAAGCGCGCACCCTTTAGTCGGCCACTAGATGGCAGCCTTGTCCCTTTTCAGGCGCGAACGACCAGCAATGACGGGGTGCGCTTCGTAAAGGCGGTTCGACCATATTTATTGTGCTGTTCGCAAAGCGGTAAATGTGAGTGGGGGGGATGTATTTGGGTAGTTTGAAGCTCTCGGTTTTAAGTGTCCCCTGCACTGTCCTGCCCACGTCCCGCTCGGTCCCCTCGGCTGTCCCGCAGTGTGACGGCGGCGAAACGCGAATCAGCCGATGCAAGCCGGATGTCGCCGGGGTGACGGATAGCATTCCCAGCCACCCCTCCCGCTCACCCTGTAACCTTTGCTGGGCTCAGATTGATTGATTACATTAATTTAATTGCACGCCCCCCTGCCAATTTGAAGGGATCTGCATGCAACAGGGTGCCCTGGCTCAATAGGCGCCCTTTCCGTCAGCGTGCCGTTAAGACCGCCGTGGTCCTTTCTACCGTGAGGCAGGGGAGCCGGTAAAATGTGTTATTTCCGGGCCTTTCCGCTCTCGGCAGAAGAAGTCATGCGGAAAGGGCGGAATAATAAATCGGAAGATGAGTAGGGGGGCGTGGCCGTGAACTCCGGCCTTATTTGACCATTTGAGGTGCAGACTGTGATTTTTTTTGCGGACTGCAGCGCCACCAAGGGGCTGAGGCTGGAGCCGCGCCCAGCATCATTCCAGTAACCAAACAAATAGGGGGGAAAGTACATCGGGATGCCCTGGATGTCGGGGTGGCAGCCCCCACATGCAACCCCCCCCCCCCCCCCCCCCCCCCCC